>OFHU01003703.1:0-42313 GCA_900245905.1 Lacerta viridis
TCAAATCCCTTAGAACAACGATGCTAATGTTGTTGTCTCAGTTCCTCCTCTCAGTCCAGGGAGAAATGACCAGAATGGGTGGTGCCCACAGAACCTGCTTTAAAGAAAAAACAAAACCCAAATGTGCTCACGGAGCTAGAAAGCTTGGCAATCGCCATTCTCGCATTTGCCTGTTTGCTCTCATCCCCCACTTTCTTCTCCCCCTCCTCTATCCTCCTAAATTCTGAGCCTGAGGGACTCAGCACAGGGCTGAGTTAGAGGAGGAACAGCAAAGACGGTAGAGGGAGGACAGGGCAGAGGTGTAAAAGGAAAAGCGAGGTTTCTCTCCTTCTCTCATCGTGCGAAAACGCAGGGGCCCCCATGAAGATGAACCTTGGAAAATGCAGGACGGACCAAAGCAGGGATTCTGAGAAGGTCGAGATTCTGGATTTTCATGTTCTTAAAAACAGTAAATCAAGGAGGAAGGAAAGGGGTGGGGAAAGAAAGAATGGTGTCCAGGAATGAAGTAACAGAGAACATTTTTCCTACCAATTCTCGGAGAGAGAGGAAAAACTCTGAATGGACCCGTTCCTACTCTCACCATATTTGTGGGGTTTCTCTCCCGTGTGGCTACTTTCATGTTTCACAAAAAATGAGAGTTGGGAGAAACCTTCCCCACACTCCAAGCAGCGATATGAGTTATCTCCTCCTGCATGGATGTTCCTTTGGATCAGAACGATGGGCTGATGAGCAAGAACCTTCCCGAACTCCGAAGACTTAGGGGTTTTCGAATGGCTCGCAATCTCCGAACTCTGACCTAAACATTCTCCGCTCTCAGAGTTTTCCTGCATCTTCTCCCCTATGTGGATTCTCTGGTGTGTAGCAAGAGCCAATCTGAAGGTAAAGTATCGGCCACACTCTGGGCAGAAGTGTTTCCTCCTTGAGTTACCTGCAGAGAGTGAACAATGTGGAATCAGGGTTTGAAGATGGCAGAGAAGTAGCCTCAGAATCCAACCTGAGATGGTTGGACCAGATGATGCATGAGAGACGGAAGTTGTACCACTTCTCTCCCCGCCCCCCATTGCATTTGGTATAACCAGTGGAAGAGCATTTTATTATGAAGTAACAGAGAACGTTTTTCTTGCCGATTCTCAGAAAGGGAGGAGAAACTCTGAACGGACTCATCATCCCACCCAAACCGCCTCACCTGAGCTGGTGTCTGAAATGGCTGCCCCTGTTCCGTCTGAGATCTGATATTGTGGCGGCCTGGGCTCTTCCGCTTGCTCTGCGCTGGGGGCGAGGCTTGTCTTCGGAAGCGGCAGTGCTATGCGGGAAAGAAATGAGACGAAGGAAGAAGAGGAAGAAGAAGAAGAAGTGGAGAAGGAAGCCTTCAGCCTTATGGTCCAAACTATCCCCAACGGCCGCTCACCCAAAGCTCTCTCAAACATTTATGGGGAAGGAGAACCCATAACTAAACAGTACCTTGAGTTAGGGGGCTGATTGTTTGTGTGGGGCAAGGTGGTCCTTCGCTCTCTGCTGGAAGGAGGAGGGAGGACGTCTGAAGATGTCTGCGGGGTGGGGGGTCGGGACTGCACTGCCAGGACCCCAGGGTGGGGACTTGGTTGGCCCTTCTGGACAGTGGCTGTTACGCTGTTGGGACTTGGGAGTCCCTCACATGCCAGCAAACTCATTTGGCACAACTAAACTGCAGCGCAGTGGTTAAAGTGCCAGACTAGAAACTGGGAGACTAATACTTTTTAATTCGAACCCCACCCATCTGACTGGGTCACCCTACCCACTCTGGGCAGCTTCCAGCACACATAAAAACATATTAAAATGTCCAACATTAAAAACTTTCTGATACAGGGCTCCTAAAGGTTATGTAGTCATTTATTTCCCTGACATCTGAAGGGGAGACGTTTCACAGGGTGGGCCCTCTGCCTGTTTCCCTATAACTTCACTTCTCATAGTGATGGAAACAGCAGAAGACCCTCGGGGCTGGACCTGAGTGTCCAGACTGAACGATGGGGGTGTAGACGCTCCTTCAGGTATACGGGGCTGAGGCCGTTTAGGGCTTCTTGTGGGGAGACCTGTGTGCCCCACCTTGGGCTCTTGGGAGGGGGAAAGGGGGATCAAAACGCTAGGCATTTGAAATAAAGTACATTTGCAGCTCTTGTGCAACAAACCTGCTCCCCACCTACCCCTCCACCCCAAAAGAAAATGTCCCGGAAGGACTGCTTCAGACTCTTGCAGTGAGAAGGAGGCTCCTTACCCAGAGAGTCCACGTTCCCCTCATTCTCCAGCATGGCCTCTTCTCTTCGGCCAACGTCCAGCAGGGAGGGCCCTTTCAAATCTGGTGAAATAAACAGACACGTCCTCAAATGTTAGCGGTCTCTGGAATGACAAAACGCGCTCAGCAGAAACTGCACCACCTCAGGAACACCTTTAGTGGCAAGCGCAGAGTGCGAATCTCGGTCTTCCCCGTAGAGGCTTGCAACTTCATTCTTTGTTTGTTTTGATTAAATATTTTGTTGGGTTACCAAAAAAGTGCATACATCATCTCCATTTTCAGATCATAAAAGTCCTTTCTTCAGATCATTTATATTCAATGTGAGACTTTAATGCTCTATACCGGAGCTTTCCAAACTGTGTGTTGCAACACCTTAGTGTGTCGGCTGCAGTGTGTAGGTGTGCCGTTTAAATGCTACCCATGTTCCTCCCGGGGCTTTAACCTCTGGTCTGCTAGAAAATTTATTACTGTGTCACGAAATTGTGGAAAGCTCTTCTGTGCAGTATAAGGTGGGGGGGTGGAGAGAGAAGAGGAGAGAGAAGGGGGACTAGCCATGTCAATTTGGTCTTCCCCATAGATGCCTGCAACTTGATTCTGTTCACGGGAAATGACGGGGACTGAGCCCAGGAAGCTCTACCTTGAAGGGACGGATCCTGCCCGTCAGCTATGGCCATTCTCGTCTTGGTGTCACGCGTTTAAGGCAGCTTCCTAGGTTGCAAGAGGAAGCTGGAGAGGACACAGAGTCAGAGAACAAAATGAGAAAAATAAGATTCTTGAAGAATGAAAGTATATTGTGGAATACTTGAAAAATAATAGTATCGTGGTTATGTCAAATTGAACGCAGGATCTGGAGTATAGCAGCAGATGAGAATTTGTAGTTTAACATATTATAGTTAATAATAATAATAATAATAATAATAATACTAAGAAGGGTAAAGGACCCCTGGGTGGTTAAGTCCATAATAGATATAATATAAGTAACATTACAGCTTTGTAAAGGAATAAAAACACACCATGGGAGGGTGGATGGGATGTCAATGGATAGGAGAGATTAGTTACAACTGTATTTTAAAAGAATTTGTAATATATATTTTGTGAATTAATAAATTATCAACTATCTAAAATAGACTGGAGAGCAGCCATAGCTCACTGGCAGAGCAGATATTCCCAGGTCCAGTTTGTGGTCTATCTAAGAGAGGCTGGGAAAAGACCTCTGTCTAATACCAGGGAGCCCTGCTAGTCCAGAGTGGCAATTTGGTGTAGTGGTTAGAGCTCTGTGGCTGAGACCTGGGAGGCCGGGGTTCAAATCTGCTCACCTGGCCGTGAAGCCCACTGGGTGACTATTGGGCCGGTCACTGTCTCTCAGCCTGGCCTCCCTCACAGGGTTGTTGGGACGAAGAAATGGGGAGATGAGGAACCATGCGCACTACCTTGAGCTCCTTGGCAGGATCAGTGGGGTATGAATGCAAGGAAGTGAAATACACGCAAGCTGTGGGATACTTTCAAGCCACACAGAAACCAGAGGTCTATTTACATGCACACACCCCTCCAGCCAAGCAGGTCAGGGGAATCATCGATGGCATATTCTAGCCAGGCAAAAGCACCAGACTCAGAGATGGGATTGAAACACACTAGGGAGATGGGGCTGGCATGGGTGGGTGGGGGATTCAGAGGTCCAGCTACACCGCCATTTGGCGCCAGGATCTGAGGGTGTCCCCCCCGCCTCCCCATGATATACAGGACATTTTGGAGCACTTTAAAATATTCAGGGGGGTACTCCAATTGCAGACTTTTTTCTTTTTTAAAAAAAGGATTATGTTATCTGATTTTTTCTTAATGTCCAGATTTTTAAATTAATAATATGCACAATCCACCAGCAACTTTCATTTCATTTTTTGTCAATAATAATAATAATAATTTATAATAATGTACCCTGCACATCTGTACCCCGCTCTGGGTCTCCCCAGCCACTCTGGGCGGCTTCCTGCACTACTTTCTTGGTGTTCCTTTATCATCTACTATTACTGCGTTTCATATTCCATATTTATCTCTGGTAACCATTGTATTTTACAAAATTTTACATTTTACCATTTCATTTCAAAGCTTTCAAAGAGGAATAAACAAGTGAAAGAGTTCCCTTCTTCTGCCCTCGAGAATCTCCCATTCTTCCCCGATGCAACGTGCAAACTTATCTGTGCAATAGGAAAAACCAAAATGGCTTATTTTTCCCGCCGCCCTTTCCTGCCCCGCCCCCCTCACCGGCATTCACGTGTTGCTGGGTTCAGACGCTGCCCTCTCACCCGTGTAGAGCTGCTTCCGAAGGGCGCCTCGACAAGCAGACTCCTTCCTGCTCCGTGCTTCAGCCTCCCCTGCAAAACCTTTTTGCACCCCCGAGATGGCGATGGCCGGACGCCTCCTGCAAAAAAACCACACAAATGGGGGCTGGCCATAGGAAACAGGCAGCCTGGGATGTCCTAGTCTTTGGCTTCTTGCCTTTTCCCAGGCCCAAAGGATTGTGGGATTTGTAGTCTTTTCCTCCCTGGGAAGAAAAAATATGCCTTTGGGCTTTGGGAAACGCTGCTCATGGCCCCTCCTTTCTATTTACTCGCTTACAATCCAGCATCGCTTGAGCTCTGCGAGTGAAGCTTTATTCCAATTGAAGTGCAGAGTGTTTGAGGAAACCCAAATGCTTGTTACAGAGCCATTGTAATACCAACCTTACTGTATGCTTACCATACAGTAATACCAACCTTACTGTATACTGTGTCCTAGTCCTTGGCTTATTCCCTTTTCCCAGACCCAGAGTATTCTGGGAGGTGTAGTCTGAGGGGGGGGGAAGTGCCTTTGGACTCAGGGGAAGGGTGCTCATTTATTTTTATTTTTCCTTTCTATTAACTCGCTTACTGGCACACCAGTAAAGCATTGGTGCCGGGCAAAAAGAATGAGAAGATGAAACAAACTTGCATGTCAACATGTTTGGATTCTAGAGTTGGGAGGGACCCCGAGGGTCATCCAGTCCAACCCCCAGCAACGCAGCACTTTTTGCCCCACATGGGGCTCGAACTTGTGACCATGGGAATAAGAGTCTCATGCCCCCATCTAAACAAAAAGTACTGATCAGGGAGCAACCTGTGGGCGGCTGTTGGCGGCCTCTCAAGCTGACCCACCTCACAGGGTTGTTGTGATGGCAGCTATGAAAGCGGAGGCCGCCATGAGCCCCTTGGAGAAAAGGCAAGATATGGAAAATGCAGCTGGGCTGCTCCAGTGGTGTCATGCCTTCTGGCTAAGGCTCACCCAACATCTTTTTAAGAGCAGGGATAGAAATAGAGTATTTTGGCTGCTGCAGCTGGCCAAATGCTGCTTTCTCTGCAATGCCCTCTCAGTTCGCAAGAGAGCAGGAGGCAAAAGAGGGAGATGCTGGACAACCTTGCTCACCTCCAGTGTAAAACTGCCTTAATCCCCATTGAGGCTGTCACCAGGAGAATTTGGCACTATTCAAAACCGAGGAGATCTTACTCGTTTATTTGTTTACTGAAAGTTTTGCGCCACTGGACCATTCAAAAAAGATACCAACCTCAAAGCAGAATGGTAAAAATATCAGTAAACGGAATACCGTGAGCAAAATGGATAATGTACATTTACTTTATGATGCTTTGAAATTCAAACTTCAACGTACTTAGTATGTTAGTATTCTTAGTTTTTTTCTTCCCTTCCTTTTTTCTTTTGTTTTTGTTACTTATCTTGCATAAAGTGAGATTGCATCAGGCTGAATTCTCTGACTGTTTTTGGAGTTTTTTTGTATGCACTACTTTGATTTTCAATAAATGACATTTTTTAAAGGGGGGAGGAAGTAGGATTTTTCACATTCCAAAGATTTTTGGAGACTTCTTATCCTCCATGATAAAAATAATGTTATGTTTAGGTGAGGAGCAAAGGGAATATTTTGCTCGTGGCTTAAAACATTTTTTGAATTCTCCACCTCAATGTACTCTTTGGTGACGATGAAGGAACAGGAAGATTTTCTTAATTTAAGCAAAGCAAGAGAAGCCAAATAAAGCAGTCTAACTTAAAAAAAAACACTTTATTGAAAGTTCAAAAAGCACACAATTATACGTGCACTAAACATGGTGAGACGTAAATAAATGATAAAGAGAAATAGAAACCGTGTAAGAGGGGAAAATAAAGGGGGTGGGGTGGAAACCCAATCTGTATATTTTACAAGGTTATTGTACTTCACCAGACCTTAACCTATTACAGTATTTGTAAAAATGGATCCAAAATATCATTGAACTTGTCCATGGCAAGTCTGCATTTATATGCAAGTTGTTTAGATGTTGTGAGTTTGTATAAGTCTCCAATCCAATCATAGAAGGGAGCCGCATTTTTATTTTTCCAATTCATCAGTCTCCGTCCTTTTGCTGCGGTCAGGCCACTCGCATTGTTCTTTTGTAAGGTTCCATGTGCTGGGTATATAATTGAAGAGGATATTTTGCTCAGTAAATGTATGGTTGTTCCGTACAGGTCTGTTGATTTCACTTTTAGGACAATGTAGGACAACGAAAAAAACCTATGTTTTAGAGAAGCATTATCCCTATTGCATCTCCAACAGTTAGATGCCTTAGATCATGGGTAGGCAAACTAAGGCCCGGGGGCTGGATCCAGCCCAATCGCCTTCTAAATCCGGCCCATGGATGGTCCGAGATCAGTGTGTTTTTACATGAGTACAATGTGTCCTTTTATATAAAATGCATCTCTGGGTTATTTGTAGGGCATAGGAATTCATTCATCCCCCACCCCCCAAAAAAATATAGTCCAGCCTACCACAAGGTCTGAGGAACAGTGGACTGGCCCCCTATTGAAAAAGTCTGCTGATCCCTGCCTTAGATAGCCCTTTTATAAGACAAACGTAATGGGGTCCAGTATATTCAAAATATTATTCTAGCAGTCTAACATCTATGTTCCATACTCACTACTGTAATGAGTGACACTTAAAATACAAGGTCAAAAGGATATTTTGGAGTTAACTGCAAAAGTGAAGTTCATTGTTCATCTCATTTGCTGCAGAGACCCCGGGAGCAGGAGATCCTTCCCTTCCCTCAACAGAGCCGATGTCGACGTTCGCTGGCGGAACTCGAACGAGGGACTCAGAGAGCTGCTGCCGCTGAGCCCTTATAAAGAGGCTTTTAAACATGATCTAAGAGCAGGAAGGCTCTTTAAGTCCTGTTGCCATCCTCCCTTATCTCTGCGGTTGGCACAGAGCAAAGTTACTCCCTCTCTTTCCAGCGCTGAGCCAAAGTCTACGTCTAAATCCTAGTTCCATGGCTGGGTGAAGATAGACCTGTCCGCTAGTTGACTCCTTATCAGGCCAGCTGCCTAGACCTCTGATTGATGCAAAGTTCTCATTATACAGATAGATCTATGGAGAAGCCCTCATTATATGCACAATTCATATATAAAGATTTAAAGTGACAATTACATCAAGATCAGTAGACACCACTTTCTGAAAATATCTAGCAATACACACATTCAAAGCATTTTTGTGGTTTCGCTCCTGTGTAGGCTCCCTGATGCGGCACAAGCCTGCGCCTTCCAGGCCAAACATTTCCCACACTCGAAACATTAACGGGTTTCCCATTTTTGTGGATTCTCCGGTGCCTTTGAAGGTCCCAATGAGCAGCAAATCATTCCCCACACTTCAGACACTTTCATTGTACCGGTATTTCCTTTGTGGAATCTCCAGTGTTGTTAAAGACTCATTTCCTTACAAAGCATTTCCCACACTCCAGACATCTGTACATCCTCCTTTTTGTGTGGACACTCTGGTGTGCCACGAGGGCTGACCGCTAATCAAATCTTTCCCCGCACTCCCAACATTTATATGCTCTTTATCCCACATGGAGTCTTTGAAGGTTTCCACACTGTGAAAAACATTCTCCACACTCTACACATTGGGAAGCTCTCCTCCTGTGTGGACTTTCTGGTGTCTGTGAAGATGTGCTGCTTAGAAAAACATTCTCCACACCCTACACATTGAAGGTCTCCTCCTGTGTGGACTTTCTGGTGACTGCGAGATGTGGTGACTGAAAAAACATTTCCCACACTCCAAGCACTTGTAAGGTTTCTCTCCTGTGTGGATCCTCTGATGGATCCCAAGGTATGACTTCTGAGAAAATGATTTCTCACACTCCAAGCATTTATAGGGTTTCTCTCCTGTGTGGACTCTCTTATGAATAATAAGACCCGGTGAAGTAGAAAAACATTTCCCACACTCTCCACAATTATATGGCCTCACTCCTGTGTGGATTCTCTGGTGTTTCTGAAGGCATGATTTTTGGGTAAAACATTTCCCACACTCCAAGCACTTGTGCGGTTTCATTCCTGTGTGGATCATCTGATGCATGTTAAGCGCTGATTTACTAGCAAAGTATTTCTCACACTCCAAGCATTTATAGGGTTTCTCTCCTGTGTGGATCCTCTGATGGATCCCAAGGTATGACTTCTGAGAAAATGATTTCCCACACTCCAAGCATTTACAGGGTTTCTCTCCTGTGTGGATCCTCTGATGTGTCACAAGGTGTGACTTCTGAGAAAATGATTTCTCACATTCCAAGCATTTATAGGGTTTCTCTCCTGTGTGGGTTCTCTGGTGCACCTTAAGGCCTTGTGCTAAAGTAAACGACATTCCACAGTCTAAACATTTATGTGGCTTTTCTCCTGCGTGGAATCTCCTATGAATAATAAGATGTGATGAAGTGTAAAAACATTTCCCACACTCCTCACACTCATAGGGCTTCTCTCCTGAGTGGATCCTCTGGTGTTGCCTGAGACTTCCTTTTTCGGAGAAACATTTTCCACACTCCAGGCACTTATGGGGCCTTTCTCCTGTGTGGGTTCTCTGATGGATTGCAAGGCGGGAACTGCGAGTAAACGTTTTTCCACATTCCAAGCATTTATACCGTTTCTCTCCCGTGTGTACCAACCGATGGCTCCAAAGCTGTGCGTTTTGAGTAAAACATTTTCCACACTCCAAGCATTTGTGGGGTTTCTCTCCCATATGTTTTCTCTGGTGCTTCCTAAGGCTTTGTGCTACAGTAAATGACATTCCACAGTCTAAACATTTATGTGGCTTTTCTCCTGTGTGGACTCTCCTATGACTAGTAAGGGCTGATGAAGTAGAAAACAATTTCCCACACTCTCCACAATCATATGGCCGCACTCCTGTGTGGATTTTCTGGTGTACATGAAGGTGTGATTTGCTGGTAAAACATTTTCCACACTCCATGCATTTGTAGGGTTTCTCCCCAGTGTGGATGTTTTCATGCTCCTTGAGGTGTTGTTTCTGGGAAAAGTATTTTCCACACTCTCTACATTCATAGGGTTTCTCTCCTGTGTGGATTCTCTGGTGTCGCCTGAGACTTCCTTTTTCGGGGAAACATTTCCCACACTCCAGGCATTCAAACGGTTTCTCTCCTGTATGTGTTCTCTGGTGGATTACAAGTTGTGCTGGTACAATAAAGCTTTTCCCACACTCTGCACATTTATGGGGCCTCTCTCCAGTGTGAAGAGTCTGATGCCTCAGAAGTTCAGCTTTCTCATGAAAACATTTCCCACAATCTCTACATTCATAGGGCTTCTCTCCTGAGTGGATTCTCTGGTGTCGCTTGAGATTTGCATTGGTGGGGAAACATTTTCTACACTCCAGGCACTTATGGGGCCTTTCTCCTGTGTGGGTTCTCTGATGGATTACAAGGTGGGAACAGCGAGTAAACGTTTTTCCACATTCCAAGCATTTATACAGTTTCTCCCCTGTGTGAACCAAACGATGTTTCCAAAGCTGTGAGTTTTGAGTGAAACATTTCCCACACTCCCAGCATTCATAGGGCTTCTCTCCTGTGTGGAGTCTCTGATGGACCACAAGGGCTGACTTTTGAGCAAATGATTTCCCACACTCTGGGCACCTATAGTGCTTTTCTCTGGTGTGGGTTTGCTGATGGGTAACAAGTTGTGACCTAACAGAAAAGCATAACCCACACACACTGCATTTGTGGGGCTTCTTTCCTTTATGGTGTTCGTGTGGCCTGCTTCTTCTCTCTCGTGTGGCCTCTTTCATGTATCACAAAATCTGAGAGTTGGGGAAAACCTTCCCCACACTCCAAGCAGCGATATGAGTTATCTCCTCCTGCATGGATGTTCCTTTGGATCAGAACGATGGGCTGATGAGCAAGAACCTTCCAGAACTCCGAAGACTTAGGGGTTTCCGAATGGCTTGCAAGCTCTGAATTCCGACCCAAACATTTCCTGCTCTCAGAGCTTTCCTGGATCTTCCCCCCTTTGTGGATCCTCTGGTGTCTAGCAAGAGCCAATCTGAAGGCAAAGCATCGTCCACACTCTGGGCAGAAGTGTTTCCTCCTCAAGTTACCTGCTGAGAGAGTGAAAAAGGCGGAATTGGGGTTTGAAGATGGCAGAGAAGTAGCCTCAGAATCCAACCTGGGATGGTTGGACCAGATGATGCATGAGAGATGGAGGATGCACCAAATTCCCCCCATCCACAACACCCACTGCATAAGGTATAACAAGTGGAAGAGCTATTTTTAATTTATTTTTTCGCTGAGAGGCTGCTGAGCAAACTGTCTAATGAGCTGTCTCTTTCCAACAACACAGGGATGGAACTTGCACCCTCAGAGGCTCTCTAGCCTCCCCACCCTAATGATGATGATGATAATCTATATATATATATATATAAATGTTCCCATTGCGTGCGTATCGAACACCAACGTGCTCCGTAACCGCTGGACCAAACAGCATCAAATTAGGACAAAGCATAACATGACCATCAAGGAAGGATCTAGCATCATAAAAATTCAAAAAAACCACACCTGTCATACCTAAAATAAAGAAAAAACGCAAAAAAATTGGCGCTCACATTAGACATCACCAGCAAAACAGCGCCCTCTAGCAACGGCTATACTGGTACTGCAGCTACAAAAGCTAAGCAATGGCACTGCTATTATATGTCATAATTGGTACTGCAGCTAATACAGCTTCCCCCTGGCAGAGCTCCGTCGGCCATTTGCAATATTGCAAACCGGTAATTGAAAGGGGGGGCGAAAATAGGGTAAATGAAAATGGGGGGTGCGAAAAGAGTAATGAAAAGGGGCAAAGAGGGTAATTGAAAAGGGGGGGGCAATAGGGTAATTGAAAAGGGGGCAAAAAGAGGGTAATTGAAAAGGGGGGGGAGAGAATGGGCAGACGGAAGTTGAACAGAGGAACTTCTTCAATTTCACAAAATCATTGAAAGGGGGACAACAGAAAAGAGGGTAATTGAAAACGGGGGGGAGAGAAGGGGCAGATGGAAGTTGAACAGGGGAACTTCTTCAATTTCACTAAATCAATACAATCATTAAAAAAACCATTAAAAAAACCAGCAACGCGTGGCCAGGTCAGCTAGTAATAATAATAATTAATAAATAGCAATTAATAATAACAATAATAGTAACAACAATAAACTGTTTACAGTTATACCCAAATAAAAGTAACCGCCAATCCCAACTAAACATTTAACAGATGCCAACCTGACAAAAATGAAACAGAGGAACCAAAATTAGAGCCGTTTAAAACTTTTTAAAACCTTTTTAGCCAGTCCCCCCCCACTGCCCCCTTGGTCCTAAGGCAGCAAGGACTGCTACCTCCGTCTCCCTTGAAAACGACACAGAGCTGGAAGGAAGCTGGAAGAGGGACACTCTTCCCCACTTCTTTCAGCTCTAGGTCCTTTTCGAGGCTCAAGAGAAATTCTCCTTGTTCAGACTTCCGGTCAAATCCCTTAGAACAACGATGCTAATGTTGTTGTCTCAGTTCCTCCTCTCAGTCCAGGGAGAAATGACCAGAATGGGTGGTGCCCACAGAACCTGCTTTAAAGAAAAAAGAAAACCCAAATGTGCTCACGGAGCTAGAAAGCTTGGCAATCGCCATTCTCGCATTTGCCTGTTTGCTCTCATCCCCCACTTTCTTCTCCCCCTCCTCTATCCTCCTAAATTCTGAGCCTGAGGGACTCAGCACAGGGCTGAGTTAGAGGAGGAACAGCAAAGATGGTGGAGGGAGGACAGGGCAGAGGTGTAAAAGGAAAAGCGAGGTTTCTCTCCTTCTCTCATCGTGCGAAAACGCAGGGCCCCCCCTGAAGCTGAACCTTGGAAAATGCAGGACAGACCAAAGCAGGGATTCTGAGAAGGTCGAGATTCTGAGTTTTCATGTTCTTAAAAACAGTAAATCAAGGAGGAAGGAAAGGGGTGGGGAAAGGAAGAATGGTGGTCAGGTCTGTGGGAGAAGATCCTTACCATCCCTAGGAATGAAGTAACAGAGAACATTTTTCCTATTCTCATCAAGGGAGGAGAAACTCTGAACGGACTCATCATCCCACCCAAACTGCCTCACCTGAGCTGGTGTCCGAAATGGCTGCCCCTGTTCTGTCTGAGATCTGATATTGTGGCGGCCTGGGCTCCTCCGCTTGCTCTGCGCTGGGGGTGAAGCTTGTATTGGGAAGTGGCAGTGCTATGCAGGAAAGAAATGAGAAGAAGAAGAGGATGAAGAAGAAGAAGTGGAGAAGGAAGCCTTCAGCCTTATGGTCCAAACTATCCCCAACAGCTGCTCATCCAAAGCTCTCCCAAACATTTATGGGGAAGGAGTACCCATAACTAAACGGTACCTTGGGTTAGGGGGCTGGGGGCCGCATGCTTGTGGGGGGCAAGGTGGTCCTTCGCTCTGTGCTGGAGACGTCTGCGGGGTGGGGGGTCGGGACTGCACTGCCAGGACCACAGGGAGGGGACTTGGTTGGCCCTTCTGGACAGTGGCTGTTGTTACGCTGTTGGGACTTGGGAGTCCCTCACATGCCAGCAAACTCATTTTGCACAACTAAAGTGCAGCGCAGTGGTTAAAGTGCTAGACTAGAACCTGGGAGACTAATACTTTTTAATTCGAACCCCACCCATCTGACTGGGTCACCCTAGCCACTCTGGGCAGCTTCCAGCACACATAAAAACATATTAAAATGTCCAACATTAAAAACTTTCTGATACAGGGCTCCTAAAGGTTATGTAGTCATTTATTTCCCTGACATCTGAAGGGGAGACGTTTCACAGGGTGGGCCCTCTGCCTGTTTCCCTATAACTTCACTTCTCATAGTGATGGAAACAGCAGAAGACCCTCGGGGCTGGACCTGAGTGTCCAGACTGAACGATGGGGGTGTAGACGCTCCTTCAGGTATACGGGGCTGAGGCCGTTTAGGGCTTCTTGTGGGGAGACCTGTGTGCCCCACCTTGGGCTCTTGGGAGGGGGAAAGGGGGATCAAAACGCTAGGCATTTGAAATAAAGTACATTTGCAGCTCTTGTGCAACAAACCTGCTCCCCACCTACCCCTCCACCCCAAAAGAAAATGTCCTGGAAGGACTGCTTCAGACTCTTGCCGTGAGGAGGAGGCTCCTTACCCAGTGAGGCCACGTTCCCCTCATTCTCCAGCATGGCCTCCCTTGCTCTTCGGCCAGCGTCCAGCAGGGAGGGCCCTTTCAAATCTGGTGAAATAAACAGACACGTCCTCAAATGTTAGCGGTCTCTGGAATGACAAAACGCGCTCAGCAGAAACTGCACCACCTCAGGAACACCTTTAGTGGCAAGCGCAGAGTGCGAATCTCGGTCTTCCCCGTAGAGGCTTGCAGCTTCATTCTTTGTTTGTTTTGATTAAATATTTTGTTGGGTTACCAAAAAAGTGCATACATCATCTCCATTTTCAGATCATAAAAGTCCTTTCTTCAGATCATTTATATTCAATGTGAGACTTTAATGCTCTATACCGGAGCTTTCCAAACTGTGTTGCAACACCTTAGTGTGTTGGCTGCAGTGTGTAGGTGTGCTGTTTAAACGCTACCCATGTTCCTCCCGGGGCTTTAACCTCTGGTCTGCTAGAAAAATTGTATTACTGTGTCACGAAATGATGTGGAAAGCTCTTCTGCTTGCAGTATAAGGTGGGGGGGTGGAGAGAGAAGAGGAGAGAGAAGGGGGACAGTAGACTTTCATTCTTTTACATAGTGGATGTGCAAGGTTTTTGTTTCAGCGTCACATGGATAGGTTATTTTTCTATTCATCTATTAGTTTTCATTGGCATTTGATAAAAATTGCGCTTTTTTACATATTTGTTAAAAAAAATCTCAAAAACTTTGGGGTTTGTTTAAAAAAAAGCTCAGCTTTTGGGTTTTTTTTTTTAAACTTTTTGCAACCCTAAGGTTGGGGCCCCCAGCCTGTGGCTGTTTCCTGGGGTTGACCGCAGTGAGTTTTTTGGGGGTCAGTTTAGCCATGTCAATTTGGTCTTCCTCATAGATGCCTGCTACTTGATTCTGTTCACGGGAAATGACGGGGACTGAGCCCAGGAAGCTCTGCCTTGAAGGGAAAGAGTTCCCTTCTTCTGCTCTCGAGAATCTCCCATTCTTCCCCGATTCAACGTGCAAACTTATCTGTGCAATAGGGAAAGCCAAAATGGCTTATTTTTCCCGCCGCCCTTTCCTGCCCCGCCCCCCTCACCGGCATTCACGTGTTGCTGAGTTCAGACGCTGCCCTCTCACCCGTGCAGAGCTGCTTCCGAAGGGCGCCTCGGCCAGCAAAGACTCCTTCCTGCTCGGACCTTCAGCCTCCCCTGAAAAACCTCTTTGCACCCCAGAGATCGCGATGGCCGGACGCCTCCTGCAAAAAAACCCACACAAATGGGGGCTGGCCCTAGGAAACAGGCAGCCTGGGATGTCCTAGTCTTTGGCTTCCTCCCTTTTCCCAGGCCCAAAGAATTCTGGGATTTGTAGTCTGTTCCTTTCTGAGTAAAAAAGTGCCTTTGGGCTCTGGGGAAGGGTGCTCAATTAATTTTATATTTCCTTTCTATTTACATACTTACTAGCACACCAGTAAAGCATTGCTGCCCAGCAAAAAGAATGAGAAGATGAAACAAACTTGCATGTCAACATGGTTTGATTCTAGAGTTGGAAGGGACCCCGAGGGTCATCCAGTCCAACCCCTGGCAACGCAGCACTCTTTTGCCTCACGTGGGGCTCAAACCCGTGACCCCCAGATAAAGAGTCTCATGCCCCATCTAAATGCAAATAACTGATCAGGGAGTGACTTGAGGCTGACCTACCTCACAGGGTTGTTATGATGGCAGCTATGAAAGCGGAGAGCACTAGAGGCCGCCATGAGCCTCTTGGGAAAAAAGGCAAGATATGGAAAATGCAGCTGGGTTGCTACAGTGGTGTCATGTCTTCTGTCTAAGGCTCACCCAACATATTTTTAAGAGCGGGGATAGAAATAAGAGTATTTTGGCTGCTGCATCTGGCCAAACGCTGCTTTCTCTGCAATGCCCTCTCAGTTCGCAAGAGAGCAGGAGAAAGAGGGAAATGCTGGTCAACCTCGCTCACCTCCAGTGTAAATCTGCCTTAAGCCCCATCAAGGTTGTCACCAGGATAATTTGGCACTTTTCAAAACCGAGGAGATCTTATTCATTTATTTGTTTACTGAAAGTTGTCCTCCACTGGACCATTCAAAAAAGAAACCAACCTCAAAGCAGAATGGTAAAAAATATCAGGAAAAAGGAAAACCATGAGCAAAATGGAAAATGTACATTTACTTTATGATGCTTTGAAATTCAAACCTTAGTTTGTTAGTAGTCTTACTCATTTGTTTTTTCTTCCCTTCTTGTAATTTTTTCCTTTTCTTTTTCTTACTTCTCTTTCATAAGGTGAGATTGCATCAGGCTGAAGTGATTGACAGTATTTGTCTGACTTGGGAGTGTTTTGTATGCACTGCTTTGATTTTCAATAAATGCAAGTTTTAAAAGGGGGGTGAAGTGGGATTTTTCACATACCGGTACTAAGGATTTTTGGGAGGCTTTTTGTCTTCCATGACCAAAAAAATGTTGTTTCAGAGGTGAGGAGCGAAGGGAATATTTTGCTCGTGGCTCAAAACATTTTTGAATTCTCCACCTCAAGGTACTCCTTGGTGCACTAAGCATGGTGAGGCGTAAATAAGAGAGAAACGGAAAACGTGTAGAGTGAAGAAAACCTCAAACTGTGTATTTTACAATGTTGTTATTGTACCAGACCTTAACCTATTGCAGTATTTGCTGCAGAGACCCGGGAGCAGGAGATCCTTCCCTTCCCTTGATAGGGCCAACGTTGATGTTCACCAGCAGAACTCGAACGAGGGACCCAAATAGCTGTTGTCGCTGAGCCCTTATATAGAGGCTTTTAAACATGATCTAAGAGCAGGAAGGCTCTTTAAGTTCTGTTGCCATCCTCCCTTATCTCTGCAGTGGCACAGAGCAAAGTTACTCTCTCTGTTCCCAGCGCTGAGCCAAAGTCTATGTCTAATTGCCAGTTCCATGGCTAGGTCAAGATAGGCCTGTCTGCTAGTTGACTCCTTTTTATCCGGCCAGCTGCCTAGACCTCTGATTGATGCAAAATTCTCTTTACACAGATAGATTTATGGGGAAGTCCTCATTGGGTTGGTTTCTGTTTGATATTTATGCTTCATTCTTTTATTGGTGGGTTATTTGAAAATGAGACTGCAGTTTTAATATTGAATTTTAAATTTGTATTTTAATCTGTTATTTTAAATTGATTGTTTTATGTTTTTGCTGTGATTTTAATTAGTGTTAGCCGCCCTGAGCCCGGTTTTTGGCTGGGAAGGGCGGGGTATAAATAAAATTTATTATTATTATTATTATTATTATTATTATTATTATTATCATCATCATCATATGTACAGATAGATATATAAGGATTTAAAGCTACCATAGTATTGAGATCAGGAGACAGCACTGTCTGAAATTATCTGGCAATACACATACTCAAAGCATTTGTGTGGTTTCTCTCCCTGATGAGGAACCAGTCTGCCCCTTCCAGGCAAAACATTTCCCAAGCTCGAAACTTTAATGGGATTTCCCTTTTTTGTGGATTCTCTGGTGCCTTTGAAGGTCCGAATGAGCAGCAAATCACTTCCCACACTCCAGACGCTTGCACTGTTGTAGCGCAGTACCTGGGAACCTTAGTTCGATAACTTCTCAAGGCTCACAGACACAGTAGTTGGAGAAATAGATAGTAAGTTTATTGGTGGCAGCAATAAGGCACGGTGGGATACTTCCCAAAGGCTGAGCCCAGCGCATCAGTGCTCTGGGTTTATATACCCTTTCCAGGTAGCATCAAACATTACATATTAATGTATCGCAGCAAACTTAAACCAATAAGCTTGGACACAACCCTCCCTTTGTCGATAATTGGTTACTTCCCCTTTTCCCTCCAAAAGCTAAGCATTTCAGTTATATATCCATATAAGGCACTTCCTGGGTACAGTGTTATGCGTAAGCAAAACAAGACATAGCAAAAATCCCCTGTTCTTGTCAGACATCCTATTGAAAAGGCCTCCAAATAGAACATCTTGTAACATCCTGTGCAAACATCTCAGCAAAGTATTAAGACAAATCAAGTAAGAGACACAGAGAATATGATTTTCTAGCAAGGCACAACGGCAACAATAAGGCACTTTACAAAAAGGATTTATATACCGGTATGTCCTTTCCCTGAATACGCTCGCTTACACTGTATGTCCTTTGTGGAATCTCCAATGTTGTTAAAGATTCATTTCCTTACAAAGCGTTTCCCCCACTCCTGATATCTATACGTCCTCCTTTTTGTGTAGACACTCTGGTGTGCCACGAGGACTAACCGCTAATCAAATCTTTCGCCGCACTCCCAACATTTATATGCTCTTTATTCCACATGGAGTCTTTGAAGGTTTCCACTCTGTGAAAAACATTCTCCACACCCTACACATTGGGAAGGTCTCCTCCTGTGTGGACTTTCTGGTGACTGCGAAGATGTGCTGACTGAGAAAAACATTTCCCACACTCCAAGCACTTGTGAGGTTTCTCTCCTGTGTGGGTTCTCTGATGGATCACAAGGGATGACTTCTGAGAAAATGATTTCTCGCACTCCAAGCATTTATAGGGTTGTTCTCCTGTGTGGGTTCTCTGATGGGTCACAAGGCTGTCTTTCCTTGAAAAACATTTCCCACACTCCAAGCATTTGTGGGGTTTCTCTCCTGTATGTATTCTCTGGTGACCCTGAAGGGTTTTTGCTATATTAAATGACATCCCACAGTCTAAACATTTATATGGTTTCTCTCCTGTGTGGACTCTCTTATGAATAATAAGATGGGATGAAGTAGAAAAACATTTCCCACACTGCTCACACTCATATGGCCTCACTCCTGTGTGTATCCTGTCATGTACACGAAGATCTGATAGGCCAGCAAAGCATTTTCCACATTCCATGCATTTGTAGGGTTTCTCTCCCGTATGCACCTTCTGATGTCTGCAGAGGTGCTGTTTCTGGGAAAAGCATCTCCCACACTCCACACATTCAAACGGTTTCTCTCCTGTATGTGTTCTCTGGTGGATTACAAGTTCTGATGCTGAAATAAAGCTTTTCCCACACTCTGCACATTTATGGGGCCTCTCTCCAGTGTGAATAGTCTGATGCCTCAGAAGTTCAGCTTTCTCATGAAAAACATTTCCCACACTCTCTACATTCATAGGGTTTCTCTCCTGTGTGGATTCTCTGGTGTCGCTTGAGATTTCTTTTTGAGGGAAAACATTTTCCACACACCAGACACTTATGGGGCCTTTCTCCTGTGTGGGTTCTCTGATGGATTGCAAGGTCGAATCGGCAAGTAAACTTTCTTCCACATTCCAAGCACTTATAACGTTTCTCCCCTGTGTGAACCAAACGATGTTTCCAGAGCTGTGAGTTTTGAGTGAAACATTTCCCACACTCCCAGCATTCATAGGGCTTCTCTCCTGTGTGGAGTCTCTGATGGGCCACAAGCATTGACTTTAGAGCAAATGATTTTCCACACTCCGGGCACTTATAGGGCTTTTCTCCTGTGTGGGTTCGCTGATGGGTAACAAGTTTAGACCTAACAGAAAAGCATAACCCACACACACTGCATTTGTGGGGCTTCTCTCCTGTGTGGACATTACGGTGTTCACGGAACTGAGATCTCTCGGGGAACCTGTTCCTACTCTCGCCATATTTGCAGGGTTTCTCTTCCGTGTGGCCTCTTTCATGTTTCACAAAATCTGAGAGTTGGGAGAAACCCTCCCCACACTCCAAGCAGCGATATGAATTATCTCCTCCTACTTGGACATTCCGGTGGATCAGAACAATTGGCTGATGAGCAAGAACCTTCCCGAACTCCAAAGACTTAGGGGTTTCTGAATGGCTCGCAATCTCCAAACTTCTGACCTAAACATTCTCTGCTCTCTCCTGTGTTGATTTTACGGTGTTCACGAAGCCGTGATCTCTCGGGGAACCCGTTCCTACTCTCACCATATTTGGGGTTTCTCTCCTCTGTGGCTCTTTCATGTTTCACAAAAAATGAGAGTTGGGAGAAACCTTCCCCACACTCCAAGCAGTGATATGAGTTATCTCCTCCTGCATGGATGTTCCTTTGGATCAGAACGATGGGTTGATGAGCAAGAACCTTCCCGAACTCTGAAGACTTAGGGGTTTTTGAATGGCTCACAATCTCCAAACTCTGACCTAAACATTCTTCGCTCTCAGATTTTTCCTGCATCTTCTCCCCTGTGTGGATTCTCTGGTGTCTAGTAAGAGCCAACCTGAAGGCAAAGCATCGGTCACACTCCGGGCAAAAGTGTTTCCTCCTTGAGTTACCTGCTGAGAGAGTGAACAATGTGGAATCAGGGTTTGAAGATGGCAGAGAAGTAGCCTCAGAATCCACCCTGGGATGGTTGGACCAGATGATGCATGAGAGACGGAGGTTGTACCACTTCTCCCCCTGCCCACAACACCCACTGCATTTGGTATAACCAGTGGAAGAACTATTTTTATTTGTGATGAGAGGGTGCTGAGCAAACTGTCCAGTGGGCTCTATCAACACAGGGATGGCCCTCAGAGGCTCTCTAGCCCCCTCTCCCCAATAACAATAACAACAATAATTTTATATTATTTATATTTATATTTATATTTATATTTATATTTATATTTATATTTATATTCCGCCCATATGGCTGGGTTTCCCCAACCACTCTGGGTGGCTCGCAAGATATAGTAAACAATAAAACTTCAAACATTTTTTAAAAAAACTAGATGTCCCATACAAGCAACGAACAAACGTATAAACCAACAAAAACCAATAATAAACAGTTTTCAGTTATACCCAAATAAAAATAATTGCAAACCCCAACAAAAGATTTAACCAACACCAACCTGACAGAAATGAAACAGAGGAACCAAAATTAGAGCAGTTTCAAACCTTTTAGCCAGTTGCCCCCCCCCCACTGCCGCCTTGGTCCTAAGGCAGCAAGGACTGCTACCTCCGTCTCCCTTGAAAACGACACAGAGCTGGAGGAAGGAAGCTGGAAGAGGGACACTCTTCCCCACTTCTTTCAGCTCTAGGTCCTTTCCGAGGCTCAAGAGAAATTCTCCTTGTTCAGACTTCCGCCCAAATCCCTTAGAACAAGGATGCCCATGTCTCTCTCTCTCTCTGTTCTCCTCTCAGTCCATGCTTTAAAGAAAAAACAAAACCCAAATGAACTGAGATGGCAGCAGAGTTAGAGGAGGAACAGCAAAGATGGTGGAGGGAGGACAGGGCAGAGACGTAAAAGGAAAAGCGAGGTTTCTCTCCTCGCATCGTGCGAAAACGCAGGACCCTCATGAAGCTCAACCTTGGAAAATGCAGGACAGACCAAAGCATGCGCAGTGCATAGATATAATGTTGGCCAGGCTTGCTGAGAGGAGGGTCCAGTGAGTATTGGGATTCTGAGAAGGCTGAGATTCTGACTTTTCATGTTCTTAAAAATAGGAAATCAAGGAGGGGGGCAGGGAAAGGAAGAACAGAGGCCAGGTCTGTGGGAGAAGCAACTTTAAAACAACAGGATCCTTACCATCCCTAGGAATGAAGTAACAGAGAACATTTTTCTTGTCAATTCTCAGAAAGGGAGGAGAAACTCTGAATGGACTCGCCATCCCACCCAAACCGCCTCACCTGAGCTGGTGTCCAAAATGGCAGCCCCTGTTCCGTCTGAGATCTGATATTGTGGTGTCCTGGGCTCTTCCGCTCGCTCTGCGCTGGGGTCGAGGTTCGTCTTGGGCAGTGGCAGTGCTATGCGGGAAAGAAATGAGAAGAAGAAAGAAGAGGAGGAGGAGGAAGAAGAAGTGAGGAGAAGGAAGCCTTCGGCCTCATGGCCCAGAATATCCCCAACCACTGCTCATCCAAAGCTCCCTCAAACATATCCGGGGAAAGAGAACCCATCACTGAACTGTACCTTGGGCTAGGAGGCTGTGTGTTTGTGGGGGACAAGGTGGTCCTTCGCTCTCTGCCGGAAGGAGGAGGGAGGACGGCTGAAGAAGTTGGCAGGGTGGGGGGTCGGGACTGCACTGCCAGGACCCCATGGTTGGCGCTTCCAGATTGTTGCTGCTACGCTGGTGGGAGTCCCTCACATGCCAGCAAACTTATTTTGCACAGCTAATGTGCAGCACAGTGGTTAAAGTGCCAGACTAGAACCTGGGAGACCGGGGTTCAAATCCTCCCTCAGCCATGAAACTCATCGGAAAATATTGGTCCAGTCATTCGCTCTCTGGGCTAGCCAACTCACGGAGATGTTGTTGTTGTTGATGATGATTATTATTCTCTGCCCAGCTGACTTTTTCATTTTGTACAGAATCCTACCTTACAGCCGTACAGATGTCTCTACACCTATGCTAGTTTTTTACTACTACTACTACTACTACTACTTATGATTTGAACCCCACCCATCTGGCTGAGCCGCCCCATCCACTCTGGGCAGCATATATAAAAACATAATAAAATGTCAAACATTAAAAACTTCCTGATACACGGCTTCTGAAGGTTATATAGTTATTTTTTTTCCTTGACATCCGCTGGGAGGGAGTTCCACAGGGCAGGTGCCACTACTGAGAAGGCCCCCTGTCTCGTTCCCTATAGCTTTGCTTCTCACAGTGATGGAACTGGCAGAAGACGCTCAGAGCTGGACCTCAGTGTCCAGGCTAAATGATGGGGTGTAGATGCTCCTTAGGTACATGGGGCCCAGGCTGTCTAGGGCTTGTTGTGGGGATCAGGGGCGGAGCGAAACGGGGCGAAGGGGGCTTGCTCCGCTCCTTGTGGGGATTAAATGAGGGAGAGACCCATGTGCCCCACCTTCAGCTCCTTGGAGGGGGAAAAGGGAATCAAAATGCAAGGCCTTTGGAAGAAAGTACATTTGCAGCTCTCGTGCAACAAACCTGTTCCCCACCTACCCCTCCACCCCAAAAGAAGAGTGACAATAAAATGTCCCAGAAGGACTGCTTCAGACTCTTGCAGCGAGGAAGGAGGCTCCTTACCCAGAGAGGCCACGTTCCCCTCATTCTCCAGCATGGCCTCCCCTGCTCTTCGGCCAACGTCCAGCAGGAAGAACCCTTTGGAAACAGACACGTCCTCAAAGGTTAGCAGCCTCTGAAACGACAAAACACCCTCAGCAAAACCTGCAGCACCTCAGGAACGCCTTTGGTGGCAAGCGCAGAGTGCGAATCTCGGTCTTCCCCATAGATGCTTGCAAATTAATTCTTTTTTATGTTTGTTTGTATGAAATCTTTTCTTGGGTTACCAAAAAAGTGCATACATCACCTCCGTTTTCAAATCATAAAAGTCCTCTCTTCAGATCTTTTATTTTCAATGTGACACTTTAATGCTCTGTACCGGAACTTTCCAAACTGTGTGTCGCAACACGTTAGTGTGTTGGCTGCAGTGTGTAGGTGTGTCGTTTAAACGCTTCCCGTGTTCTTCCCAGGGCTGGAAAGGGGTTAGTTTAAGCTCTGGTTTGCTAGAAAGACTGTATTACTGTGTCACAATATGATGCAAAACTGAATTACTGTGTTGTGAAATGATGCACGTCTAAAAAGTGTGTCACCAATATGAAAAGTTCGGAAAGCTCTGCTGCATGCAGTATACGGTTGGGGGGCGGAGAAGGGGAGAGAGAAGGGGGATAGTAGACTTTCATTCCTTTACATAGTGGATGTGCAAGGTTTTTGTTTCAGCGTCACATGGATAGGTTATTTTTCTATTCATCTATTAGTTTTCATTGGCACTGACAAATGTTTGATCGAAAAATCACTTTTTTACATATTTGTAAAGAAAAAAATCTCAAAAACTTTGGGATTTGTTTTTTAAAAAGGTAAACTTTTGGGGAGTTGTGTTTTTTACTTTGTGGATCCCTAAGATGGGGGCCCTCAGCAAATGCCTTCCATTGACAGCAGTGAGTTTTTTGGGGATTGGCGAGGGTTGTTGAGTCAATTTAGCCATATCAAACTCTTTTCTTTTTTTAAAAAAGGGATTGCAACATTATCTGAGTTTTCTTAATGTCCAGACTTTTCAATTAAGAATATGCATAATCTACCAGCAAGCTTTCAAAAAGGAATGAATAAATGAGTTTTCTTCTTCTACTCTCCAGAATCTCCCCTTCCTCCCCGATGCAAGTTCGAACTTATCTGTGCAATGGGAAAAACCAGAATGGCTTATTTTTTCCGCCGCCCTTTCCTGCCCCGCCCCCCTCACCGACATTCACGTGTTGCAGGGTTCAGACGGTGCCCTCTCACCCGTGTAGAGCTGCTTCCGAAGGGCCCTTCAGCCAGCAAAGACTCCTTCAGCCTCCCCTGCAAGGTCTCTTTGCACCCCAGAGATCGAGATGGCCGGATGCCTCCTGCAAAAGACCCACACAAATGGGGATTGCCCAGAGGAAACAGGCACCTCTTGAGATGTCCTGCCTCTTCGCTTCTTCCAGACCCAAAGGATTCTGGGAGGTGTAGTCTTTTCCTTTAAGGCAAGAAAAATATGCCTTTGGGCTCTGGGAAAGGCTGCTTATCTTCTCCCTCCTCCCCTCTTTCTATTTACTGGGTTAGAGGGCGGGTGGCGCTGTGGGTTAAACCACAGAGCCTCTTGGGCTTGCTGATCAGAAGGCTGTGGGTTCGAATCCCCACAACGGGGTGAGCTGCACGTCAAAGTGCAAATAGTTAAATAGGTACCGATCCGGCCGGAAGAGCGTTTCCGTGCGCTGCTCTGGTTCGCCAGAAGCGGCTTAGTCATGCTGGCCACATGACCCGGAAGCTGTATGCCGGCTCCCTCGGCCAGTAAAGCGAGATGAGCGCCACAACCCCAGAGTCATCCGCGACTGGACCTAACGGTCAGGGGTCCCTTTACCTTTACTAATCCCTGAGCATCACCTGAGTTCTGCGAGTGCAGCTTTCTTCCGATTGAAGTGCAGTGTGTTTGAGGAAACCCAAATGATTGTTTACAAAGCTATTGTACTACCAACCTTACTGTATGCTTGTGAAACATGGACCACTTATAAAAGCCATCTCCAACACCTCAAAGGATTCCATCAATGGTGTCCTCAAATTTTTTCACACGTCACTTGGAAAGACAGGCGAACTAATGTCAGTGTACCGGAAGAAGAAAGATCACCAGTGTGGAAACAATGATTCTTCAACATCAACTTTGTTGGACCAGTCACGTGCGGATGCCTAATTATCATCTTCCAAA
This sequence comes from Lacerta viridis, assembly GCA_900245905.1. Lineage (NCBI taxonomy): Eukaryota > Metazoa > Chordata > Lepidosauria > Squamata > Lacertidae > Lacerta > Lacerta viridis. The sequence continues at coordinate 24,908 of OFHU01003703.1, forward strand.
ACAACTACTTTATTTCCAACTTAAAAATGGTAAGCGTAATGCTGGTGGTCAACAAAAGAGGTTTAAAGCAGGCGTCGGCAAGGTTATCTGGCCACGGGCCGAATCAAGCCCACGGAAAGCATCTGTGGGCCGGACATGCGCAGCGCGCTAACGGAAATCGTGTCTGCGCATGTCCGTGGCACGGGAAATCGCTTCTGCACATGTCCAGACACCGAAAATCACGTCTGTGCAGACGGATGCGTGTGTGCAGACGGAATTTCCGGCAGGGGGCTTGCCAGGTGGGCGGCACAGTTGGCAGGTGGCTCGTGGGCTGTTAAAATTGCCTTTGTGGGCCGCATCCAGCCCATGGGCCAGAGGTTGCTAACCCCTGGTTTAAAGAATCTCTCCAAGCAAATCTAAAAAAAAAGTACCGGTAGTATAAACACCGATAACTGGGAAACACTGGCCTGCGAGTGCTGCAATTGGAGAAGAGCCTTTACCAAAGGTGTCATGTGCCTTGAAGACACTCGAACTCAGGACGCAAGGGAGAAATGAGCTAAGAGGAAGGCATGTTTGGCAAACCCTCACCGCGATCAACTCCCGCCCAGAAACCTATGTCTCCACCATGTGGAAAACGTGTGGATCCAGAATTGGCCTCCACAGTCACTTACGGTCTCACTGTTAAGACCGTGTTCATGGAAGACAATCTTGCTGATTATGAGGGATTGCCAAAGAATGAAGACACCTCTCTGTACCGCCTAACACAGGGGTTGGCAAACTTACCAGGCCTTGGGCCGGTTCCTCCAGTGCCGATCGCACGGCGGGCCGGAGGGCAGGGAATGTGTGCCCATATGCGTGCGCACATGCTATTTCCAGTGCACTTCTGGGTGGGCGGAACACCAGAAGTAGCTGGTGCACGTGTGCATGGGCCTCCTCAGACCTGGAAGTGTGCCGGAAATGACGTTTTCACATACACACAAGCTATTTCTGGTGCTCCATCAACCCAGAAGTGGGCAACTGCGCCGAGCCGTTAAGAGCTAGCGGCGGGGGTGGCAGCGGGCCGGATAATTGAGTAGACTGCTCATCCAAAGCTCCCTCAAACATTTCCAGAGAAGGAACACCTGTAACTAAACACCTTGGGTTAAGGAACTGCGTGTTTGGGGGGTCCAAGGTGGTCCTCTGTGTCAGAAGGGTGAGGGAGGATGGCTGAAGATATCTGCAGGTTGGGGGGTCGGGACCCAACTGCAAGGACCCCAGGGAAGGAACATGGTTGGCGCTTCCAGACTGTTGCTGTTATGCTGGTGGGAGTCCATCACATGCTTGCAAACTCATTTTGCACAGCTACAGTGCAGCACAGTGGTTAAAGTTCCAGACTAGAACCTGGGAGACCTGGGTTCAAATTCCACCCCAACTGTGAAACTCATCGGGAAATATTGCTCCAGTCTTTCCCTCTCAGGACTAGCCTACCTCACAGAGATGATGATGATGATAATTCCCTGCCCATCCGAATTTTAATTTTGCACCATGGGAGGGTGGATAGAAAGTCAACGGATTGAAAATAAAGAATTTCTAAATTTGAAAATTAAATAATTGGAAAAAAACAAAAACAAAAAAGAGATTGGAGAGCAGCCATAGCTCACTGGCATAGCAGATATTCCTGGGTCCAATTCCTGATCTATCTAAGAGAGGTTGGGAAAAGATCCCCGTCTAATACCAGGGAGCACTGCTAGTCCAGAGTGGCAATTTGGTGTAGTGGTTAGAGCTCTGTGCTGAGACCTGGGAGGCCGGGGTTCAAATCCCCACCTGGCGGTGAAGCCCACTGGGTGACCTTGGGCCGGTCACTGTCTCTCAGCCTGGCCTCCCTCACAGGGTTGTTGGGAGGAAGAAATGGAGAAATGGGGAACCATGCGGACTACCTTGAGCTCCTGGCCGGATCAGTGGGGTATGAATGCAAGGAAGTGAGATACAAGCCGTGGGAGACTTTCAAGCCACACAGAAACCAGAGGTCTATTTACATGCACACACCCCTCCAGCCAAGCTGGTCAGGGGAATAATCGATGGCATATTCTAGCCAGGCAAAAGCACCCTAGGGAGATGGGGCTGGCATGGGTGGGTGGGGGATGCAGAGTCCAGCTAGACCCCCATTTGGCGCCAGGATCTGAGGGTCATCCCCCCCCCATCCCCATGATATACAAGAGATTTCAGGAACACTTTAAAATATATAAAATATACTCCACTTGCAGACTTTGTTTCTTTTTAAAAAAGGAGATTATAATGTTATCTGATTTTTTCTCAATGTCCAGACTTTTCAATTAAAAAATATGAACAACCTACCACCAAGTTTTCATTTCATTTCATTTTTTGTCAATTAGTTTTATACGCTTTATACAAATTAATACCATTTTGCTTAAGTGGTTTCATGCACTCCATTCTTGGTGCGTATTTATCATCTACTATTACTGCGTTTCATATTCATATTTATCTCTGGTTGTTGTTGTTGTTGTTTTTAGTCATTTAGTCGTGTCCGACTCTTCGTGACCCCATGGACCAGAGCATTTTACAAAATTTTACATTTTACTACCGTATTTCATTTCAAAGCTTCCAAAGAGCAATAAACAAGTGAAAGAGTTCCCTTATTCTGCTCTCGAGAATCCCCCCTTCCTCCTCTTTCTCCCTGATGCAAACTTATCTGTGCAATGGGAAAAAACAGAATGGCTTATTTTTCCCGCCGCCCTTTCTTGCCCCACCCCCCTCACCAGCATTCACGTGTTGCTGGGTTCAGACGGTGCCCTCTCACCCGTGCATAGCTGTCAACTTTTCCCTTTTTTTTTTAAAGGGTAATTCTCTTATTCCGAATAGGATTCCTCGCAAAAGGGGAAAAGTTGACAGCTATGCCCGTGTAGAGCTGCCCCTCATGCCAGCAAAGACTCCTTCCTGCTCGGACCTTCAGACTCCCCTGCAAACCCTCTTTGGACCCCAGAGATCGCGATGGCCGGACGCCTCCTGCAAAAGACCCACACAAATGGGGGCTGGCCATAGGAAACAGGCAGCCTGGGACGTCCTATTCCTTCGCTTCTTTCCTTTTCCCGGACGCAAAGGATTCTGGGATTTGTAGTCTGTTCCTCTCTGAGGAAAAAAAAGTGCCTTTGGCTTCTGGGGAAGGGTGCTCATTTATTTTTATATTTCCTTTCTATTTACTCACTTTACTGGCACACCTCTCTGTACCGTCTAACACCTCGCAGTGGCGCCCGGCAAAAAGAATGAGAAGATGAAACAAATGTGGTTGGATTTAGAGTTGGAAGGGACCCCAAGGTTCATCCAGTCCAACCCCCCGCAACGCAGGACTCTTTTGACGCACGTGGGGCTGGAACCTGTGACCCCCACCTTAAGAGTCTCATGCCACATCTAAACCCAAACAACTAACCCACCTCAAGCTGGCCCACCTCACAGGGTTGTTGTGATGGCAGCTATGAAAGCGGAGAGGACCAGAGGCCGCCATGAGCCCCTTAGAGCAGGGGCGTCGCTGGGGGGCGGTTCGCCCTGGGTTCCAGGGGAGGGGGGGTGACACACGGCATGCCCCCTGCCCCGCGACGCCCAGCCTCGCCCCAGCAAGCTGCAGAGCGAGGCAGCCTTACCGCGCAGCCTGCTGGTAAACCTGCTTGGCGGCCTGCTATTTCTGGCTGGGTGGAGGTGTGGGGCGGGGCGGCCCCGCCCTCGCCCCTGCCCCTCTGCTTGAGCCGGAAATAGTAAAGCGCACGCTGAACAGGTTGGCTGTGGGTGGAGGTGAGCCAGGCAGGGGCTTGAGCGGCCGAAGAGAAGCCCACCCCTCCCCTCCGCTCGCATGGATCTCTTCCTCCATGTGGACGGACGGACGGACGGACTTTGGCTGGCTCCCCCACTCGCTCTGCTTTTGCTCCGCTCTGCTGCCTCTTCCACCACCGCGCCTTCAGCATCATCCCCGATGGCGCCCGTCAATCCCCTTCCATTCTGGAGGTGGGGTGACACTCTTGGTGCCCCCCGACTCCCCCCAGCGCCGCCCGTTGCAAAAAGCCTCATTCGGCGCAGCAGCGGCTGGTTTGCTCACTCGCTTCTCCGGCGATTTGCTTATCCCTGCCTTCTGGAAAGCAGAAGCGCGCAGGTGGGCAAGCCAGCCACCGCTGTGCCGAGGGAGGCTTGGAGAAAAGTCAACCTGTAACCATGGGATTAAGTGTCTCATACCCCCATCTGAACAAAAAGTACTGATCAGGCAGCGACCTGTGGCTGTTGGCGGCCTCTCCGGCTGACCCACCTCACAGGGTTGTTGTGATGGCAGCTATGAAAGCGGAGAGCACCAGAGGCCGCCATGAGCCCCTTGGAGAAAAGGCAAGATAGGAGAAATGTAGCTGGGCTGCGTACAGTGGTGTCATGCCTTCTCGCTAAGGCTCACCCAACACATTTTCAATAGCGGGGATAGAAATAAGAGTAGGCCATTTTGGCCGCTGCAGCTGGCCAAACGCTGCTTTCTCTGCAATGCTCTCTCAGTTTGCAAGAGAGCAGGATGAGAAAGAGGGAGATACTGGGGAACTTCTCTCACTTCCAGTGTAAAACTGCCTTAAGCCCCATCAAGGTTGTCACCAGGAGAATTTGGCACTTTTCAAACCCAATGAGATCTTACTCGTTTATTTGTTTACTGTAAGTTGTTCTCCACTGGACCATTCGAAAAACAAATCAACCTCAAAGCAGAACGGTAAAAATATCAGTAAAAGGAATACCATGAGCAAAATTGAAAATGTACATTTACTTTATGATGCTTTGAAATTCAAACTTCAACATACTTCGTATGGTAGTAGTCTTACTCATTGGTTTTATATGCCCTTCCTTTAAATTTTTGTGTTGTTTTTCTTACTTATCTTGCATAATATGAGATTGCTTCAGGCTGAATTCACTGACAGTGTTTTATGTTTCAGAAGTGAGGAGCGAAGGAATATTTTGCTCATGGATTAAAACATTTTTGAATTCTCCAGATCAACGTACTCTTTGGTGGCGACAAAGGAACAGGAAGAAGCTTTTATTAATTTAAGCAAAGCAAGAGAAGCCAAATAAAGCAGTCTAACTTTAAAAAAAAACTTTATTGAAAGTTCAAAAAGCACACAATTATATGTGCACTCAACATGGTGAGATGTAAATAAAAGTGAGAAAAGGAGAAATAGAAACCGTGTAAGAGGGGGGAATAAAGGGGGGAGTGGTGGAAACCCAAACTGTGTATTTCACAAGGTTGTCATTGCACTTCACCAGACCTTAACCTATTACAGTAGTTGTAAAAATGGATCCAAAATATCAATTGAACTTGTCCATGGCAAGTCTGCATTTATATGCAAGTTGTTTATATGTTGTGAGTTTGCAGAAGTCTCCAATCCAATGGTAGAAGGGAGCTGCATTTTTATTTTTCCATTTCATCAGGATCAGTCCTTTTGTTGCGGAGAGTCCACTCGTATCATTCTTTTGTAGGGAATGTACTGGGTATATAACTGAAGAGGATATTTTGCTCAGTAAATGTAAGGTTGTTTCGTAGTTTTGTTGATAATGTCAGTTACAGTTATAGGACAACAGTAATGAGTGACACTTAAGATACAAGATCAAAAGCATATTTTGGAGATAACCGCAAAAGTGAAGTTCATGGTTCATCTCATTTGTTGCAGAGACTCTGGGAGCAGATCTTTCCCTTCCCTCGACAGAGCTGATGTCGACATCCGCTGGCAGAACTCGAACGAGGGACCCAAATAGCTGTTGTCGCTGAGCCCTTATATAGAGGCTTTTAAACATGATCTAAGAGCAGGAAGGCTCTTTAAGTTCTGTTGCCATCCTCCCTTATCTCTGCAGTGGCACAGAGCAAAGTTACTCTCTCTGTTTCCAGCGCTGAGCCAAAGTCTATGTCTAATTGCCAGTTTCATGGCTGGATGAAGACAAGCCTGTCCGCTAATTGACTCCTTATCAGGCCAGCTGTCTAGACCAGGGGTCCCCAAACAAAGGGCCGTATGTGGCCCAATCACCTTTTAAATTCCGCCCACAGACAGTCTGGGAATCAGCGTGTTTTTACATTAGAATGTGTCCTTTTATTTAAAATGCATCTCTGGGTTATCTGTGGGGCATAGGAATTCATTCATATTTTTTAAAAAAAATATAGTCCAGCCCCCCACAAGGTCTAGACCTCTGCTTAATGCAAAGTTCTCATTATACAGTTAGATCTATGGAGAAGCCCTCATTATATGTACAGAGGTACCTCGGGTTACATACGCTTCAGGTTACATACTCGGCTAACCCAAAAATAACGCTTCAGGTTAAGAACAGAAATTGTGCTCTGGCGGCGCAGTGTACATAACCAGAGGTACCAATGTACAGATAGATATATAAGGATTTAAAGTGACAATATCATCAAGATCAGGAGACACCACTTTCTGAAAATATCTGGCAATACACACACTCAAAGCATTTTTGTGGTTTCTCTCCTGGGTGGGCTCTCTGATGGGGCACCAGCTTCCCTTGCAGGCCAAACATCTCCCACACCTGAAACATTAATGGGGTTTCCCTTTTTTGTGGATTCTTTGGTACCTTTGAAGGGCCGAATGAGCAGCAAACCAATTTCCCACACTCCCAACATTTATATGCTCTTTATTCCACATGGAGTCTTTGAAGGTTTCCACTCTGTGAAAAACATTTCCCACACTCTACACATTGGGAAGCTCTCCTCCTGTGTGGACTTTCTGGTGTCTGTGAAGATGTGCTGACTTAGAAAAACATTTCCCACACTTCAAGCACTTGTAAGGTTTCTCTCCTGTGTGGATCCTCTGATGGATCACAAGGAATGACTTCTGAGAAAATGATTTCTCACACTCCAAACATTTATAGGGTTTCTCTCCTGTGTGGATACTTTGATGCACATTAAGCGCTGATTTACTAGCAAAGTATTTCTCACACTCCAAGCATTTATAGGGTTTCTCTCCTGTGTGGATTCTCTGATGGATCACAAGGGAGTCTTTCCTTGAAAAACATTTTCCACACTCCAAGCATTTGTGGGGTTTCTCTCCTGTGTGGGTTCTCTGGTGCCCCCTAAGGCTTTGTGCTATAGTAAATGACATTCCACAGTCTAAACATTTATGTGGCTTTTCTCCTGTGTGGACTCTCCTATGACTAGTAAGGGCTGATGAAACAGAAAAACATTTCCCACACTCTCCACATTCATATGGCCGTACTCCTGTGTGGATTCTCTGGTGTACATGAAGGTGTGATTTGTGGCTAAAACATTTTCCACACTCCATGCATTTGTAGGGTTTCTCCCCAGTGTGGATTTTTTCATGCACCTGGAGGTGTTGTTTCTGGGAAAAGCATTTTCCACATTCCATGCATTTGTAGGGTTTCTCTCCTGTATGGATTCTCTGGTGGATTGCAAGTTGTGCTGGTACAATAAAACTTTTCCCGCACTCTGCACATTTATGAGGTCTCTCTCCAGTGTGAACAGTCTGATGTCTCAGAACGTCACCTTTCTCATGAAAACATTTCCCACACTCTCTACATTCATAGGGCTTCTCTCCTGTGTGGATTCTTTGGTGTCGCCTGAGACTTCCTTTTGAGGGGAAACATTTTCCACACTCCAGGCAGTTATGGGGCCTTTCTCCTGTATGGGTTCTCTGATGGATTACAAGGGTTGATCTGCAAGTAAACCTTTTTCCACATTCAAAGCACTTATACCGTTTCTCCCCTGTGTGAACCAAACGATGGCTCCAAAGCTGTGCGTTTTGAGTGAAACATTTCCCACACTCCCAGCATTCATAGGGCTTCTCTCCTGTGTGGAGCCTCTGATGGATCACAAGGCCTGACTTTTGAGCAAACGATTTCCCACACTCCGGGCATTTGTAGGGCTTCTCCCCAGTGTGGATTTTTTCATGCATCTTGAGCTGTTGTTTCCGGTAAAAACATTTCCCACATTCCATGCATGTGTAGGGTTTCTCGCCCGTATGGATTCTCTGGTGGATTGCAAGTTGAGCTGGTACACTAAAACTTTTTCCACACTCTGCACATTTATGAGGCCTCTCTCCAGTGTGAACAGCCTGATGTCTCAGAAGGTCACCTTTCCCATGAAAACATTTCCCACACTCTCTACATTCATAGGGCTTCTCTCCTGTGTGGATTTTCTGGTGTCGCTTGTGACTTTTTTTTGAGGGGAAACATTTTCCACACTCCAGGCACTTATGAGGCCTTTCTCCTGTGTGGAGCCTCTGATGGACAACAAGGACTGACTTGTCAGCAAATGATTTCCCACACTCCGGGCATTGATAGGGCTTTTCTCCAGTGTGGGTTCGCTGATGGGTAACAAGTTTAGACCTAACAGAAAAACATAACCCACACACACTGCATTTGTGGGGCTTCTCTGCTTTACGGACTTTACGGTGCCCACGAATTTGTGATCTCTCAGGTAACCCATTCCTACTCTGGCCATTTTTGTGGGGCTTCTCTCTCGTGTGGCCTGCTTCATGTATCACAAAATCTGAGAGTTGGGAGAAACCTTCCCCACACTCCAAGCAGCGATATGAGTTATCTCCTCCTGCATGGATGTTCCTTTGGATCAGAACGATGGGCTGATGAGCAAGAACCTTCCCGAACTCCGAAGACTTAGGGGTTTTCGAATGGCTCGCAATCTCCAAACTCTGACCTAAACATTCTTCGCTCTCAGAGTTTTCCTGCATCTTCTCCCCTGTGTGGATTCTCTGGTGTCTAGCAAGAGCCAATCTGAAGGCAAAGCATTGGCCACACTCTGGGCAAAAGTGTTTCCTCCTCAAGTTACCTGCTGAGAGTGAATAAAGCGGAATGAGGGTTTGAAGATGGCAGAGAAGTAGCCTCAGAATCCACCCTGAGATGGTTGGACCAGATGATGCATGAGAGACGGAGGTTGTACCACTTCTCTCCCCGCCCCCCACTGCATTTGGTATAACCAGTGGAAGAGCATTTTTTTATGAAGTAACAGAACATTTTTCTTGCCAATTCTCAGAAAGGGAGGAGAAACTCTGAACGGACTCATAATCCCGCCCAAACCGCCTCACCTGAGCTGGTGTCCGAAATGGCAGCCCCTGTTTCATCTGAGATCTGATATTGTGGTGGCCTGGCCTCTTCCACTTGCTCTGCACTGGGGACGAGGCTAGTCTTGGGAAGCGGTAGTGCTATGCGGGAAAGAAGTGAGAAGAAGAAAGGAGGAGGAGGAAGAAGAAGTGAGGCGAAGGAAGCATTCGGCCTCATGGCCAAAACTATCTCCAGCGGCCACTCATCCAAAGCTCCCTCAAACATTTCTGGGGAAGGAGAACCCATAACTCAACTGGGCCTTGGGCTAGGGGGCTGTGTGTTTGTGGGGGACAAGGTGGTCCTTCGCTCTGTGCCACAAGGAGGAGGGAGGACGGCTGAAGACGTAGGCAGGGTGGGGGGGGTCGGGACTGCAATGCCAGGACCCCAGGAAGGAGACTTGGTTTGCGCTTCCAGAGTGTTGCTGTTATGCTGGTGCCCGACTAGAACTTGGCAGACCAGGCTTCAAATCCTCCCTCAGCCATGAAACTTATTGGGAAATATTGGTCCAGTCATACCCTCAGGGCTAGCCTACCTCACATATGGGCACCTTACAGCATAAAAGCATAATAAAGCATCAAACACTAAAAACGTCCTGATACAGGGCTGCCTTCATATGTCTTCTAAAGGTTATACAGTTATTTATTTCCTTGACTTCTGAAGGGAGGGTTCCACATGGCAGGCACCACTACAGAGAAGGCCCTCTGCCTCGTTCCCTATAACTTCGCTTCTCACAGTGAGGGAACCGGCAGAAGACCTTCGGAGCTGGACCTGAGTGTCCAGGCTGAACGATGGGGTGGGGACGCTCCTTCAGGTATACGGGGCCAAGGCCGTTTAGGGCTTGTTGTGGGGATTAAATGAGGGGGAAACCCGTGTGCCCCACCTTGAGCTCTTTGGGGGAAGGGAAAGGGGATCAAAATGCTAGGCATTTGGGAATAAAGTACATTTGCAGCTCTTGTGCAACAAACCTGCTCCCCACCCCTCCACCCCAAAAGAAGAGTGATAAGGAAATGTCCCAAAAGGACTACTTCAGACTCTTGCAGCAAGGAAAGAGGCTCCTTACCAAGAGAGCCCACGTTCCCCTCATTCTCCAGCATGGCCTCCCTTGCTCTTTGGCCAACGTCCAGCAGGGAAGGCCCTTTCAAATCTGGTGAAATAAACAGCCCCGTCTTCAAAGGTTAGCGGCCTCTGTAATGACAAAACACCCTCAGCAAAAACTGCAGCACCTCAGGAACACCATTGGTGGCGAGCGGAGTGGGAATCTCGGTCTTCCCCATAGATCAGCCATCCCCAAACTTGGCCCCCCAGGTGTTTTAAGACTACAACTCCCATCATCCCTAGTTAACAGGACCAGTGGTCAAGGATTATGGGAATTGTAGTCCCAAAACACCTGGAGGGCCAAGTTTGCAACTACATTACTACTACTACTACTACTACTACTACTACTAAAGATTTTTTTGGCTTAGCGAAAAAGTGCATACATTGTCTCAGTTTTGGTTACCATTGCATTTTACATTTTACCTTATCATTTGAAATGCTTTCAAAGAGCAATAAACAAGTGAAAGAGTTCCCTTCTTCTGCTCTAGAGAATCCCCCCTTCCTCCTCTTTCTCCCTGATGCAACGTGCAAACATATCTGTGCAATGGGAAAAGCCAAAATGGCTTATTTTTCCCACCAACTGTTCCTGCCCCACCCCCCTCACCGGCATTCACATGTTGCAGGGGTTAGTTTAACCTCTGGTTTGCTAGAAAGACTCTATTACTGTGTCAGAATATGATGCAAAACTGAATTACTGTGTTGTGAAATGATGCATGTCTAAAACATGATAAGTTTGGGAAGCTCTGCTGCATGCAGTATACGGTTGGGGGGTAGAGAAGGGGGGAGAGAAGGGAGATTGTAGACTTTCATTCCTTTACATAGTGGATGTGCAAGGTTTTTGTTTCAGCATCACGTGGGTAGGTTATTTTTCTATTCATTTATCAGTTTTCATTGGCGGTGAGAAATGTTTGATCGAAAAATCGCCGTTTTTTTTTTTACATATTTGTAAAAAAAAAATCTCAAAAACTTTGGGATTTGTTTTTTAAAAAGGTAAACTTTTGGGGAGTTGTGTTTTTTACTTTTGGGATCCCTAAGATGGGGGCCCCCAGCATATGCCTTCCATTGAGAGCAGTGAGTCTTTGGGGTTTGGGGAGGGTTGTTGGGTCAATTTAGCCATATCAAACTCTTTCCTTTTTTCAAAAAGGGATTGTAATATTATCTGAGTTTTCTTAATGTCCAGACTTTTCAATTAAAAATATGCCCTTCCTCCCCGATGCAACAGGCAAACTTATTCGTGCAATGGGAAAATTCAAAATGGCTTATTTCTCCCGCCGCCCTTTTCTGCCTCGCCCCCCCTAAACCGGCATTCACGTGTTTCAGGGTTCAGACGGTGCCCTCTCACCCATGTAGAGCTTCCGAAGGGCGCCTCGGCCAGCAAAGACTCCTTCCTGCTGGGACCTTCAGCCTCCCCTGCAAAACCTCTTTGCACCCCAGAGATCGGGATGGCCGGACGCCTCCTGCAAAAAAACCCACACAAATGGGGGCTGGCCCTAGGAAACAGGCAGCCTGGGATGTCCTAGTCTTTGGCTTCCTCCCTTTTCCCAGGCCCAAAGGATTCTGGGATTTGTAGTCTGCTCCTCTCTGAGGGGAAAAAAAGTTCATTTGGGCTCTGGGGAAGGGTGCTCATTTAATTTTATTTTTCCTTTCTTCCAATTGAAGTGCAGTGTGTTTGAGGAAACCCAAATGATTGTTTACAAAGCTATTGTACTACCAACCTTACTGTATGCTTGTGAAACATGGACCACTTACAAACGCCATCTCCAACTCCTCGAAAGATTCCATCAATGGTGTCTCTCAATTTTTTTTACACATCACTTGGGAAGACAGGCGAACTAATGCCAGTGTACTGGAAGAAGAAAGATTACCAGTGTCGAAGCCAGGGGCGTAGCTAGGGAATTTGGTACCCGGGGGCAAAGAAATTTTTGTCACCCCCCCATTGAAATTATTAAAAGAAGGAAAAATAATATACAGTTAAAAATGTTATTTTCTGGTTTATTTACCTACATTGGTTTATTTACATTGTGAGCAGGGGGAATGAAGGCAGGCAAGGGAGATTCCTCAAACCCTGCCTCGCTTCTCGGGCAGGGGAAGGCACCCGAAGGTGGTAGGGGAAGAGGGCTATTTGGTGACCCCTGCAATGAATTACCCTAGAGGGATATGGGTGTTTCCCCCAAATGTTGGCACTGGACTCCTGCACTGCAGAGGGTTGGGCTGGATGACCCTTGGGGGTCCCACACAACACTACAATTCTGTGGCTCAAAGCATATTTTTTGGTTCCCTGGGCCTGCCCCATGGGGAACCCCACTTTTGGCCCTAGGTGGGAACCTGCAGCACCCCTGTGGAGTTTTATTTATTGCACACACACAAACACGCACAAAACCAAACAAACCTGAGAGCAATTGGTGAAGAGAGTCAGTCAATAAATCTATTGGTAAAAGCAACTCATCAGAACAATCAAAGAATAAAGCCAGCAATAAACTAAAAAAAAGATTAAGACATTGGCTTTCTAAGCATCTGGTCAGGCCTTAGAATCACAGAGCAGGAATAACAAATCGCCAGCCGAGCAAATGATCCTTGCTCTGCACGGCACGGCCTAATTTTTTTTTAAAAAAAAAGTAAAAAAAAAAATTTTTTTTAAGCCCCCGGTGTGTCGCCCCAGCAGGGGTGCTGCCCGGGGCCCCCCGCCCCCCCCTGCGACGCCCCTGGTCGAAGCAATGATTCTTCAACATCAACTTCGTTGGACTGGTCACATTGTGTGGATGCCCGATTATAGTCTTCCAAAGCAACTACTGTACTCTATTTCCAACTTTTAAATGGTAAGCGTAATGCTGGTAGTAGCACCTTAGAGACCAACTAAGTTTGTTATCGATATGAGCTTTCGTGTGCATGCACACTTCTTGGCTACCTACCTGTAATGCTGGTGGTCAACAAGAGGTTTAAAGACTCTCTCAAGGCAAATCTGAAAAAAGTAGTACAAACACCGATAACTGGGAAACACTGGCCTGCGAGCGCTCCAGTTGGAGAAGAGCCTTTACCAAAGGTGTCATGGGCTTTGAAGACACTCGAACTCAGGACGCAAGGGAGAAATGAGCTAAGAGGTGGTGCTGGTTACGAGGGATCACCAAAGAAAGAAGACACCTCTCTGTGCCGCCTAACACGTTGCAGCGGTGCCCGGCAAAAAGAATGAGAAGATGCAGCAAACATGCACGCCAAAAATGGTTGGATTCTAGAGTTGGAAGGACCCCAAGGGTCATCCAGTCCAACCCCCGGCAACACAGGACTTTTTTTTAAATGCTTTATTGTCGTTATAAATATCCATCATTTTACAATCATTTACATAGCTTAACATATTTTACATATTTTCCATTTCACATGTTCTATTTTCAAATGCTAATAAAGTATTCAGATACATAGTTGTGTGTCTCATTTCCCCCCCTCATATATAATTTGTATGAAACTATTTAATTCCATATTTCTACATCAACGACATCATACTAATACTATAAACAATATATAAACAGTATAATGAGAGAGAAATAGCTAAATAAATAAATAAATTTATAAACCTCGGTTATTTACATAAATCTACACATAACCCCAAACCTAAATTTAATACTTACATCACTAACTAATACATAGACTTCCTATCTTTCCTGATGTGTGTTCCTTTTCTGCTTGTGAAAGTACTTAACATTTTTTTTTATCCTTTATTTATATCCAAAACCTTCTACATTACCAAATACAGCTCTGAACCTTAAAGAAAATGACACAGGACTCTTTTGCCTCACGTGGAGCTCGAACTCATGACCCCAAGATCATGCCCCGCAGAGCTACCCCCCATCTAAACAAAAAATACTGATCAGGGAGTGACCAGTGGCCATTGGCAGCCTCTCTAGTTGACCCACCCCACAGAGTTGTTGCAATGGTGGCTATGAAAGCGGAGAGCACCAGAGGCCACTATGAGCCCCATGGAGAAAAGGCGGGAGATGAAAAACGCAGAAATGCAGGTGGAAAGCCCTTTGAAGCATGTGGTGGGGTCTTGCCTTCTAAGGCTCACCCAACACAATTTTAACAGTTGGGATAAAAATAGAGTATTCTGGCCGCTGCAGCTGGCCAAACGCTGCTTTCTCTACAATCCCCTCTCAGTTCACAAGAGAGCAGGAGGCAAAAAGTTCAGGGTGAGGGGGAGATGGCGGGCAGCCTCGCTCACTTCCAGGTGAAGCGAAGGATTATTTGGGAGTGGAAATTCAGATATCTGAGGATGGAGGTACCATACTAAGTGAGAGAGACAAAAGAGCCCCGTTGCTTGAGAAGTACAATATCCAAGATTGCAAAGGAGTCCGAACCCCAATGGAAGTTAATTTTTCTGAAGGCCGAGGAGAAATGTACAAGGCAAAGAGATTCTGAATTGTATCATTCTGTAATTGGGGGTTTGATGTACATTTCTCAATGGAGTAGACGGGTATCAGTTGTACTCTTGGGATATTGAGTATGCTTGTCAGTAGTAGTCCGAATGAAGTGGCTTGGAAAGGGCTAAAAAATGTTCTCAGGTACATACGAGGGACATGTGATCGTCTTAAGTTGTCCTCAGGATCAGAAGATGTAAAGTTCTACTGCATGGTATTTTCTGATGGGTCACAAGCTGCGACTTCCAAGCAAAACATGCATTGCGCACTATGCACCAGACGTGCCTGTCCAATCTCTGCTGGAAGAGTGTTCCTCAGCATGGGACCAGTGATGCTAAATGCCAAACTTCTAGCTGAGGCCGACTATGCCTCTGTAACATGACTCTGGATGAGTTCCGTGGCTGAGCTGGGATTCAGGTGGTCCTTAAGTGTCCCTGGGACTTAAGTAGATCAAAACGAGAACCAAGAAATGACTGGCTAGCTGTTGCTGCTACTGCTGTTGTTTATTATATCGTAAATTATGCTTAGTAGATGTGAAAAAGCAATAATTATAATTATATTTATTTATTTATTTATTTGTACCCCACACATCTGGCTGGGTCCCCCCAGCCACTCTGGGCAGCCTCCAACAGACATTAAAATAAAATGTTTTATTTATGGGTATAAAAAAACAAAAGCCCTTTGAAGCATTCGGTGGTGTCATGTCTTCTGGCTAAGGCTCACCCAACATATTTTTAACAGTTGGGATCGAAATGGAGTATTTTGGCTGCTGCAGCTGGCCAAACGCTGCTTTCTCTGAAATCCCCTCTCAGTTCGCAACAGAGCAGGAGGCAAACAGTTCAGGGCAAGAGGGAGATGGCGGGCAACCTCACTCACTTCCAGTGCAAAACTGGATATAAAGAACTATGTGACTTTTACAAGACATCTGAAGGCAGCCCTATTTAGGGAAGTTTTTAATGTTGGATGTTTAATTGTGTTTTTAATATTCTGTTGGGATCCACCCAGAGTGGCTGGGGAGATGCGGCCAGATGGGCGAGGGGGATAAATAAATACAGTGATACCTCAGGTTATGAACTGAATTCGTTCTGGAGGTCCGTTCTTAACCCAAAACCATTCTTAACCCGAGTCACACTTTTGCTAATGGGGGCCTCCTGCTGCCGCTCCCACAATTTCCATTCTCATCCTGGGGCAAAGTTTGTAACCCGAGGTACTACTTCCAGGTTAGTGGAGTTTGTAACCCTAAGTGTTTGTAACACGAAGTGTTTCTAATCCGAGGTATCATAATAGTACTACTACTACTAGAATTGTAAGAATTGCAGAAAGGGTAATTGGTGTTAGCTTGCCTTCAATAGAGACAATTTATGCTACCCGAGTTAGGAAGAGAGCAGAGAGAATTGTAGCAGATCCT
This sequence comes from Lacerta viridis, assembly GCA_900245905.1. Classification (NCBI taxonomy): domain Eukaryota; kingdom Metazoa; phylum Chordata; class Lepidosauria; order Squamata; family Lacertidae; genus Lacerta; species Lacerta viridis. The sequence continues at coordinate 40,886 of OFHU01003703.1, forward strand.
TTACATCCCGGTCATCATCTGCTTGATTTACTTCCATCTGGACGTCGCTACAGGACTTCATATACAAAATCGGCCAGGCACAAGAATAGTTTTTTCCCTTGTGCCATTAAATTGTTAAATTCGTAGTTGTATAGCTTAAGGGGAGGTAAAATTATGGGTGGGGTTTCTTTGCTTCTTTGTATTGTGAGAGGAACAGTGTCTGTATGTTTACATTGCAATGTAGCCGAAACAAATTCCAAGTATGTTGGAAAATGTACTTGGCCAATAATAAATTATTCCTATTCCTATTCCTATTCCTACTACTACTACTACTAGTAGTAGTAATAGCAGCCAAAATTGAGGTTGTCCCAAGGAGGAATGGGCACTTTTCAGAACAGAGATCTTATTTCTTTATTTATTTCCTAAAAGCTGTCAACAGCTGGACTGTTCAAAAAACCCGAATCAACATCAAAGCAGAATACTAAAAATATCAGTAAAAGCAACTCTACAGAACATTCAGAAGATACAAACAACAAACTGAAAGCAAATTGAGACATGCATTATCTGCTGCACTGGAGCAACAGCAAAGCCCTTTGGTGTTCTGCACTGAACGGCAATCCTCCATTGACCTATACTCTTGAAGCATATAAGATTACAGAGCTATATGGGTCTTGTATCCTAGTATTATCTGTAAGTAACACAATGAGCAAAATGGAAAATGTACATTTACTTTATGATGATTTGAAATTCGAACTTCAACGTACTTAACATGTTAGTAGTCTTACTCATTAGTTTTTTCTTCCCTTCTTCTTACTTATCTTTCATAAAGTGAGATTGCATCAGGCTGAAATGGTTGCCAGTGTTTTTCTGAATTGGGAGTGTTTTGTATGCACTACTTTGATTTTCAATAAAAAAAATTTTTAAAAAGGCGGAGGAAGTATGATTTGTCACCAGGGTGGAGGAAGTATCTAAACATTCCCCGCACTCCCAACATTTATATGCTCTTTATTCCAAATGGAGTCTTTGAAGGTATCCACTCTGTGAAAAACATTTCCCACACTCTACACATTGGGAAGCTCTCCTCCTGTGTGGACTTTCTGGTGTCTGTGAAGATGTGATGACTGAGAAAAAGATTTCCCACACTTCAAGCACTTGTAAGGTTTCTCTCCTGTGTGGATCCTTTGATGCACATTAAGCTCTGAATTACTAGGAAAGTATTTCTCACACTCCAAGCATTTATAGGGTTTCTCTCCTGTGTGGATTCTCTGATGGATCACAAGGGTGTATTTCCTTGAAAAAGATTTCCCACACTCCAAGCATTCATGGGGTTTCTCTCCAGTATGTATTCTCTGGTGTCCTTTAAGGCTTTGTGCTAAAGTAAATGACATTCCACAGACTAAACATTTATAGGGCTTCTCTCCTGTGTGGACTCTCCTATGAATAATAAGG
>OFHU01002034.1:0-11397 GCA_900245905.1 Lacerta viridis
CTCTTGAAATGAGATGTTGGTGACAAGTCCCATTCAAACCATTGATCCTGGAAAGAAGGGGCAGCAGTATTCCTTGACCCATATGCTGCTTATATATGGGGATGGGGACCTGAGGAGCTACTCACACGTGAAGTGGGAGGTAATGAATAGGAAGGAAGTGCCGAAGAAGGTGAAGCAAACTCCGAGGGCCCCCTTGGTCTTGATCTGAGACACAATGCGAGTTGTCACAGTGGCATATTCCACCTCTGGAAGGAAGGAGGGAGAGATTGCCTGTCACAGGTGATGCACCCAAGTCGTAGCCAACCCTGACCTCTGGCATAAACCAAGGTCACATGCCAGTGGCGGTGGTTAAACAAGGGACTTTCCTTCCAAGAAAAGTTGAAACTTCTGCTTATATTGGTGCAGATTTCATCACACTGAAGAAAAACAGTAACAACCGACCCCTGGGTTTGGGTCATTTTAATTCTGTTGGATATTGAGGATTTATGGACATTTTTAAAATTAAATTGATTATAAATGGCTAGTTTCTCTCTCTCCCATCCCCCAGTCCCTACTTCGGAATGGTTTTCTAGGACTGGGAAACAGCACTAATGTATAATATAAATTAACTTATTGTAACCATGCATATGGAAAGATTCTGTATGAATTACTGAAAAAAAGAGCAATTTTAATTTCGGTTTGGAATTAGAAGTTTGGAGAAGACATTAAGACCCTATTTTTGTTACTTTAAAAAAAATAATATATTATGTGCACATTTTTTCTCTTTTTGTCCTATTCTGTGAAACATAGTAAGAATGAGAAAATATTATATATGGTTTGTTTTAATATGCTGGAAGCTGCCTTGACCCCTAAAGGATAAATAAATAAGTACTGTCCCTAAATAAATTTAAATCCAGCTTGATTAGATTTAATGATTAGATTTAATACTTATACCTTGCTTTTCTATCAAAGTAATAATCAAAGCAGCTTAACAATGCAAAGCAATGAAAAACTAACTAATAAACTGAAACTGACATGGGGACAAATAGAAGAAGACGCCTTCACCCCAGTATGGCTCCCCTTTATCACATACACAGCCGAACAAGACAACGGCAAGAATCCACCAACAGCATAATAAATAATAATAATAATAATTTTATTATTTGTACCCCGCCCATCTGGACATATAAATCAATATGAAGAAGAAGAGAAGAAGAGTTTGGATTTGATATCCCGCTTTTCACTACCCGAAGGAGTCTCAAAGCGGCTAACAATCTCCTTTCCCTTCCTCCCCCACAACAAACACTCTGTGAGGTGAGTGGGGCTGAGAGACTTCAGAGAGTGTGACTAGCCCAAGGTCACCCAGCAGCTGCATGTGGAGGAGCGAGACGCAAACCCGGTTCACCAGATTACGAGTCTACCGTCTTAACCACTACACCACACTGGCTCTCCTTAACTGGTTAACTTGATGCAAAAACACCCACCCACCCCACTCACACATGAAAACAAAGTTCACCACAGCCAATCACAAACAAACAACCACACCCTAGGCCAACCCCAGCCTCTCTCACCACCAAAGGAACACAAGCGAATACCGGTAGTGTTTCCACCTTTTCTTCCTAAGGTAACACTAATGTCTCATCAAATGAAACTGATCTGTAGAAAATGTAACTTGAAAAAGAGACATTGCACATACTTTTGTAAACCAAGAAATCTTTAATTAAAAATATGCTTAAATTTAAAAAAATGCAAAGCAACAAAAATACTAAAACTACATATTCAAGATCAACAATAAGAAATTCAATCCATAAATGACTTAAACTTTTTTCAAAGACCACCCAATTGGCAAGCCCCACCTGAGCAGAACCAGATGAGGTCCCTCCGCAGGAAAACTGACATGTAGAGCACACCGTGAGATGCCGCATAGAGCATGACGTAATGGGGGCCCAGCGTCTCCTGCAAGCGGATCTCCCACTCACGCCTGGCAGGGGGAAGCAGAGGAAAGGAAACCTGTTGCGCGAGCTTCTCCTCACCCAGCCTTGAACTCCACCAGACATATTTCAAAAAGGCTTGCTGGTGACAAGTGCCAGGCTCATTTACATGATGTGGGATATCTGACAATGTTCTAAAAAGTGAAGGGAATCCTTAGCAGTGCCACCAGATTTAGGTTATACCCAACTAAGTCCTACTCAGAGCAGACCCACTGAAATAAATGAATGTAAATTAGTGTCATGGACTGGCTGGATGCAGAGGAGTGGTGAGAGGCAACAGCTGAAGAACCCCTTAGGGCATAGCTGTCAACTTTCCCTTTTTTGTGGGAAATTCCCTTATTCCAGCACTGTTTCCCACTGCAAAAAAGGGAAGGTTGACAGCTATGCCTTAGGGAATCCCTAAGGAAGGGAGGCTCACAGCCAGGGGATTTGTGGTGGGACTATGATGAGTGGTCAGAGGGAGAAGGAGCAGGCTGGAAGGAGGAGGTGTCAGCAGTAGGAGAGGTGGCAGGGTTTAGTGAGCAGGAACAGGCTGTGGCAGAGGGCAGTTCAGACTGAGGGTGAAGCAGAGGCTAGAGAGGAGAAGGGTCAAGAGGCTGCTGAAGAATACAGGGAATCTCCTCCTCGTGCTGCGACCAGCTCCCCTTGCCCGGGCTCAGAGAATGTGCAGAGAAATGAAAAGAGCAGTCATTAGTTGTGTGCAGACACGGTTTGAGACTGTGTGGGTAAAACTCTGGAGAGAAGAAGTCTTACAGAGGGGTGCGAAGGCAAGAAACTTTAGTCCTTGCAACTGCTTCATCGGGGCAAGACCTCCTAGGAAAAGTTGCTGAGACCACTAGGCCTGGGCTCTGTGGCTAGTTTCCTTGAATAAAGATTTAACTTCACTGGTCTTGGGTGATTTGTTGTTTTTGTTACTGACCTATGCCTGACTCAAGCTCTGACAGTTAGCCATGTCCATCAGCTTAAATGCATCTACTCTGAGTAGGACTAGCACTGGATGCAACCCCAGACTTCTGAATCCTTGCAAGGAACTCTCCGCTCTGCCCACAACAGAGGCAAGGCAAAGGCCTCCTGCCTATCCTGGGGCCCTTATTTCAGACACTGACAATGATCCAAACTGAAGAAACAGGGTACACTTACATGAGGCAGCAGGAGGCCTGTACTGGCTATACTCTACAAGGGGAGCAGTGCCCTGCATGAGGTCAGGTGGCAGTGCTCAGCTACAGACTTTGACCCCTTGCAGGCAAACCACCCCTCTGTGCAGTGGGTGGGAATTACGAGGCCAAAGCCAGCTTCTCTTGGTTTCCATACCTATCTGGGCAGCCTTCTTGGATCCCTATCACATACATGTCCTGGGCAAAGTCAGGGCCTGGCGGCAGCAGGAAATCATCCAACACCTCAGGGAGTTCCTGCAAGACAAGGAAGACTTTTCCAAACTCTAGGTGAGTACTTAAGTAGAAGGGTGAGAGGGAAGGAGAAGGAATGGACTCTCAAGGACACAAGCGCCAACAGGTTTAGAGGATGTAACCAGCAAGCTGACCATAAATCAATCCCATGCAGGTTCATTAAACCAATAGAGTTCTTTAGGTTTACAGACACACATCATGCTCTCCAGGTGTGCTTCCAATAAAGTTTCCATAAAGGTATAAAACAAGTTCAAAACAGGAATCATAACGTGGCATCACCAGGCAATGTCTACACTTCTTAAGTGCCACACGTAAAATGTCACAAGGGATGTGAGCAGGAATGATTTACTCTGCCATCTTGCTTGCTGTATGTGAGCAAAGCTGTCATTGTGGCCAGATTTGCAGGATGTGCCTGACAGAGGGAGGAAGAGGCTTCCCAGAAAATTTTGGAGCCAACTATACATAGAAACATAAGAAGCCGCTTGATACTGTCAGTCCATCTAACTCAGTATTGTTTACAATGACTGGCAGTAGTAACTCTGCATGGTTTCTGATGGGACATTCCCAGTCCTGCCTGAAGATGCCTCTGCAGATGGAACCTGGGACTTTATGCATGCAAAGCAGGTGCTCTGCCATTGAGCTATGATGACCCTTTCCAAACAAGTATTCTTGACCTGGCCAGGCTCCCTGGGTCAAAGGCCAATCACCAGGCAAAGCCCCCAGCTAGCCCGTTTCTTCCCTCACCTTTTGGCCCTGCATATTCCAGGTGGCAACAAAGATGCCAATGTTCCGGTCAGGAAAATACCGGTTCAATTCCTCTGCTCCCAGCAGTGCACCAGTCGCCAAAAGGCTGCCTTCCAAATAACTTCTGTAGGGAAAGGATAGTGCATTGTTATTTCTTTTAAAAAAATAAATTATAAATTTGCTTCATTTGAGGCTGAAAACTGCCCAGTGATGCAACAGCACTAATGTCCTGCCTGGGTGGGGTTTCTATACAGGTAGAGGTGTGCTGTGCCATATCCTGCACTCTTGGTGCTCGAAAGATGGATCTGGAAACAGAACAACAGCTGATGAGGCCACTGTGATAGCGAAGGAATACACTCCTAAAGCCCAACACATAACCTGTTCACTGCATTCAAGACCATACTCCTCCAAGAGAGTCCCATGGAGAGTATGCAGCAGTAAATCAAACTGTAATATGTAACTCAAGCGTGTGTCACTATGGCCAGATCTGCACCCTCAAGGCGCTGGCTAGCATGTCAGTCTAAGTGGAGCCGGGGCCTTGCTGGCCAAGGCTGTCACCTGGACAACTGCAATGCCACAATCCACTATCCCAGATTGCCTTCCCATTCTTTCTTCCTTGGGAAATGAAAAACAAAACAAAAACAGAGTTTGGGAAACATCCTATGAGAGTCAGGGAAAGCAGGTAGGTGGGGAATTACCTAGTTGAAAGGTAAAAGAAGGGTAAAGGGACCCCTGACCGTTAGGTCCAGTCGCGGATGACTCTGGGGTTGCGGTGCTCATCTGCTCTATAGGCTGAGGGAGCCGGCGTTTGTCTGCAGACAGCTTCCGGGTCATGTGGCCAGCATGACTAAGCCGCTTCTGGAACCAGAGCAGCGCACAGAAATCCGTTTACCTTCCCGCAGCAGTACCTATTTTACTTGCACTTGTGCTTTCGAACTGCTAGGTTGGCAGGAGCTGGGACCGAGCAACGGGAGCTCATGCCGTTGCGGGGATTTGAACCGCTGACCTTCTGATTGGCAAGCCCTAGGCTCAGTGGTTTAACCCACAGCGCCACCTGTGTCCCTTCTATAGTCCCCCTCTATTACGTATTGGTGTAACAAAATACAGCAGGATGCTGAATCATAAATACTACTGGGAGTCCTGTAAAATATATTATGTATTTTTATTTATTTGCTTTTTTTGTTTTCCTTCATTCCTTTCTTCAAACAAGTTGTGCTATTTAATTCCTTTTGTGTGTGTTTATATTCATAAGGTATGGAAAATAAAAAGATGAAGACAAATGAACTAAAAGTTTAAATCAAATATATTTTGAAAATCTAAGGGGCCGTTTCAGGAAAGAGATATGAATGGGTTATCAGATTCCTGCCAACTCCTGTTCCTAAGTCTTTCCCTGGGACGACCTCAGGGATTTTTTATTCCAACAGAAAATTCCATCCCCACCTCACTGAGCACTCAGTGAGAATTAGCCCAAGTGTACCTGTGAAGGTATGCTCCCCATGACTCCCCCTCTTGAACCTCCCCCTCGCGCTACAAGGACCCTACCTGTTCCGCACATCCCTGACACGGATGGGGGTCAAGAGGCTGAAAGTGGACTTCATGGAGGTGGTGGAGCAGTTGTCACAAACCATCCCGCGGCTGTGGAGCCTGGTGTCACTCCAGCTGCTGCCTGCCCTTGGAAAGGCACTCTGGGAGCAAAGTCTGTAATCCGCCCAATCTGGGTCGATCCTATTAGTCGTCCTCAGAGAAGGGAAGGAGCCATCAAGCTCCAGAGGGGGCGGAGGATGGGTGGGTGTCACTCTAGACAGCTTCTCATGCAAGTTGCCATGCCTGGTGGGGGGCACCTCCAAGGCTTGCTGCAAGCCGCAGAGGGATTCTTGGTCACAGTGCCAATTGCTTGTGGAGGCTGCCATCTGTCCCAGAGGATTCTCCCCTTGGAGGGATCCGTTGGAGGAGCCCATCTCGGAGGGATCCACCAAGCTGTCTCGGCTCATCTTGAAGAGCCTCCTCCTCCGCCAGATCAGTTCATCGAGAGAAGAAGTCCGCTCAAGTCTTGGGGGCTTGCGGGGAGGCTTTGGGGTGAATGACCTGAGCTCCGTGTGGGCCTGGAACCCTTCTAGATGGCTTTCCAAAGCGTTGTTGAAAAAGGAAGCCTGGATTTCTTGCTGGTGCTTGGAGAGGAAATCCACATTGTCACCCGCCTCCTGTCTAGCAGCCCGTGCAGTCTCCTTGGGTGGTACGTTTTGTCGTGCTTTGTCCTCAGGGTTCGGTGTGTGCTCCATTGTCCCCTAGGAAAATCCATTGGATATCCCATCTACGCGGAAGTCAAGGAAACAGCCTAAGGCATGTTTTCCTGAGTGGGAAAAGAACCCCAATCAGGACACCGGTGTCAGGAATGGAAGGCCTGTTGCCTGAACATGAAGATGCATTGCTGGGATCCCCCTAGGAATAATAATAATAATAATAATAATAATAATAATAATAATAGTAGTAGTAGTAGTAGTAATAATAATAATAATAATGTTTTTTGTATTTTTTAAAAAAAGATTAGCCAAGATCTTCAGGCATTATTAAAGGCTTCCCACCAGAAGCTCCCAACCTCCACACAGGATCTCTGCTTTCTAGATTTATTTATTTTTAAATTAGTTTTTATAGGAGTGCTTTTGTTTTTATAGGAGTGCTTTTTTGTTGTTATCATGTTGGAGTGTTATCATGTTGGAGCATTATAGGAGTGCTTTTTTGTTGTTATCATGTTGGACTGTGAATATGACATTCTGGGCTCCCTTTGGGCAGGACAAAGATGTAACAAGCAAATAATTTAAATATATTATTGATTAGCCAGGTCACTCCCATTTGACAGGTGGCCAGCTGAGACTGAATCCCAAGTCAGGAACCTGGGATGAGGGTGCATCAGTTGATTCACGGGTGCTTTACTTCCACAGCCTGCAACTGTGTGGGAACACCGTCATGAGCAGTGACAGTGTTTGTGTACACAGAATCTGCCTGGTAGCAGCTGTTCAAGTCTAAAGCTCTGGAAAGGTGCTGCCACTCTAAGGCTCAGTCACACCCCTCCGTTTCCCAGAGAAGCTGCAAGGACCCATAGCTACAAGCAAACAGTTCGACTCAGCCAACACACCTCTTTCCATAGCAGATTTCTCAGGTATGAGCTTTTGTGTGTTATCTGAAGAAGTGTGCATGCACACAAAAGCTCAAACAAAGAACAAACTTAGTTGGTCTCTAAGGTGCTACTGGAAAGAATTTTTTAATTTTGTTGACTACGGCAGACCAACACGGCTACCTACCTGTAACTAGGTTTCTCAGGGATTGCTTGAATCAAGAAACATGAGGTTAGCAGTCAATGTGGCCCAGTATTTGGGAAGAAAACAGGACTGGATTCAATACCTGCTTCTTCTACAGCCACTCTTGCTTAGCCTCTTTAGCCCTGTCTATAAAATGGGAATAGCAGCTGCCTCTGTGGGAACAAGCACGCTAAGCAGCAGTGGCTGATGGCTCTGTCCCAAGGCCTTTATCAAGGCAGTGATCCAGAGCTCAAAAGGAGGGATGCCAGCAGAACCAAGGGCCTGTTTGAGACTGTAAAAACTTTAGCATACACTGTGAGTTTCAATGGGATGTTTAAGCAGCCACCCAGCTAAGTTATAGAACGGACCAATTGGAGGTTAATGGAACTAAGTTAGTCGTGTCCACTATTCTGCAATGTGTGTTTATATATTTATATTGGCCTAAAAAATAAAATGCTGCTGTGATACAGTATTTCATACAACCACACACACACACACCCCAATGCATGTAAGCACGAAATAAAACTCTACCAAAGTTTCCTCTGTATCCCTTTTAGAATTGCGGTTTGTCACCAAGATAATATATATGTAATTGTGATTAACCAACAACAACAAAAAATCTTTTGTATTAAAGCAGCCGATGAAGATGCGATCCAAACTGTTTCCCTGCATATTATTCACACTAATAATATGTAACACATTAACATGCCTATACACACACAACGTGCGTTGAGACCCCCTGTCCCGGGACGAGCCCCCACCATCCTCGTCCTCTTCCCCCCGCCTCCATCTGCACCCCCAAACCTGCAACTCTCTGATTGAGGCCAGGCCGCTTTCCTCCCCGGACTCTCGTCGCCGCTCCCCTCCTCTGTCTCCTCCTGCGGGGCCTCTCTGGTGCTCCTCCCAGCCGCCTCACCCCGCGAGGGGAGCCAGAAGCTCAAGTCCTCCTCGGAACCGCCGCTTCAGAGACGGGCCTCGCGGCGGGGACTCCAATTCCCATCAACCCCCGCGAGGGCGGTCAATGGCAGGACATGACGGGAGTTGGAGTTCCGAAACACCTGTAGGGTGTCCTGGAGGGGGTGTCTTCCCCACCACGGACCACGACGACGAGGGCTTTTACTACTTTAAAATAAATGGATACTGCCTTTCTATCTTTGAAACAACGGCAACAATAGTAGTAGTACTTCATATAGTATGACACCACTTTCTGAACGTTCTTTGCCCGTAGTACATTGTGTGAGGGATCCCTACGTTAGTCCCATACTGCAGCCGTGGGCTGAAAGGCTTTAAAAGCAGGATCACCACTGTGGCCCTCCTGAGATTATTGGACTCCAACTCCCATCAGCCCCTGAGAACACATCCAATGGCCAGGCATGATGGGAGTTGTAGTCCAATAACACCTGAAGGGCCGCAGCCCTCCTCCTGCTCCTCTCAAATTCACACTTTATTTATTTACATTTATGTTCCAACTCCCCCAACTACCCATGAATTGATGGCAGCAAACAATGGTCTCCCTCTCCCACTTCGATCTTCACAATAACCCTGTGAGGTAGGCAAGGCTGAGATGGAGCCACAATCTCCAGCTGGCTGTATCCACTGTTAGCTCTACTCAAGAGCAGATCCACTGAACCTGGTTGGACACGACTAATGGCAGTGCATTGATTTCAGTAGGTCTGCTCTGAGCAGACGGCAATCCTAGTTTTCCAGCTCCATTATTATCATTATTTAAAACATGGTGGTGAGGGGGGAGATGCCTATGGTTTTATTGTGGAGCATGGTAGGGTCTTCTGTTGTTGTGACCAGCGCCTCACCTTTGGAAGAGATATATTTTGAGAACCCCAATTCTTCTGCATGACCCCCCAAAAACCACAAGCCAAGTAAATTGTGAAACGTGCTTCAGAGCACAAAATATTTTATTTTTTAAAGAATGTACAATGTGTTGATTCTAACATTTAGAGAGGACAGGGAGAAGGTTCTCTGTGCCAAGGAAAACCTCTTGAGCTGAGAACACGTTTTGGCGGGTCCACATGGGAAGACACAAAATCAGAGACAGCTGCACAAAAGGGGAGAATGGCCAGTGGGGCACAGGTATTTGAGAAGTCTTGGAAGGTAAAAAAAAGAAGCAGCCATCATCACACTGTCAGCAAAAAGTCCAGGGCTCTTGAAAGTGGATCGTTAACAATTCCTCCTGAACACAAGTAATCCCTTCGTCATATATTTAAGGCTTTCCAGATTCCAAATATGTGGGTGTAACCCACAGACTCCAGAGTCAATATTAGTAAATCAAAAATAACCATGATTTATTATTTATATACTCTGGGTGGCTTCCAACAAATTAAAACACAATTAAGATCGAACATTAAAATTCCCTATACAGGGCTGCTTCATGTCTTCTAAAAGTCATATAGTTGTTTATTTCCTTGACATCTGATGGAGGCATTCCACAGGGTGCCACTCTGAGAAGGCTGTCTGCCTGGTTCCCTGTAACCTCACAGTGAGGGAAACCAGAAGCTCGGAGGAGGACTCAGTGTCTGGGCTGAATGATGGGGGTGGAGATGCTCCTTCAGGTATGAGGGAAGCCGTTTAGGGCTTTAAAGCACAACACTTTGAATTGTGCTCGGAAACGTACTGGGAGCCAATGTAGATATAATTTAGGACCAGTGTTATGTGGTCCAGCTGCTCCCTATCACCAGTCTGGCAGCCGTGTTCTGGATTAGTTGTAGCTTCTGAATCACCTTCAAAGGTAGCCCCACGTACAGCACATTGCAGTAGTCCAAGCAGGAGAAAACCAGAGCATGTACCACTCTGACAAGACAGTGTGCGGGCAGGTAGGGTCTCAGCCTCTGTACCAGATGGAGTTGATAGACAGCTGCCCTGGACAGAGTTGGCCTATGTTTCAATGGACAGCAGTAAGTCCAAAATGACTCCCAGGCTGCGCACCTGGTCCTTCAGGGCACAGTTACCCATTCAGGACCAAAGAGTCCCCCCCACCTGACCTCTGTCAACCCAGAAACAGTACACTGTCTTGATCAACCTCAATCCATTAGCTGCCATCCATCCCCCAACTGCCTCTGGACACCCACATAGTACATTTACCACCTTCACTGGTTCTGATTTAAACAGGAGGTAAAGCAGGGTATCATCCACATATTGGTGAACATCCAGCTCAAACCCCCTGATGAGCTCTACCAGTGGTTTCAATGTTAAAAAGCATGGGGGAGGACAGAAACCTGAGGAACCCCACAAGTGAGTGCCCAGGGGTCCAGACACTCCCCACTCCTTTCTGGACATGATGCAGGAGGAAGGAGCTGAACCACTGCATAACAGTGCCTCCAACTCTTTAGCATGATTGGTTGTGGTGGGAGAGTGAACTGGCTCCGTCACTACCAGAGCAAATCTTAACCCAGCACATAAATAAATATTTAAATGTCCCTCCTGTTGGGGTTCTGTCAAGCTTAAGAGGATGTGAGTGTGGCCTACCTCAAAGGGATGGTTGGCTGAATCAAAATCTGCTTGATTTAATAAAATACCACAGTGATCCTGATCATGAAGTAAGAGCAAGACCCTCCCCCACTTAAAAAACAACAACCTTTAAACCATTACTGCATTAATTTAGAGATTTATAACCAAGAGTTTGAGAGAGAGAGAGAGAGAGAGATATTGCACTTCAAGAGGAATCGCCAGAGAGAGAACAGCATCATCTATGATATAAAGAGCTTCTGGGGAGTTGTTGGTATTTTTTAACTATACAGTGGCTGCAGAAGGAGCCTAAACACAAACTACATACATACTAGAGAAAATCCACTTCCAATTAATTTTTAATTACAAATCACAGTTTTCCTTTTTCCTTTTTTAATTCATTATACATATATCTATTTGGATGAGCTATGTTTCCTGCCTCCCACTCAAAGGGAGGAGGTGTATTGTGGGAGAAAGGTCAATATGTCAAGAAAAATCCCAGCCAAATATATCTTAAATGCT
>OFHU01002035.1:0-53830 GCA_900245905.1 Lacerta viridis
CAAATCATAGTGCAGTGCAATGAAGGCTCAGACATCATGTTCCACCTGATTCTGGGCTACATGGGTCTTTTGGCCATTGTCAGCTTCTCTGTGGCTTTCTTTGCCAGGAAGTTGCCTGATACTTTCAATGAAGCCAAGCTGATTACCTTCAGCATGCTGGTCTTCTGCAGTGTTTGGCTGTCCTTTGTCCCCACTTATCTGAGCACCAAAGGGAAATACATGGTGGCTGTGGAGATCTTCTCCATCTTGGCCTCTACTGCTGGCTTACTGGGTTGCATCTTCCTTCCTAAAATCTTCATCATTATACTTAGGCCTGAGATGAACAGTAGGGAGAGGTTAGTAAGGAAGAAGGAGGACCATAGTTGAGAAGGTGAAAGAGATGCTGTTAGTCAGGGACCTTATGTTGTCACAATGAGAAGTTATTTCCTTTGTTTTTATATTCCCTCTTCTATGCCATCCAAGGAGAACATAACTCTCCCTCTCTTGCTATTGTTTTCTCAACAACTCTTTGAAGAAGCTTAGATTGAGAGGTGGCATCTGACCCATGGCTGAATGGGGATTTGAAAGCTAGTTTCCAAGGGCCTAGGACATGGGTAGGCAAACTAAGGCCTGTGGCCCGGATCCAGCCCAATTGCCTTCTAAATCCTGCAAGCGGACGGTCCGGGAATCAGCGTGTTTTTACATGAGTAGAATGTGTGCTTTTATTTAAAATGCATCTCTGGGTTATTTGTGGGGGCATGGCATCAAGCGTGGGTGTGGCTACAGCCACGATGGCACCCCACGGGATCACACTTTGGGGGCAGTGTGCTCCCCCCGCACTCCTCTTCCTCTGCCAGTGGTTGGAGGAGGTGGCAAGTGAAGTGTGTATGGTTCCGGCAGCCACTTCCCGTAATGCAGTGGTGGTCACAGCCAAGTACATGGTGGCCACAAACTGAGGAGATACGACATCGTTGGTGGTGGCATAGCAGACAGCTGAGGCCTGAATCACACCAAGATAGGACACAATGAAGAGGAGAGCAGAATGGTGAAGCAAGGAAGGCCTGGCAGAACAGCCAAGATTTATACTTCAGTTTGGACCCTTGTTCTCTGCTCTTATGAGCTCTCTGGTATGATAGAGGGGGAGGTTTGCAAGAGAAATTCTTACTCTCTCTATTTGCAGAGTTGGAACAACGGGGATTGCTCCAAGCACATTCAAATCTGCTTTCATTAGCATCTGCCCTCATCCAGCTTTAAATAAATATTCACCATAAATATACTGAGGCTTGAATAAATCCAGGTGCCAATCAAAGTGCTGGTTGTCACCTGTAAAGCCTAAAATGGCTCAGGAATGCAGAACCTCAAGGACCTCTTCTCCATGGATCCAATTCAGACCCTGTGATTATCATCCGAGGCCCTTTTTGTGTGCCTCTTTCACAATAGCTCCAGAGAGTGATAACACAAAAGTGGGCCTTTTCTTTTTTCTTTTTTTAATATATTTATTAAATTTTATAAAACAACAATCCATAAAAGCACACCAATACAAAACAATATAACCATAAAACAAACAAATACAAACCAATACAACCATAAAAAAGAAAAACAAATCTACAGTAATAACAAAAAACTTATTACTATCACTCATTTCTATGCTTTACATTGTATCTTGACTTCAACATCTTTATCAATGACTTGGATGATGGGCTTGAGAGCATCCTGATCAAGTTTGCAGATGACACCAAATTGGGAGGGGTGGCTAATACCCCAGAGGACAGGATCACACTTCAAAATGACCTTAACAGATTAGAGAACTGGGCCAAAGCAAACAAGATGAATTTTAACAGGGAGAAATGTAAAGTACTACACTTGGGCAAAAAAAATGAAAGGCACAAATACAGGATGGGTGACACCTGGCTTGAGAGCAGTACATGTGAAAAGGATCTAGGAGTCTTGGTAGACCATAAACTTGACATGAGTCAACAGTGTGATGCAGCAGCTAAAAAAGCCAATGCAATTCTGGGCTGCTTAGGGAGCTGGGTATGTTTAGCCTGGAGAAGAGAAGGTTAAGGGGTGATATGATAGCCATGTTCAAATATATCAAAGGATGTCATATAGAGGAGGGTGAAAGGTTGTTTTCTGCTGCTCCAGAGAAGCGGACACGGGGCAATGGATTCAAACTACAAGAAAGAAGATTCCACCTAAACATTAGGAAGAACTTCCTGACAGTAAGAGCTGTCCGACAGTGGAATTTGCTGCCAAGGAGTGTGGTGGAGTCTCCTTCTTTGGAGGTCTTTAAGCAGAGGCTTGACAGCCATCTGTCAGGAATGCTTTGATGGTGTTTCCTGCTTGGCAGGGGGTTGGACTGGATGGCCCTTGTGGTCTCTTCCAACTCTATGATTCTATGATTCTATGACTTCCTCTCATCTCCGCTTCCTGCGTTCCTTGTCAATCATCTTTAGTAATTTCTGACCATCTTAAAAAATCTTATTTTACTATAAAAATCATTAATCTTAACTAATATCTTAACTCATTCTCTCATACAGCATATACACATAACCAAACCCTACATCTACAGTTTTACCTTTTCTTCCAAATTATATCTAATTGTCAATCATACAATAATTTTTTTAATACAATTTAAATTTCTTCCATTCTTATTCCACCGCGTCGTCCCTCTGGTCACGAGGTTTCCCGGTCATCTCAGCGAGCTGCACACCATCCCAATCTCCCAGCATTCTGTGATTCCAGGGATTCCAGATGTGTTTCCTTTGGAATGAGTTACAGCAGAAACTGTGCTATTTTTACACACATATACAACCTGGAAGGGTTCAGAGCATTAACACCCCAAGAAGGCCTTGTTTCTCTCATAGCCGCACCCTTGGATTCAAACAGGAATGAAGCACTGCTCTGCCTCTCTGGCTTCCCAGCATGCAACTTTGCTTCCAGTCTCTAGCTCACATAACTCTCAACTCTGTGTTTGTCTTTCTAACTACCTTAGAGTTGAGAGAGGGAGGCCCACACCTTTGCTGTGTCTCACAGAGGCATTCCCTTTGTTTCCTTAATAGCCCATTACCTAATCTGGCTTCAAAAAATATGAATCCTTGCTTCAACTTTAACTCTTGCTGGACCTAGGAATTGGGAATGAGAAGTGTCTCAGCCTACAGACTACCTCCTCAAACTCATGAAATGTAAATGGGTCAAAGCTCCCAGGGCAGTGGTATCCATGGAATAGATCATTTCTTCACCATGCTGTATCCTGAAGTTGTTGGAATGCTACACCCTTCATCCCCAGCAAGCATGGCCAGTGAATAGAGGTGATGGGAGTTGCAACCCAATACTATCGGGGGACCCAATGCAAACTATCTTTAGGCTTGTGGGGGGGGAGAGAAGAATCTCATGTGGGACAGCATCTGATGGAGTTAGAAGAAGGGAAGGGTTACCTGGGATGCTGTTATGAGGGAGAGTTTAACCATATGGCTTAGAGTGGATGGCTGCTGCTCAGTAGCAGAGCTCAGATGAGATACATAATGGATAAAGTTTTTAAAAGCCCAAGTTGCATGGGAGAAACATCCCCTTGATACACCATGGAGCATGATTCACAGCAATGGGAGAGAAGGGCTGATGGTCTCCATCAGAAGAAGGGATATGTACATCTACAAGCCTCTTTCTTTAACCTGCACAAGTCTCAAATTGTATCAATTCAGAAAGTTATACTATACGTGAGAGGCACTGTTTCACAAAGGAGCAGGTCTTGGGCTATAGTGGGATGACACTGACATAGCACTTTCCTTATTCTGAGACTTGAGGACTTGAGCAAAACAGATCCCCCACCCTGTAATTTTAATAATTATTGATCAGAATCACTACTACCAAATATCCCAGGGGAAATCAGACACCAGGCACAATAACAGCCACGGAAACAGCCCTTTCCGAATTTGGTGATGCTGTGTTGTTGTCTATATAGGTTCCTGTCCTATCAACCTACATGAATACAGTTAGGGGGGTGGGTTTGAGGCAGGTACATGCCACCCTGCAGCCAAGATTCCCTATAACTTTAGCCAAGACTGAATTGCTGCTGGTAACTAAATGTAAACATGATGGCCTCCAGCTGCAGTTCAACCCAAGAATTGTTAGCGCTCCACCTGCCTTTCCTGCTGTTGCTGCTACATTGTTCTTCTAGCAAGATTTTGATGTCCTCCTCATGCAGACTGAGACCAACAATTCAAACAACTTCATATGGTCTTCCGGCAGACATGATCATTGGTGAATTTGTATCCGTTACACAAGCAAATTTCAGAATGCAGAAATTAACAGAGAACCCCCATTCCCCTTCATTTTCTGCTTTGTAAGTAGTTACGTATTTATTGGGAATCATCTACTGGGCCCACTGATCATTCCTGAGTTTATGAAATAAACAACTGCATTAGCTACTATCTTTGCTTCTCCTGTAATCCTTCTGGGGATACGTTCAGACATAGGTCCTACCACTTGAGTTAGCAGAAATAAAGCTATTATCAGTCTTCAGTGCCAAATGTGACTAAGCAAATTCCTTTGCACCACATTGGTGTTGTTGTTGTTGTTTAATTGTTTAGTCCTGTCTGTCACTTTGTGACCCCATGGACCAGAGCACACCAGGCACTCCTGTCTTCAATGCCTCCCGCAGTTTGGTGAGACTCATGTTGGTAGCTTCAACAACACTGTACAACCATCTCGTCCTCTGTCATCCCCTTCTCCTTGTGCCCTCAATCTTTCCCAACATCAGGGTTCTTTTCCAGGGAGTCTTCTCTTCTCATGAGGTGGCCAAAGTACTGGAGCCTCAGCTTCAGGATCTGTCCTTCCAGTGAGCACTCAGGGCTGATTTCCTTCAGAATGGATAGGTTTGATCTTCTTGCAGTCCATGGGACTCTCAAGAGTCTCCTCCAGCACCATAATTCAAAAGCATCAATTCTTTGGCGATCAGCCTTCTTTATGGTCCAGCTCTCACTTCCATACATCACTACTGCCACTGTGTTAAATAGCTTAAAAAAGATCCACATGAAAGACATTTCCATCAAGGTCAATGGAATGTGGGATGTTTCTTCACCAATACTTGGGATCAAGGACAGTTTTCATTAACACAAGTTTTCATGGAAGAAAACAATTTCCATTGGAAGCTTTTGTGATCACAACTTGTAATCCTGTGTGTGATTACTGGGGAAGCAAATCCCGTTGAATAAAAAAAAGAGGAAGGTTTTGTTTCCAAATTTCATTTGATATATATATAAAGCATGCAGCTGCATCAGGGCTACAGGTAGCACTTTCCATCTGGCAGGAGGGCAGAGCTAAACTGGTTTCCAGAAATGGATCATCATCTTCCACTAGGACAAGTCTGAGCCTGGGTGACACAGACCTTGCGTTTCCCAGAAACAATGTGCTGTTGTCCGTTGCTCATGGCTTGGGCTTGCATCAAAGGAGCAATTTAAAAGACCAACCATGCAAAAGGCAGTGAGTAGGAAAGGCTGTAAAGAAAGAAAGGGAGAGAATGTGAAAGAACATCCCACTCCATCTCTCTCATCTTTTTCCCTCTCTTAGGCTCAAATAAAAGGGGTTGCTTAAAAAAAAAAATTCCATTCGGACCACAGGTTAGACCACCTGTGTGTAATGTTCAGTTCTTCTCCGGGCTCAATTGAGAATACATTCCCATGAATCCTTAATGTTTCAGAAATGGAAGGAAGGTGGTGGTCAAAGAAACTAAACAAGAAGAAGTAGGCATGGACACTGTATATAAGAAAGAGGCATAGGGAGTGTTGAGAACATACAATCAGCTTCACTCAGTATTATATTCCATTGTGTTTGTGGTTTTGAACCTAGTTAAATGGGGACAGAATTAGAGCCTGACTGAACTTGAACTGCATGTTAAGAACTTATGGTTCCAAGGTTCCCATATCCAAACCCACAAATTCATCCACAGCACAACATGGGATCTCTTGGAATCCACCATTCACATACATCTAATCAAATTCTATTAGGAGATTCTTGTAGTTTCATTATTTGGAATAAAATGTTCCTGTCCTATGGGTGGCAACGTTCAAGGTACATAAATTGACAAGTCAAAATGAAAATTGAAAGACAGCTGTTTCTCTTCTGCCAGTTTTGCAGTCATTTCCGTCTCATTGCAGTATGATCCCGAAAAACTACCAGCTGATGTTCTTGCCTTCAAACTTTGCCATGCAAGCATGTTCTTGCCTTCACAAGAATGCCATGCAGAGAGATTCTTAACAAGAATGCCAGATTCTTATCCAACATCACGCTGGGATCAACATTTTATGAGAATGCTTTTAATCCTTCGCTAACTTGTAGAAACACTCTTGCTCTTCTTTCCATGGGACAACGAAATCCCCCCAATTACCACTGTAATGGGGAAGATAAATTAATTGCTGTGGTTGGAGGGCTCACCTCCCAGGGCTCACCTCCCAAAACTCCCTTCAGCCATGGCCAATATATAAAGCACCTACAAGATGCCACAGGTATGTGTGTAGATACATAGTGTAATGATTTCCCAGGCAGCCTTCCAAACCCCGATAAGATAAGCATTAACAAGTCACTGACAGTTTTTATGGTTGCATTAATTTATTCAGTTAATCACAACAGGAAAAATGTGAACTAAAAGCCTTTCCCCTTGTACACTTTCATTCCAATCTGACCTTTTCAGCTCTTCAGAGTAGCGGGGGGAGGGGGGGAATCTACACTTTTCAAAAAAAGGATTGTCAGTCCTCTATCTATCTGTTTATGGTTGCCTAGCAACCCACCACCACCACCACCACGATCTTCAACTCCCCCTTCTTGCGAAATGCCTGTGCCTGCTCTATCTCTGTGAACTTTTGTTGGAGAAGAGGGACTGGGCCTGCTCCCTCCTGAAGACTGCCAAACTCAGATTATAGGTGGGTAGCCGTGTTGGTCTGCCACAGTCGAAACAAAATAAAAAATAAAAAAAATTATTCCAATACCACCTTAGAGACCAACTAAATTTGTTATTGCTATGAGCTTTCGTGTGCATGCACACTTCTTCAGATACTTCTCATACCAATAACAAACTTAGTTGGTCTCTAAGGTGCTATTGGAAAGAATTTTTTTATTTTTTATTTTGCCAAATTCAGAGTCAGACTCTGCCTCTCCTCCCTATCCTTCGTCTGGCTCTTCTTCCTCACTTGACTCAGCCACACTCCTGACACATGGATACAGCCACAAACACAGACATAAACAGGAAATCTCCAAAAGAGCATCCTGTTTAGCTTTCAATACAATTACATTTCTACACTGGGGTCCTAAATTAGACGTTGTATGGACACATGACAATGTTAAAATCTCCTAGCTATGCGTTGCCTACACTACCATCTCAAGTAGGGTTGGGATTTCTGCAGGGAGGGACATATAAACCCATAATACTAATACTCAAACATCTTATGCTTCAAAACCTTAGCATGCCACAAAGCCTCCTGTTTAGAAACTTCTCCCAGAACCACCACAATTCAGAAGTATTATTTCTATGAACAAATAAATGATCTTTGGATTCTTAAAAATATAATGCTTTTCCCTTTAGCTCAGCTATGGCTCCTTGGATCCAGTGCTGAGTGACCAAAGGCGCTTCCCTTCCTTCTTGCAAATGGTCCCCAATGAAGAAGCTCAGTATGATGGCATTGTTTGGCTACTCAGGAAGTTTGGGTGGAACTGGATTGGCCTCCTTGTTTCAGACGATGACAGTGGAGAAACCTTCCTTCGTACTCTGAGACCAAGGCTTTTCCAAAATAATCTCTGCATTTCCTGGACACTGGTGATCCCACTAGTGACAAAATTTTTACCTAATGAGCTACTTCAACAAAAGTTGAGACCAATCATGTTTGCTCTCACACAGAGGCAAATGAATGTGATTCTTGTCTACGGAGACAGTCAGTCTCTAGAAGGTTTGAGGCTGGTTTTAATTTCCTGTGAGGTTTTATTTATGTACCCTCTGAAGAGGGTGTGGATTACAACGGCTCAATGGGATTTCACTGCAGTGCTGGACGGAGACACATTCCCTTCCATATCCTTCAATGGCACCTTGTCATTTACACTCCATTCAAATCCAGTTCCAGAGTTTCAGGACTTTCTAGAGACCATAAATCCATGGCAGCCAAATCTTTATTTCATCCAGGAATTCTGGGCCACTGCATTCCTCTGTTCATTTCCAGATCACAATCTAATTGAGACAACTTGGGAACCCTGCACTGGGAGGGAGAAGCTGGAGAAACTCCCTGGACCTGTGTTTGAAATGGAAATGTCTAGCCAGAGCTACACCATCTACAATGCCGTCCATGCTGTAGCACATGCTCTCCATAGCATGTATTCATCAAGAGCCAAACAGAAAGTACTGGGTGAGAGACGGAAGCAGGAAAAAGTTCAGCCCTGGCAGGTATTGTCATCTACTCTCCTCAATGTTAAAAGCACAGATGTTATTATTACTGCTTCATATGTTTCACACTGAACCCTGCAATGGAGGAGAGGCCTTGGGGATTTTCCCTGGTGAGCTCTGTCATTGGGAGGGACTTTATCTCAGTTAAGGGCCACATGCTTTGGAAACTGCACATTCAAAGCTTGTTAAATGAATCCATCCCAGGATTCTCCTACGTGGGGCTGAACAAGGGGCAGGATTGTCCTCTGGTATCAGAACTGGGTTGAAACCTCAGGTGTATGCCATATAGCACTGCAACAATTGAGAGTAGAAATTCTGGGCTACTGAGACAAATGATTGGAATCAGCACATGGCAGTTTCACATGTTAATGGGGGGATTTTGGGGGGAAGTACCCAGTATAATGTATATTATAAATTGTAGTAAGAATCCAAAGGTGCACTTTGCAAACAGGAGAGAGACAGCGTATTAGCTTTCAAGGATCGTTGTTTTTCCCCCTCCTGCAATCTAGCTCCACTCCTTCCTGAAAAACATCCACTTCAACAACAGTGCAGGTGAAGAAATCTCTTTTGATGAGAAGGGGCAGCACGCAGGTGGCTATGATCTCCTCAACTTGGTCACATTTTCCAATGGGTCCTTCCAGAGAGTCCGAGTGGGGAGGGTGGACCCTCAGACACCCCCAGGAAAAGAGTTCACCGTGGATGGAAGTGCCATTGCATGGAATCCCAAGTTCAAGCAGGTCGGTGGGACTATTTCTTGTTTTTATCATCATCCATTATCATCATTATCTTCCATGAGAAGATCAGGAGATGCAGGAAAACAGAGGTGGCTACAAGGGAGAAGTGTGAGGAGGCAAGCTCTGGTACTCACTGATGAAATACTATTTTGGTTACTTTGTTCAAATTTGGAGCTCAGGGTTAAGGAACAAGGTATTTCTGGGTCAGAAATTGGCAAGTGTTGTGCTCCAAAATGTTTTGTTGGCAGTAATCTTTGTTTGAGACTCCGTCCCACCATGCGGAGCCCAGGTAGAAAGGAAATCTTCTACCACTTGAAGTGTGTGGTCACTCATATTGATGGATGGAGTGCCGGTGATATCCTGTCCCAGGATGTTGGTCTCCATCAGGCTGGTGGTGAGGCCAAACACCCTGCAGGCTTGGCCATAATGTGTGGGGTGGAAGCATCCAAAAAGGCTAAGGAAAGGGCTGGTGCTCAAAAGGCTATAGAACTCAGTGCTGTCATATGCCTGAGGTAATTGATTGAAAATACCCCACACATTTTAAGAGGGAATAGTTATGTCAATTTCTACAGCTATGGGAGTTATGAACAGTCTAAACAATTACAGCAGCAGGATTGTTCTGTTGTGCTGCTGTCAGTCTGTAACAGTATTTATCTAAGATAAAAATATGTGTAAGGTGTATTAGTAATGTAAGTAACATGTACCTGCATTATATATTTTAATCTGCAAGTTCAAGTACATTTGGTAAGAAGGAGAAGAAACATCTGCTTCCTGCTCCTTATGTCAGCTCTTCTCTCCCTCCAGGAGGGAATCAGCATTTGGTTATGAGGAATTAATCCATCCAGAAGGAGAAGGTTGGCACTAGCTTCTCTTTGCCATTCAGACATGTGCTGGGCTGGCCAAATGGTTAAGTGACAGCACAAAGCATCTTTATCATGGGGCCTGATGCTTGCCCAAAGAGCAAATGCTTGACAGCCATCCTCAAATTTCCGTCCTGTGACCTTTCTGCTGCAAAGCGGACATAGATGACAATAAGATTTATTCAATTCACAATCCCTTGCTTGTCATTACCATTAGATGCTGCCCATTTCCACCTGTGTTGAGAGCTGCCACCCAGGACAGAGCATGTTTGCCCAGCAGGGAAAGCAAATCTGTTGCTATGACTGTGTTCAGTGCCCTAAAGGGAGGATTTCAGTCCAGAAGGGTAAGTGAAGAAACCCAAGTCAACTGGAATTCCAATCTTCCTCTCCAACATAGACATTCATGTCTTAGTCTTATTATGTCTGCTTACTTTCTGGCATACAACTAGCATTGAACCTGCTGCAAACTAATTTTAATCTTCTGTGATCAACAACTAGTGAACAATTTTCTCTGTTGTATCCAAACAGTTTCAGTCCTTAGGAACAGTTATTTCTTGTCAAATATAGATTTTCCCAGTGAGCAAATGACAGACTACCTGGCTGTTTCATCCACTCCCAAACTAAATTACGGAAAGTGTAAAATGAAAACACTTGGGCTGCAAGCCTTGAAATACAAAGACACGCGGAAGGATGAAGAGATAGATATGTTTAAGGGGGAAAGACTGAAATCAATCAGTATACTCTAACCATAACAAATAGGTATAAATGGGTTGAATAGTACAGCTGTGGTGCTCATGGAGGAACCATCACTTATTTGAAAAAATAGGCTTTGGTTCATCAGTTCAGTAATATGTTTCGTGTACAGCATAATAGACAGGATCAATAATATTAATAATTGTTGCTTCAAGAAATGCTAAAAGCATGCTTCTCACTTTCAGATGCAGATCAATGTGAGAAATGCCCAGATGATCACTACCCAAATGTCTTTCATGACCAATGTATTCCGAAAACAATAATCTACCTATCCTATGAGGAGCCCTTGGGGGCAATTCTGGCTTCCTTGGCTCTCCTGCTTTCTCTGGTCACACTTGTTGTGATGGGGACCTTCGCTCTGCACTGGAACACTCCCATTGTCAAAGCCAACAACTGGGGCATCACCTGCACCTTGCTCTCTTCTCTGCTGCTCTGCTTTCTCTGCTCCTTCTTATTCATTGGCAGGCCTACAAAGGTGACCTGTGTCTTGAGGCAAACCGTCTTTGGCCTCGTCTTCTCCATCGCTGTTGCTTGTGTGTTAGCCAAAACCCTCACTGTGGTTTTGGCATTCATGGTGACCAAGCCTGGGAACAGCCTGAGGAAATGGCTTGGGAAGAGGCTGGCAGGATCCCTGATCACCTTCTGCTCTCTCATTCAAGCTGGCATCTGTCTTGGCTGGCTGGCATCCTCTCCCCCATTCCCAGAGTTTGACCTGCACTCCCAGGATGGGCAAATCATAGTGCAGTGCAATGAAGGCTCAGACATCATGTTCCACCTGATTCTGGGCTACATGGGTCTTTTGGCCATTGTCAGCTTCTCTGTGGCTTTCTTTGCCAGGAAGTTGCCTGACACTTTCAATGAAGCCAAGCTGATTACCTTCAGCATGCTGGTCTTCTGCAGTGTTTGGCTGTCCTTTGTCCCCACTTATCTGAGCACCAAAGGGAAATACATGGTGGCTGTGGAGATCTTCTCCATCTTGGCCTCTACTGCTGGCTTATTGGGTTGCATCTTCCTTCCTAAAATCTACATCATTATCCTTAGGCCTGAGATGAACAGTAAGGAGAGGTTAGTAAGGAAGAAGGAGGACCATAGTTGAGAAGGTGAAAGAGATGCTGTTAGTCAGGGACCTTATGTTGTCACAATGAGAAGTTATTTCCTTTGTTTTTATATTCCCTGTTCTATGCCATCCAAGGAGAACATAACTCTCCCTCTCTTGCTATTGTTTTCTCAACAACTCTGTGAAGAAGCTTAGATTGAGAGCTTAGATAATAATAGATTTGACCCCTTTTCCTATGAGAAACCCAACTTTTAAAAATCAGGAAAAGATGGTGATATGCATAAATTGGATGGAAGTGGGTATGTTGACTTTGGACCAATCAATAGATGATGAAGATGAATTTTTAGCATGCTGTGTGTTATGAGATAAATATCAGCTATTGGATGTAAGCAAATAGTAACATCTACAGCTTCAACATTTGTTAGCAACTTTGTTTTGGCCAGCAGCATTTTCAGCTTCTGAGACACTTTTTTTAAAAACCCTTTCTCTTTCTCTCTCTCTCTCTTTCTGTGTGTGTGTGTGTGTGTGTGCGCGCGCACACACACACACAAAAATACATACATACACACACACACACATACACAAAAATCAATTTGATATGCAGATATTAATATATAAATGAAATAAAGGAGGCTCCTATATTGCCTAAACAACTGGACAATGTTTAAACTTCTATTACAGGGGTGCCATTGCACCTTATATGATGACTTGTTCAACAGGAAATAATATTTGATTTGTATTAACTAAAACAGCATTTTGTTTGAGATGTAATAAAGATAATGCTTCTTTAAAACACGTTTTTGCAATGTCCTATACTTTGTCGGTGGTTCGAATCTCCGCAACAGGGTGAGCTCCCGTTGCACAGTCCCAGCTCCAGCCAACCTAGCAGTTTGAAAGCACGTCAAGTGCAAATAGATAAATAGGTACCAATCCGGCGGGAACGTAAATGGTTCGCCAGAAGTTGATTAGTCATGCTGGCCACATGACCCAGAAGCTGTACACCGGCTCCCTCGGCCAATAAAGCAAGATGATCACCACAACCCCAGAGTCGTCCGCAACTGGACCTAACGGTCAGGGGTCCCTATAGGCGTGCCTGGTGTGCTCTGTTCCATGGGTTCACGAAGAGTCAGACACGACTGAACGACTGAACAAATACTTGGGAGAAAGCAGTGGATTATATAAATATGACTGTACAGAAAAAGCTGAAGTTCTCAGAGGATTATACTCTTTAGAACTACATATCTACCATATGGAATTTGCAGTTGGACATTTTGAATGGATTCTCTATGCCCTTACTTTGGCCAGGGTTCAAATCCCCATGCAGCCATGAAGCTCACTGGGTGACCTTGGACCACTATCTTGCAGCAAAACCTACCTTACAGGGTTGTTGTGAGGATAAAATAGAGAAGGTAGATAGCCACATGTGCCACATTTGCGCTCCTCGGAGGAAATGTTGGATATACATGTAATACTAAATAAATAAATATTAACCCACACCATCCTCCTTGGGCCCAGAGGTTCCCAGGCAATCAGAAGCAATGATCCTAATTATCCACAATGGCAGCCTTACATCCTTAGACTATTCCTAATTGTACTGCCTCTGAGGGTTTTGTCCCTAAGGCACCAACACCACACTTTAACCATTCGCTCACTATTTATGTTTGCTGTTGGTTTCTCCACTTGATTCTTCCATTCTTCTCTGGCTTAGCAGAATGGGGTGGGGATCATCATCAATGAGACAAGTTTCACTTTGCCTCACATCTTCAGGTATATGGAGTGTTTGAATCCTGCTGCTGCTTCCAGGTGAGCTAATTTTAAACTTAGAGCAGGAGATTCTGGTGCAGATGTTTTCTTTATTATAAGGGGAAATGCTTTGTCTACATGATCAGCATATGTAATTCAAGCTGGCATGTGTTTTTACTCATAAGTAAGAGGAAGTAGGTGTCAAAGACCAGATACTGTTGACATGCTATAAAATAAGTTGATAGCCTTGGCCAGAGCTCAGAATCAGCTGTGGGTCAATAGTGGTCCTAAACCAGGGTTTCCCTAAGATTAAGATAAGATAAGATAAGATAAGATATAAGATAATTTCTTGGGTCTCCAGCTGCTTATGGACTACAACTCCCACCCATCACTAGCTAGTCAGGGATAATAGGAACTTTAGTCCAAAAACAGCTAGAAATCCAAGTTTGGGAAACCCTGTCCTAGACTGTTACTTAGGTGACACCCACCTCACCAACTTACTATGAGACATGTCTGGAGTGTAGGTTTCCACAGAACTTTTGGCAGGAAGGGGCAGGAAATATGCGGCCCTCCATGTGCTGTTGGACTTCATCTCCCATCGTTCCCAGCCAGTGTAGCCAGTGATCAGCAATGATGGGAGTTGTAGTCCAGCAATACCTGGAGAGCCACAGGTTCCCCATCCCCGATTTACAGCCTAACAGGGTAGAGGATGTGGAGTGGCTGGAGGCTGCAAGAGACTGCTAAATTCACACCTCAAAGTCTTCTCTTTGTCAGCAGCTTTTGACTTCCTTGCAACAGTTGACAGCCATGTGATTTTGTGTGACCTATTTCTTATTTCCTACTGATCCCACTGGAGATGTGTGAATATACTGAAAAATGTCCTGTTTATGAACATGGGGGTTCCAGATCACGGTCCATCCTCTATGAATTTGTCTTCATGAATTTGACCTGTGGTTAAGTCCCAATAAATTTATTCATCTGGACAAGTCAGCACTATCAGACACATGGAACTGAAGAACCAGTCAGCAGTTCAAGATTTTATTTTGGTCGGCTTATCCAGCTCCTCTGAACATCAGAAAATCATATTTTGGGGGTTCACTTTAATCTATGCAACTGCTTTGTCAACCAACTTCCTCTTCATCTTCACTTTAAGCACTTGCCGCAAGCTCCACACCCCCATGTATTTCCTGCTCATCCATTTGTCCATAGCAAACATGTTTTGTATCTCGGTGACAATTCCCAAGATGCTCCAGAATACTTTGGCCTCCAGGAAGACCATCTCATTTTCCGGCTGCATAGCCCAAGTCTACTTTTTCTTGTGGGCTCTGGGAACAGAGATATTGCTGCTTTCCTTTATGGCCTTTGATCGCTTCATCGCCATCTGCCATCCTTTGCAGTACACAGTCATCATGAGGAGGGAAGTGTACATCGGGGTGGTGGCTGGAGTGTGGGTGGCGGGGATGATCAATTCTGCCATTCACACAGGGCTTGTGCTGCGCCTTTCCTTCTGCAACTCCAACGTCATCAACCACTTCTTCTGTGACTTGCCTCCTTTGCTGATGTTGTCTTGCTCAGACATCAGCCTCAATGAAACCATGGCTTATGTAGCTGATGCAGTCTTCTCCATGGGTAGCTGTTTGCTGACGTTAACATCATATTTGTTGATTCTGACAACCATCTTTAGAATTCAATCTACTGAAGGGAAGAAGAAAGCCTTCTCCACTTGCTCTTCCCACCTCCTTGTTGTCAGCTTCTACTTTTCCACCATCATCTACACATACATCAGGCCTACCTCAACCTCATCCCAAGAAGAAAACAAGGTTATTGCTATCCTTTATTCAGTGGTAACTCCTGTGCTCAACCCTGTCATATATTCCTTGAGAAATAAAGAAGTTAAAGAGGCACTGAAGAAGCTCACAGGTAG
This sequence comes from Lacerta viridis, assembly GCA_900245905.1. Taxonomy (NCBI): domain Eukaryota; kingdom Metazoa; phylum Chordata; class Lepidosauria; order Squamata; family Lacertidae; genus Lacerta; species Lacerta viridis. Next base: position 15,476 of record OFHU01002035.1, read on the forward strand.
ATCCCTGCTGAGAGTTAATGTTGGATAGTGGTTTGTCTTCATGAATTTGACCTGTGGTTAAGTCCCAATAAATTTATTCATCTGCACAAGTCAGCCCTATCAGACATATGGAACTGAAGAACCAGTCAGCAGTTCAAGATTTTATTTTGGTCGACTTATCCAGCTCCTCTGAACATCAGAAAATCATTTGAGTGCCGGACTTTGACTGAGAGAGACTTGGCTTTAAAGCCTCACTCAGCCACTGAACCTATCACATTGGATTCTAAACCTATCACATTGGATAAGGTGGTGAGAGTCATGTACATTGCCTGAAGCAGCTTGTAGTTTTTTTTAAAAAAAAAGTAATACCTAAATAGATAGAATCACAGAATCGTAAAGTTGGACCTGGGATCTTTGGTATGGAAAGCCTATGCTCTATCCCTGAGCCACAGCCCTTCCTGATACTAATTGGAAAAGTATCAAAACTAGACTTGGTGGGTTGCTGTAGGAATATTCCTAAGCGTGCAGTATAAATAATACTCTGATTGATCATACTACATAACCAAGGGATATAAAACCCAGACACAGCAGTGCCTTCCTGAGGGAGATCCATTTGGCCAATGTGACTGATGCCTGGGGAAAGGCCCAACCGGTTACAATAGAGAGCAGATCCCTGTAAATTTGTATCTGTAAACTGAGCTTCAATGTTTATTAGAACATGGCTGTGCAATTTCTTAGTTACTTAGTGCAATTTCCCTACATCCCTGCTTACTAAGTAACCTTCAACACAGCTCAACACAGAGCTGGCTCATTTACTGTTATGTATGTATTTAGTTAATTAGGTAGGCAGGCAGATAATTTGATATACCATTCTATATTTCAAAGAAACCTCTGAATGATTTACATGATTATAAAAACATCATTGAAAAATACAAAAAAAAAATTACTCCACGTTTTCTAGAAGTGCAAAACACTTGGATAAAACAAACTCTTAAAACAATAGTATAAATGAAAACAACTGATATATGTGGGCCATAATAAGTACTAGTAGTTCCAAAATGTAGTAATACAACAAAGATAACAGTCCCTACCAACCAGGTATGCAAGAGTGTAGCTTTTAATGATTGGTGTTCTTGTTGTTGTTGGGTTGTTTCCTGTGTTTTTGTTGGAAGCTGCCCAGAGTGGCTGGGGCAACCCAGTCAGGTGGGTTGGGTATAAGAAATAAAAAGCTGTTGTTCTCGTTGTTGTTTTTGTTGATATGTTTAAAGGGAGCAGTAGCACTCCAATCTGCTGTCATCTCCCCAACTGAAGCTCACACTACATGGTGAGGCAAAATTATACACTCTCTTCCCTTAGAGCTCCCTGCTCTCACCATGGAGCACCCAGAGTCATTTCTACCCCACTTTCTTGCCTCCAGGTGACCATCCTTGTTAAATGCATATATTTACAGGATTCACTAAAAACATAAAACATGGTAATATGGCAGTTGTAGGACTCCAGAAGATACAGCTGTCAAAAAAATATATGGTGGAGAGAGAGACCTTGACAGAGAGATAAAGGTGGCCAGAGGATTGTTGAAGCTGGGTGGATGAGAAAGAAACAAGGAAGCCACACTAATGACTCTCCCCCATATCACCCCTTGTCTTCAGCCTCTCCCATTTCCCCCATCATTCTTTTATGATAACCCCTTTTGTGCAAGCGCCTTCATTTCACTACATCTGCTATTTTTCTCATTTAGATAGTGCTTAAGTATGCAGATCACTTCGGCAAATAACAGAATACATGTCACCAGCACCACTTCAATAATTATAACCAGAACACTTGATCCCATTGGCGTGTCATAAACATAGCCAGGCTCTGGATCTGGGTTACCAATTGCGTCATGCGCTCATTTCTACATAGGTTTCCACAAGCCCCTGTTTTTTGCACACACACTCACGCGCGCACACATTATTGGTGGGGATTTGATCAGTCAATACAAACTTGAACCTGCAGTGAAGTAAAAAACCAACCTTCAGCACCATGGAGAGCTGCCATGGAAGATTCACAGTTCAACCTTCATATTTGGCATGCTGGTTCGCTCAAGTGAAGGTCACTTCTCATCATTTAAATTAATGAACGTAAGTTGTCTATGTCCCTTAATTTCTGTTGGTCTACTCTGACTAGCATTGGACACAGCCTATTATTATTATTATTATTATTATTATTATTATAGCTTCAGTCTTCAATATACGCTTACATTCATTAATAGATGTCTGGTGGGTTTTCTAAATGAAGCAACCACACTACAACTTGCACAATGAATGAAATGCAAACTTTGTGCCACCATACCACACACAGCTACACACACAGCCAGGGACCCAGGAGGCGCTGTGGGTTAAACCACAGAGTCTAGGGTTTGCTGATCAGAAGGTCGGCGGTTCGAATCCCCGCGATGGGGTGAGCTCCCGTTGCTCGGTCCCAGCTCCTGCCCACCTAGCAGTTCGAAAGCACGTCAAAGTGCAAGTAGATAAATAGGTACCGCTCCGGCGGGAAGGTAAACGGCGTTTCCATGTGCTGCTCTGGTTCGCCAGAAGCGGCTTTGTCATGCTGGCCACATGACCTGGAAGCTGTACGCCGGCTCCCTCGGCCAATAAAGCGAGATGAGCGCCGCAACCCCAGAGTCAGACATGACTGGACCTGACGGTCAGGGGTCCCTTTACCTTTTTACCACACCCCCACCTACACACATGAACCTCAGCTGTAGGGTCCAAATAGGATCCCCCAGTCTTCTCTATCTTAGAGTTTTCCCAAGCTACACCTCCTCTGCAGCTATATCCTCTATCCCAGACCACACCACTCACCAGCCCTATTTTCCACCCTCATTGGTTGTGCTTCCCTGGCTGGAATGTATCTTTCTATTTTGATAAAGCTCCTTGCTTCCCTGGATGGATGATAGATAGGCGTGTAAGAGTGTTCATCGCAACCAGCGCACTGTCCAAAGGTAAAATTTGCAATCATTGCTCCACCCACTTTTACCCACCACTGGCATGTAGGCCCTGGAAGGTTGCTTGGGAGGGAATGTGACCTTGGGTCTGAAAAATATTCCCCTGCCCCACACATAATATGTCCAATTCTTCCCTTGCCTAGCTTAAATCAGTGGCATTCATTCTCCTCCTTTGTCATTTCCATTTGGGAATTCTTGCTGGAAACTGCATTTTTCAGAGCATGCTGAGGGTTCCTAGAAGGACCCATTAGACTCGTACTGGAATTACAAGAAAGTTCTTTGCATCTCTTCATTTAATTTCTCTGGAGGTTAATTAAAACTCTCCATTGATTCCACAAGGACAGCGCTCATTTGATCACTTTGGAGCTTTGTCCCTGTAGCCAAGTGTTCAATTTTAGATCTGAAATCAACTTGGAACAGAGAATCACTAATGCAATCCTTCTCAGAAGATTCTGAGGCAGCATCCTCAACTCCCCATGCTACTAAGGGTATTTTTTTATTTTTTTTAGAATGATGCTGTTATTTAAAATGGTCAGGCGATATAGCTGAGTTAAACTTTAAGTGAGTTTTTATAGTAAGCCAACAATTAGTATTAATTGTAAGCATGATCACAGCTTATCAACTATGAATACCATATGGTAGTAATGACTCCTGCTTATGTGTCCTAACTGTGTTGTGCCAGTGCTTGTCTAATGAAACATGCATTTGAGAATTTGCAAACCCCACATCAGTGTTCCCATCTGTGAAATATCCATCCACAGGATCACCTTACACGGACAGCCCTTAAAGATGGTTGAGAAAGTACAGGAGCTCAAATACTGATTTGGGGCCAGGCTGTTTGAACATATTATGCAAATATTGTACCACTTATGGCCAATATAAGAAGAATAAAGGACTTGATTTATGTCAAACTAAAAGACAAGTGGTCCCATCCCCTTTTCAGAATAAGTTGTGCCCCTTTTCCCAGAAGTTTCAACTTTTCATATATATTTTATCAGAGTTCAAGGAGACATTTCAGCCAAGCAAAAACAGTTGTGGTATGAAGTAGGACCATAAGCAGGGAGGGCTGGAGGAAGGTGGCCCAGAGACGGTCCCTAGGCTTGAGGTTCCCCACATCTGACCTAAACTCTTTTAAGGACAGAAAATTGCACAGAGAGACATTTTCAAGACTTTATCAAATGCGATAACGGAAGGTGTCAAACCAATATTATTTGAATGGGAGTTCCACAATTTGGGGCCACCACTGATATGGCCCCCATCTCTCACACTCACCAATCTAACGAATTCCAATAATACAGTATGAGTGCACTGGACTGATTGCTGGATAGCTTAAGGTTATTGAGTGTTTAAAAGTTTTAAATTGTGTTCTTTTCATAATGTCACTTATATTGTTTAGTTTACATATATTACATTTGCAATGATATTTCTCTGAAACGCCAAATAAAAGATCTGTGTCATCAATTAATTACAGGTGGGTAGCCGCGCTGGTCTGCCATAGTCGAAACAAAATAGAAAATTCTTTCCAGTAGCACCTTAGAGACCAACTGAGTTTGTTCTTGGTATGAGCTTTCGTGTGCATGCACACTTCTTCAGATACTGAAGAAGTATCTGAAGAAGTGTGCATGCACACGAAAGCTCATACCAAGAACAAACTCAGTTGGTCTCTAAGGTGCTACTGAAAAGAATTTTCTATTTTGTATCAATTAATTAAACACCTTGGAATTTAAGTGATGGGAGCAGCGGATAATATTGAAGACATGGCAGTGAAAAGGAGACCTAACAGAATTGAAATTCAAAAGATTGACTTTCTGTAGCTCCAAGCATGGGGGAAAAATGGAACTCTGCCCATCAGTTTTGTATGGTTCATCATCACGCTGGCAGGATGTCTGCTCAGAAACCAAATACTCAATGGATTCCTTCCCCAACCTTTCCCCTGCCATTTGTTTACCAAATCCTACTGCAATTAACAATGCCTTTGCCTCATAGCTTTGTAAGGAGAAAATCCACCAAGTCCCTTTAGAATTCTGGTCCCATGGACCTAATGGGAATTTAAAAGCCCCTTTTCTAACCATGCTTAGTACCATGATGCCAGCAACCAACAAAGTATCTGAAGAAAGATATTCTCCAGATATAGTACTAACTGAAGCGGCATTGCAGCAAAAGAATCTTTAGTGCTTGGACCTCCCAATGAACGGTGCAGAAGTTCCAGTTATTATTCAGTGGACATTTGTCATCTACCTGAAAATTATCAGAAAGCTAACAGAAATGTAAGGTCTATCTACCATAGGTTACCTAAGGGTGTGGTCGTTTGGTCAGCTGGCTGGCTGGTTCCTTCACTCATAAAAGGAAGGAGATGGTGTTTATGTGGTTTTTAAGTAGAAAATTGGTCAATATATTGTGGGGGGGGGCTTTTTGTTATGTTGTAGGTAGCTATTGCATAATTTGTTTGTGGAGATGTTTACACATTACAGGCCTGAGATGACTGTGCATTAGTAGAAGTTCCCATTGTTGTGTCAATGAGAAGGTGTAGAAAAAACGTTTTAGGTTTATGAAATATTTTAGCACATGACCTCAAAACTCTCCAACAGGGATCCTTACTCAATCAATCAATCAATCAATCAATTATTTATTAAGTGGTCACAGACTTACTAAAGGCATGAACCTGGAGTTCATTGGAGTCTACCTCAACATCTGAACCAAGCACTGATGGATCAGTATAGTTCAAATTATTTTAAAGGTGCCTAGAGTTCAAGAGAAACCACATTTAAATTTGAAAGGAGCAATTCTGACAAATAAGCCTGAGATCCAGACAAAGGGGAATACTTATTCACACAGCATGTCCCTAAGCTATGGAAATCACTACCCCAAGGTGTGGTAACCTGGGTGGCTTTCAAAGGGGCTCAGACAAACTCATGGAGGATAAGGCTCTCCACACTGGCCTTATGGGTGGTATGGTTCTCAATACCAGTTGCTGGGAATCACAAGTGGGAAGAGCTCTGCCATGCTCATATCCTACTTGTAGGCTTCCCATTGGCAGGTCACTTGTGGGAACAGGATGCTGGATGAGAGGGGCCTTTGGTCAGATCCAGCAGGACTCTTCTTATGTTCTTAGGTCCAACAAGAGTTGATCTTGTTGTTGTTCAGTCGTTCAGTCGTGTCCAACTCTTCGTGACCCCATGGACCAGAGCACGCCAGGCACGCCTATCCTCCACTGCCTCCCGCAGTTTGGCCAAACTCATGCTAGTCGCTTCGAGAACACTGTCCAACCATCTCATCCTCTGTCGTCCCCTTCTCCTTGTGCCCTCCATCTTTCCCAACATCAGGGTCTTTTCCAGGGAGTCTTCTCTTCTCATGAGGTGGCCAAAGTACTGGAGCCTCAACTTCAGGATCTGTCCTTCCAGTGAGCACTCAGGGCTGATTTCTTTAAGGATGGATAAGTTTGATCTTTTTGCAGTCCATGGGACTCCCAAGAGTCTCCTCCAGCACCATAATTCAAAAGAGTTTGATCTTAGGTTAGTTGAAAGACTGCAAAGCCACACAAAATGCATTGATCACAAATACTAAAACTGTTACCCCTTGCATACTTTTCCAAGGGATTGCTTCCATTGAACTCAGCAGGACTTACCTCTGAGTAAAAACGAAAAAAATCAGGATGTAAATCTTCTATTTGACATACCTAAGGCACTTGAATTACAGGTTGGTGCTCATTTTGCAAGCATTCAATTGACGCATGACCTCCAACATTTTGGACCCAGAAGAGGGCAGAATGGGGTGGAACTAGCGGCGGAACAGGGTGTAGCAGGGTGGGTGGACTTATGTGCATTCCGCCAATGCACACGGGGGCCATGAACACAATCCCACACAAATCAGGAATTGCTTGTAATTCTAACCCTCGTCTCTTTATCTGCAGCTCTTGTTATGTCTCCAAGAACCCCTCTGGATGATGACATGAAAAGAGGCAACCAGTCTTGTTTGACTGAGATTGTATTTGTGGGCTTCTCAGACTTCCAGAGCATGCAAGCTCTCCTTTTTTTGCTGGTACTAATATTCTACTTGGTGGCATTGATTGGGAACAGCCTGATATTGATCATCACAGTTGCTGAGCCTACCCTTCACACACCAATGTACTTCTTCCTCCGGAACTTGTCCTTTTTGGAGATCGGCTACACCACATCCATCATCCCGAAGATGCTTGAACATTTACTGTCAGAGAATCAGACCATATCCTTTGTAGGCTGCGGGATTCAGATGTATTTCTTTATTCTCTTTGGTATTACTGAGTGTTGCCTTCTTTCTGTCATGGCTTTTGACCGCTACGTCGCCATCTGTAAACCTCTGCAATACACCTGCATCATGAGCCCTAAGGAATGTGTTCTGCTGGCTGCTATTTCATGGGCCATTGGTAGTTTGGTGGCTTTGGGCCAGTCCATTTCTATATTTACTCTTCCCTATTGTGGCCCTAACAGAATCAGCCATTTTTTCTGTGATATTCTTCCTGTTTTGAGACTGGCTACCACCGACACCTTCAAGAATGAAGTGGCAGTTGCTACGGTAACTGTGTTCTTTATCCTGGTACCATTTTTGCTCATCCTGTTGTCGTACATGCTCATCATCGCCACCATCCTAAAGATGCCTTCAGCCAAGAACAGGCGCAAAGCCTTCTCCACCTGCTCCTCACATCTCATTGTCGTTTCTCTTTTCTACGGAACTGTCACTTTCACCTACGTTCGACCCAAATCAGTCTATTCCCTAGACAGTGACAGGATCCTTTCTCTCCTCTACACAGTAGTGACACCATCATTCAACCCAATTATTTACAGCCTGAGGAACAAAGAGATAAAAGCTGCTTTCAAGAAATCAATAGCAAGGAAGGAAGGTCTTCCTTAGATAATAATTAGCTGTACCAAACCAATTCCATTTATCTGTTGCACTACAGCAGGAATCTATTGATACTGTATTTTTATAGTGAAGGGACTTTATAGTGAAGGACAGGTAAGATATTGAGATGATAAGAATAACAATAACATTTAAGGCATTTATAGTATAGTACTTCATCATTAGCATCTGTAAGGTGTGTACATAAAATAAATCACACAGAATAAACCAATAAAACTGAACAGATGCCTGAACATTTTCTTAAAACACCTGGTGGAATAAGGAGATCTTTGTCATGTGCTTGAGGTTCAGCATGGAGGGTGGCTAAATAATAATTTGGGTGGGTGGATGTGGGTGGGTGGGTGTGTTGCAATGCCTCTTTGTTCCCTTTCCTCCACCTCCCAGTGGTTGCAAGTGATGGCTCCAGGCTTTGGGGAGTCCTGGGAGAAGATGCTCTGAATGCATCCATCTCTCCCTCACTGATATCCTCATTGCCTACTCACTTGCCTCCTCTCACCTCCAGCCACACAACCACCCAGAAACAGCATAAGGCAAGTGGAGGTGGCTGCCCTATTGCTTCACTAGTGTCACTGCTTGCAGAGTGCTGGTGACCAGGAAGTGACAGTGAGCAACAAGGCTTGGGGACACCAAGGGTTAGCAGTGCCTCCTCCCTCTGGAGTGTGGGCCTCAGTAGAAGCCCAGTGATGCTGACCTCTGACACCAGTCCTAAGAGTTTCTCTTGTATTTAGGAGTGGGTGGGTGATACTTCCTTGTTGGTTGGTTTTTGTTAATTACATTTATATCCACACATCAAGGAAGCATTTCAGTTAAACACGTTGCAAACTTTGTATGAGAAATCGGGTTAGCAAAAACGGGACTCCACAATGCCATCCAGTGTCACAGTGTTGGAATGCATAAACAACGCATATAAAGTGGTGTTTCTTTGTCCGTGTAGCTGAGTCCCATGTTTCTCCCACTTCCCCATTTTATCCTCACAACAAATCTGTGAGGTTAAGTTAGAGAAAGTGCCCAAAGTCACACAGTGAGCTTCATTGCTGAGTAGGGATTTGAACTCTGGTCTCCCAGGTGTTAGTCTGACACTCTATCCATTACACCACTCTGCTGTACAGTATAGGTGGTGACCATTTTGCATGCGTTCAATTGACATGTGACCACCAACATGCGGGTCATTTTGGACCTGGAAGAATGGGGGCAGAACAAGGGATGGAACTGCGTGTGTGTGTGGAATAGGGCTTATGCACACTCTCCCAATGCAGGGGGGCTAGGAACGCAAGCCCCATGCAAATGGGGGCTTGTCTGTATTATTTATTCCCTATGATGCATAAGAGCATAACTACATGTTAGGGAGAACTGAACCCAAAGAAGGTACGCCGTTGGATTGGTTGATTCCTCAGTTAAGAAAGGCTCTGCACTGGAGCTGGGAATATGAGAGCTGCATCTCCAGCAGTTAAGCAGCTCAGACTATTAAAAATTGCCATCAACCTTATTATAGCTGGAATAGAAAGAATTCTGGTTTCACTAATATACCAACAGAAGTATTTATGCCACTGAGATGCATTTAAAAAAGAGAGAGATTGATTGGGAGGGGGGGAATCACTCAATAAATATCAGCATCAATGCTTTGTTCCACACAAGTAGGATCCAGCATGAGCTTGTACACGCGTATGTCACTGCATATATAACCCTGATCAGAATAATTTTTTTCCAAAACAAGTAGTGTATGGAGTTTCTACATGACCTCCTGTGTAATGTGATGTAATGTCTTGCCTGCGATGCAATGCCAAATATCACAAAAGTTGTCATGTTCCTGAGTTGCTCCTTTTAGGTTTTTTTGGTTTAGTTAATCTTCTCAAACTATGTTTGTTTATGTCACGAATTGTGTTGCATTTCTGCATTTCTGTCACAATTATCAGCAAAATATTGTTACGTGCACCTCAATCTCTCCAACCAGCGAGAGATTTCAGGAGCGTCAATGCATCCCTCAGACTAGTACATAAATAGGTGCCAGCTCCCTGGGGACCTGGGTGCCGAGCACCCACAAAATTCCCCCTGAAGGGGCCAGGCACCCACAAATTTCAGCTCCAGGGCCACCCCTGGGCACCCATGGTCACAGGGCCAAGCTGGCACCCCTCAGTACATAACACAGCTCAAAGAATTTTGCTGCACTAAAAACGCTGTTGTTCAATCAGCTCCAAACTTCTGAGTCTTTTTCCACATTCAGAATAGGGGTTAGTTTTGTTTCTTAGCCAATTAAATCAAAGGTTTTAGCAGTTTCTAAAATGCTTCTTCTGCTCTCAGAATCAAGCCAGTGGATTGTACCTATTTTCACACCTGAAATGTAGAATTTCTTCTTAAACGAGCAAAGCCAGTTTCACTCCAATCCCACAGAAGCACTTGATAGATGACACACATCATATTTAAAAAGAAACAAGAGAATTTTGAGATGCAGGTGAATTAAACTCCAGCCTCATAATGTTTTGCCAAAAGCTGGCCCTTCCAAAGGAATATGATATCTTTTAAAGAATGGGTCGGGGGGGGGGGATTTCAGCCAAAGGGCCACATTTCATTGTGGGCAACCTTCCAGGGGCCAGATGCAAGTGATAGGCAGGTCAAGAGATGAAAGTGATCTGCGTAATGGATATGAATCTTATCTTTGTACAGTAAGTGGCATTCTAGTCACACAGGACACAAAGGTTTCTTCTATACACATACACACCACACTCCAGCCAGCATTATCATTACACTTCAAGGTCACATTCTGGCCAGGCAAAAGTACTTGAAAGGATACAAACATGGGCACCTGAGCCAAGTGGCCTGGGAAGGGATGTGTGGCCTGGGGAAAGCGCTGAAGGCTATAAAGAGGTGCCTGAGATTCCTCACTCCTCTCTTCAAGACAAATATAAGGGTTGTATCTAGTGCTGGTCCAACTCAAAGTAGAGCCATTGTGGTCAGTGACAGACTTTGGTTCCTTCATTTCAATGGGTCTGCTCTGAGCAGGACTTAGGTGGCCACAGTCCTAAGTAGCCAGACGTCTTAAGCTACAGTTCTGTAAGTGGGTAATTTAAGAAGCACTTTATTCAAAGCATTCTGCACCTCCCTGTTTCTCAGGCTATATATGAGGGGATTGAGCAATGGAGTCAAGACTATGTAGAAGAGAGAAAAGACCTTGTTCCAATCTCGCATTGCGTCTGTTCTTGGTAACAGGTAGACAATAATGATCGTGCCATAGAAGATGGACACCACCATGAGGTGAGAGGAGCAGGTAGAGAAGGCCTTTTGCTTTCCAACAGTGGTCGGGATTCTCAGAATGGCTCGTATGATAGAACCGTAGGAAGCCAGAGTTAAAAAAAAGGGTGGCAGGGAGCACAGGCCTGCCAGAAGAGTAGTTACCAGCTCCATCATGTGGGTGTCGCTGCATGACAGCTTTAACAATGGGCTGTAGTCGCAAAAGAAATGGTCAATTGTGCTGGGACCGCAGAAGGTTAATTGCTGGGTTAAACATATTGTTAGGTTAATAACCAGCAAACTGCTTACCCAAGCCCCTGCCACTAGCTGAACGCATGTTTTGCCGTCCATAACAATCACATAGAGCAACGGCTTGCATATTGCCACATACCTATCATAAGACATGGCAGCCAAGAGATAACACTCAGCAACTACCAGGAAACCAAAAAAATAAAACTGTGTCATGCAGCCTGCCACAGAAATGACTTTGCCCTGGTAGAGGATGAGGCCAGCAAGCATCTTGGGCATAATGTTGGAACTGTAGCAGATCTCTAAGCAAGACAGATTTCCCAAGAAGAAGTACATGGGTGTGTGAAGGTTGTGGTCCGATACCACCAGCACAATGAGGAGGATGTTGCCCCCCATGGTCACAATGTAGATCGCTAGGAAGATGAAGAAGAAGAGGAGATCCAGATAGCCAAGATTCCCAAATCCCAGCAAGATAAATTCCGTAAGGATTGTATGGTTTCCGAAGTCTGTGGTGTTCATGGTGGTAGCTTGAACCTAGGAAGATCATGTGAACATATGAACGTAACCTAAAACAGGGTCAAAGAAACCTGTAACTCTCCAAATACTCCTGAACTACAACTCTTATCAGCCCTGACAATTGGCCAAGTTTTTTGGGGCTGATGTGTGTTGGAGTCCAACAGCACCTAAAAGGTGGCAGGTTCCCCAGCACAGCTTTATACCATCAGTCCATCTAGCCCTGTATTATTGACTCTGACAGTGGACCTCTAAGGTCTCAGGTACATGCCTTTCCCAACTATCTTACCAGCAGTCATTTGTAACTGGTGATACCAGTTATTGAACTCGTAGCCTTCTGTATGCAATGCATGGATTCTACAAGGATTCTGCACACAAAACGGTGGTCCTTGCTATCAAATAAATGGCACCTTTAAGAAAATGAGTGTGGGCCGTCAGCTATACATAGGACTGTGTACATGCTTCAACACTTGCATTGCATAGGCTCTGACTGCATAAAAAAGGAAGTAAGTAAGTGGGTATACATAACGTAGAATTATTCAAGGTCGGTGTCCTAGAAGGGAGGCCTGCAACAAAATGTGCTCATGTTCCGAATCATTCCATTGGCCAACCCACCTGGTTTACCATCCCCTAGCCCTGGTCCAAAAATATTCCATGGCCACGGACCATTCACAGTCTTAATTGGACTATTTGCAATGGTCCCTACTTGCGTTTTTTCCTTAAAAAATAAATTGTAGTTTGAGGAAAAAAACCTTGAGGCTCCCCTGAGCCTCCTGATACCTCCCTCTTATGTGCAGATGGTGTGATTTTGGCTACATAAGGACAAGTGCTCAGCAAGTGAGAGCGCTATTTGTATATATGATTTTATTTTAGCATTGTTTCTGCTTTGTTTTTGTTTTTTTTCTAAATAAGGAGGAAGTAGCTAGTCCTCAAGGTGCATACGGGTACCTGGTAAGCTACTGAAAGGGGGCTGAGCTTTGGGGGTCAGGGTTTTGTATGAACACATGAGGCTGCCTGTTACAGAATCAAACTGTTAGTCCATCTAGTATTGTCTACTCTGACCAGCACAGGCTCTCCGAGAACTCAGGCAACCTCCACAACATCTGCTACCTGACATCAGGTTCCAAGCAGGCAGGGGCACTTGAGAAGAGTATGAAGGCCAGGGGCATTCCTCTAGGTGAGATAGAGAGGCCTCCTGGAGAGCTACATTCATCCCCTAGGCCTGAGCTTCTCCACCTCTGCTCCGTACCTGAGACACTCAACCCTCCCCATAACTAGCAGCAATTAAATAACCTACCCAAAAAAATTATCAAGCAGCCACAAATGTACTTGATTAACAGAGGGTGCAGAATTCAACCTTACTTGCTGTGGAAGAATGCCCAGCCCTGATCACAAGATTGGAAGCAAAAGAACCCTTAACTTGGAAGACAGGACCACCCAAACATCAGTTCACACAATGCAGTCTGCTCTATGCCACAGTTTGTTCCATTCCATCAGGACCCTCTTTTACCCTTGACTCCTCATTCATCATATATGTCCTTCCTTTCAAGGAAAGTCTACAGCTGAGTCCTTCCCAGTCCTGGATCCCAACTAAATCTGCATTCCCTTCTCAAGCCACACAAACACCGTTCTCACAGAATTCTGAGTCACACATATGGAGCTAATGTGGTGTAGTGTTGGGCTAGAACCTGGGAGACCAGGGTTCAAATCCCCATTCAGTTATTAAACTCACTGGTGACCTTAGGCCAGTCACCATCTCTCGGTCTAACCTACCGCAGAATTGTTGTCAGGATAATATGCAGAGAGGAAGAGCCATGCACACCACCTTGAGCTCCTTGGAGGACAGATGGGATGTGTGTGTGTGTGCGCGTGCGTGCGTGCGTGCGTGTATAAACAACTGTCACTTCTGAAAGGAGGATAGTAAGACTTATGGCATCTTAATATGGTCGATGATTGGATCTTGGAGTGTAGGGGGAGAAACTCACCCACATCAGAGTTGTTTTCCCATGTCTTTGCCTGATGTGCTTGACTTCAGCTTGTATCTTAAGATCTTAACCATTAAACAAGAAAATGAAAGGCATGTGGGGGGGGTGGAGGTTCTTAGTTGTCTTTTCCTGCTCAGATGTACTTTGTGGAGAAGAACTGAAGATGAATAGCATCAGAAGTCAAAAAAGCACAAACGCCTTAGACAGATGCAGATGGGATGAGAGGCACAGGCGGCGACTAAACAAGGCCGTGCATTTTTCAAAGCCCTCCAAATGATTCACTCACAATCAGTAAATATCCATTCCTGCCTGCTTTTGTCACTGGGTTCCTGTGACATTATGTCCTTGTGGAGCCATTAGCTACTGTATATCTTCCTTCAACAACTTCCTTTCTTTCCCAGTTCTGTCCCTAATTTCCAGATCCTTCACCAGCCCAATCTTTTTGTCTGCTACTATATCCTCCAGGGTGCAATTTTCATCCACCTGGTCTTAGAAATACGGCTCTCGCGTACAGCAAAAGGACTTTTCCAGGCTTCGCCAATCTTCTTTAGGCTTCAATCTCCTTAATGGTCTCAGGAAAGGGAAACTGCTTGTATTTCTTCCCCTCAAGCAATTCTTCCTTCTGACTCATTATTTCCCTCACATTCCGCAAGGGATATGAAAGCACATCTTAAGGGCATTTCTAGAACACAAGGAGACAAGAACTTCTTTCTGCACAAGGACTATTTCCCCTTGTGGGAAACCTTCCCATGACTGCAGTGGCAAGAGGCGAAAAATAGGCAGAGCAACTGATGGGACTTTGAACTTTCTACAGTATGCTGCATTCCAGCAATGCAATCATCAGAGGTTTCGAATACAGACACATCCATGCAGGCAAACAACAGGGATTATCACTGTTCAAGAACAAACTCGAGTCTGGAAAAGGCATTCAAAGAGGATGCAGAGAAGGGCCAACCAAAACTGTGGCCTGGAAGAAAGTCATGGGGATAGTCCAAAGCACAACTAAGGGTACAAGAATATGCCAGAGATCTGGAAGACCATGTTGCTTGAGTAAAGTTCTGTTGAAATAAGAAACCAGTTATATGTCTTCCTGCCTTGGGTGATCCAGCGGCCTGAAAATAAGGATTCCAGGCTTTTCACACCTATCAGCTGATCACCCACACCTATCAGCTGATCACCCATTCCCACCACCCTTCTGAGTAATACCCCTCCCCACTCCCTCACTATATTTAAGGGTCTGGTGACTTCCGTTTCAGTGTATCTGAAGAAGTGTGCATGCACACGAAAGCTCATACCAAGAACAAACTCAGCTGGTCTCTAAGGTGCTACTGGAAAGAATTTTTTGTTTTATTTTGTTTTGGAAATAAGGAGTGAGTCTAGGACCTCAGGGTGCATCATTGAGAAGCTGTTACCTGCAGCTCAGTGGCTCACCACATGAGGCAGTATCCACAGATCCCAACAGTTCCTAACCCAGTATTAAAGTATTTCTTCCCGTTGCAGTGGCCTGGCTCCTAGAAGATGAAAAGTTAAATACTTTTGACAGACCTGTGAACAGGAGTCATCCATTTGTCCAAATAGGTATTCAAATGAGATTGTTGGTAATGAGATACATGTTCAAATGTGGAAAGGGCAGTAAAATATTCAGACCACTGAGTAAAATAGACAATGATGATTTAACTTTCCAACACTGAAATATAGATCTCTTTGTTGTAATATATAGTAACTGACTCACGCTTGTATACACAAAAGGGTTAACCTAAGCCCTGAGCTCAGGTTGCCAGTGGGTGAAGTTTAGCAGGCTCCCAGCAGAATTTGCTTCCTCCCCCCCCCCCCACACACACACACAACCCCTTTGTCACTTTCTACTGTTTCCTTGAAAAAGGAGCCATGTGGTTTTGGCTCCCAGCACAGCAAATGCTGCACGTGAATGAAATGTCTCTCTAAAAGGAGGTTTTTACAGCCTGAATCTTTGCTAATGCAAGATTGCATGGTTCTTTTGCAAGGAAGCTAAGTTCTTTCTTTTTTAATCATTTGGTACCTTTTTTCTTCTTCATTCTACTGCTAACAGATGGAGACTTGTTTGATGTAACTTCTCGAAATCTGTGAGTAAAATCTACACTTGTTTGCAAAGCTTAGTGTCTGCAATTTATTCTAGCCTAAGTATTTTCATGGGGAGCATTTGTTTAAAGATGAAGGCAGATGAAAAATCTAACCATGTTTTAATGTGCTTGGAGCAATCAACATTGTGCTAATTCTGCTATCATGTGATTGGCCACTGCAAAAACAAAATGTTAGACTGGATGGGCTTTTGGCCTGATCCAGCAGGATCCAGCTCTTATGCCATTAAGTTGTTAAATAAATATTTTTTGCAATATACCACAATGTG
The DNA here is from genome assembly GCA_900245905.1 of Lacerta viridis. Taxonomy (NCBI): domain Eukaryota; kingdom Metazoa; phylum Chordata; class Lepidosauria; order Squamata; family Lacertidae; genus Lacerta; species Lacerta viridis. The sequence continues at coordinate 31,695 of OFHU01002035.1, forward strand.
GCGCAGATGTGTCTTGATTAGAAGCAGAGGGACTAATAATTCATTTCCCAATAGAAATTCATGCTGCACCACCCCCACCAGTTGTATGAACTAGGCATTCCTGTTTGGGGAGGAGAAATCTATATGATGTAGCAAACACCATTATGAACAGATGACAGCTCAGCCCAGCCAAAGCTCCATCTTCAGCATACTCCAAATGTGAAAATTCGTGACCAACCATCTGTGGCGGAAATTATCAGCACCAAGGTGAGTCGCAATGAATCCTAGGGGTCAACAGAAAGCTGCCTTGTATTAAATCAAATGATCAGCCCATCTTGCTCAGTGCTGTCTACACTGACTGGCAGCACCTTCTCTGGGTTTCAGCCAAGGATCTTTTCCCAACTCTATCTGGTGATACCAGGGATTGAACCTGGGACCTTCTGCCTGCAAAGCATGGACTGAATACCTATGAGACATGGCCCTACCTAAAGTAAGGTGAATCTCCTGGTAACCCAGAGGTGATAAACAGAATCACACTGTAGCTACTTGATAGAGTTTGGGATGTGTAACCTTCTGGGCAGGTGATAATTTACAAGCTCCAACTTTGTGTCTGATAAATGCCACATCCACATGATAGCTTTAAAGCACTTTTATACCACTTGGCTTCCCGCAAAGACTTGCTAAGAGAACTAGGAACTGTAGCCCTGCGAAGGGGTCTCCTAAGAATTCTTGGCACTCTCAATGAAGTACAGTTCCCAGGATTCTTTTTGGGGGAAAGCCATGCCTGTTAAAGAAGAGTTTGGATTTGATATCCCACTTTATCACTACCCGAAGGAGTCTCAAAGCGGCTAACATTCTCCTTTCCCTTCCTCCCCACAACAAACACTCTGTGAGGTGAGTGGGGCTGAGAGACTTCAGAGAAGTGTGACTAGCCCAAGGTCACCCAGCAGCTGCATGTGGAGGAGCGGAGACCGGTTCCCCAGATTACGAGTCTACCGCTCTTAACCACTACACCACACTGGCTCTCAGTGCTATAAGCCTGCTTTACAGGTATGATGTGGATGTGACCAAACTGGTCTATTGCCCATGAAAGTTCATACCATAATATTTTTTTTAGTCTTTAAGGTGGCACAGTATTTTTTATTGTTTTTCTTGCCTCAAGCTAAAACAGTTACCCCTCTGGAAATCATGTAAATTTAGATGGCTTCTCAATTTATCCCTTCCCTTGATCTTTAAGCTTCAGACTTTTTTGGGGGGGGGATGTATTTTATTGTAAACAAAGAAAATGGAGACATGGAAAGATTAGAAGAAGAAGAAAAATCTGCCAAGTCTTACATATCTGTGCTGCTGGTTTCAATAACAAATAAAACAGTATGTGTGGAATATAGCACTTAACTTACCATTGGAGGGTGATAAGAGAAGAAATATGGTCTTGATTGATATCATTTAATAACAATAGTTACAGTAATCTCCTTTCCCTCTTGGCAGCCACCATGGAGAAATTATCTTTATGCTTTAGACTGATGTATACCCTGGAATACTTTTTATGAAGGGGTCCAACAAGCAGTAGCCTCTGTTTCTGGTCATTCATCCTCTCATTTCTAGTCTCCAGTTCTCATCGGCCCCAGTCAGCAAGGCCAACAGTCAGCGATGATGAGACTTGTGGTCTATCAATGTCTAGAGGGCTACTGCTCCCCTCCTCAGTACACTGTGCTGTCTCTATTATTAGTTTCTAATATGATACAATATGCATGTTGTTTGCCAGACAGGATGTCTTAATATTTTGTACTGTCTCCAGTTTTATTTGATTTCCCTTTTTCTTTCCTCTTCCCATGCAAAGAGTCCATGGCCTATGTACAATGGACCAATCAAACATCCATCGTTTTCGTACTTCTGGGTTTCAGAAGCCTCCAGCAGTTCCAGATCTTACTTTTTCTCCTTTTTTTACTGATCTACGTTGCAACTGTAGCTGGGAACCTTCTCATCGTGGTGCTAGTCGTGACTGATCGCCAGCTTCACAACCCCATGTACTTTTTCCTAGCCAACCTCTCTGTACTTGAGACCTTATATGGTTCGATCATCACCCCCAGGATGTTATCTGACTGCCTGTCAGAAGACAGGACCATTTCCCTCCGTGGATGCCTCACACAGATCTTACTATACAGCGGTTTGGCTTGCAACGAATGCTTACTCCTCGCAATCATGGCATTCGATCGCTACTTAGCCATATGCAAACCGCTTAGTTACAGGACCATCATGAACTTCAAGGTCTGCCTCCAGCTAGCAATTGCTTCCTGGGTAACTGGCTTCTCAGTGTCTTCCCTAGCCGTTGGGACAGTGTCCACAATGCTTTTTTGTGGTCCCAATGAAATTGACCATTTTATTTGTGATATGGATCAGTTAACCAAACTCTCCTGCAGAAAGAGCGTCCTGGCAGAGATGACTGTCCTTATCTCCTGCTCCATTGTGACTATAGGGCCCTTTGTGTTCATCATCTTCTCGTATGTTTACATCCTGTCAGCTATTTTGAGAATCGCATCCTCCACAGGGAGACAGAAGGCCTTTTCAACATGTGCTTCCCACCTCTTAGTTGTGAGCTTATATTATGGGACCATCATGATCCTGTATGTGATACCCACAAAAAACCAGTCCCCAGGCTTCCATAAGGCAATGTCTGTCATGTACACCATTGTCACGCCAATGTTTAATCCTATCATATACAGCCTCCGGAACAAAGAAGTAAAAGAGGCCTTCAAGAAACTTATGTTTCATAATCTTGGCATGGATTAGGACACCTTTGTCAATCTGCAGTCCTCCAGATGATTTGAACTATATTATTAGTAGTAGTAGTAGTAGTAGTAGTAGTAGTAGTAGTATACCGCCCTATACCCATAGATCTCAGGGTGATTCACAATATAAAACTACAGTTACCATCATCCCTAACCACTGGCCATGCTGGATAGGCTTGATGGGAGTTGGAGTCCAAAAAATGTGGAAGGTACCAAATCGGGGAAGGCCATTAGGGTTAATGTGGTACTTCTTAAGTTACTTCAGAGGTATGGGAAGTTGAACAAAACATTGGTAATTCAGGGTTCAAATGCCGGTAAAAGGAAAAAGATCTCTGCATTGTACACATGAGAAGATATACCCTAGAGCCTGGACTGGTGGTAATAGTCATCTTAGAATAGAGATTTGGAACTTGTGCCTTCCAGACACCATTAAACTGTACAAGGATATGTCACATACAGAGATTCTAAAACCAGGGGTGGGGAAACTTCTTCAGCCCAACGGCCAAATTCCCTTTTTGACAGCATTCTAGAGGTCGTGTGCCAATGATGGGTGGGGCCAGAAGCAATAACGGGTGGAGCAATAGAGGTGCTGCGCACCTTTGTGCCACAGGTTGCATTTCAGACACAAAGAAGGTTCTACAACATCCCGCGCAAAGGCATGCTTCTCTTCGTCCAGGCAAGAAGAGTCATTTTCACAGTTCAAGGACACATTTCAGCCAAGCAAAAGCACCCAAGGAGAGGGTGTCGCAGGGCCAGTGAGGGCTGTGTACTGGGGAGAGTCCAAAGAACCACATTTGGTACATTGAGCACAAGTTCCCCAACCTGCTTTAAACCTGTGGTGGCCTCCACCTTGTGCAATGATGCCCCCCAAGGACCTCAGGCAGGCTCCAGCTGTGGATTGCTTCTAGTAGCATTTGTATTTGTACCTGTTTACCTGGGCATTTTCCTAATACCGATTCCTGCTGTTCCTGGTTGTTGTGACTCACTCTTGAATGTTATTTTTTATTGTGTTGGTTTTCTTGCTGTTGTTGTTTTGTTGGTGAATCGCCATGGTATTTCTTTTTGAACTGAAAGGCAGTATATATGAATTCTTTTAACAAAGAAAGTAAAGGAAACTGCTCATGTAAGCCCTATCAAGCCAAAGACAATATACCAGCCAGGCCAGCATTATTAATTATCTTTATTATTGCTTTCATGGAACCCATAGACACAGGATGAAGATGGGCTGCTAAAGTAAAGGACTTTTAAACACAACAGATGTTAACTTTTTTCTCATCTATTGCCTCTTCAAATACCCACCCACCACCCATTTATCTCTTCCAAAGGAATAAATAATATAATGATGAACACTTGTGGAAGCTGAGTGTTCAAGTCAACTAAAATTGGAACTTCTGAGTTTCAGAAGTGGAACACTTCCAGCTATCCAGTGTTGAGGATTCACAGCAAAGGAATCCTCTGTAGAGGAGGGAGAAAGGTTGTTTTCTGCTGCTCCAGAGAAGCAGACACGGGGCAATGGATTCAAACTACAAGAAAGAAGATTCCACCTAAACATTAGGAAGAACTTCCTGACAGTAAGAGCTGTTCGACAGTGGAATTTGCTGCCAAGGAGTGTGGTGGAGTCTCCTTCTTTGGAGGTCTTTAAGCAGAGGCTTGACAGCCATCTGTCAGGAATGCTTTGATGGTGTTTCCTGCTTGGCAGGGGGTTGGACTGGATGGCCCTTGTGGTCTCTTCCAACTCTATGATTCTATGATTCTATAATGAATCATGTTATATAAGAACCTTAAATATACTGAAGTCTGGAAGGGAAAGAAATCCTTTTAATGAATAATGGGCTTGCACTTAATAGTAAAGCACACAATCCACCATTTGTGCATCTTTTTAATCAATAATTTTAATTGATTTTTTTTATAAAAAAAAACATAAAATAGATATGACACTCAGCAGGGTGTCAGTAAAAAAAACCCTAACATTTTAAAATAGAAATATTCACTGGTCCAAATGTTCACCAAATAAGGACTCGCATAGCTTAGTTCAAGATAAACATGCAAATTGAAAATACTTGGGCTTAAAAGAGAGAGAACATTCATTTATTGAGTTGCATACTTTACTTCAAGTGCAGAATCAGAGGAGGAGAAAAGTCTCTGTCTCTATGTGGAGTGGGGGGTCAAAATTAAGAACTGGGTTTACACCATGCACTGGACCCCATATAGTGTATTAATAGGACGTGGGTGGCTCTGTGGCCTAAAGTACTGAGCCTCTTGGGCTTGCTGATCAGAACGTCAGCAGTTCAAATACCCACAATGGGGTGAGCTCCTGTTGCTCTGTCCCAGCTCCTGCCAATCTAGCAGTTCGAAAGCATGCTAGTGCAAGTAGATAAATAGGTACTGCTGTAGCAGGAAGGTAAATGGCGTTTCCGTGCGCTCTGGTTTCCTTCACGGTGCTCCGTTGCACCAGAAGCGGTTTAGTCATGCTGGCCACATGACCCAGAAAGCTGTCTGCAAACAAACGCCGGCTCCCTCGGCCTGAAAACGAGATGAGTGCCCCAACTCCATAGTCACCTTTGACTGGACTTAACTGTCCTGGGGTCCTTTACCTTTTTACCTAGTGTATTAATGTAATTCAGTGTAACATTATTCACTATACAGATCTGATGCACAAGAAATTGGCACAAAGCAAGCTTGTGTACGTACAGCAAGCGTAATTTTACAGCAGATACAAACCCCGTTCAGCAATGGGACAGCTGCTGCTGCTCTGTCTAACCCTGGCAAACAAGGCTGAAGCAGCTTAGGATCCAGCCTAAGCCCCCCGCTCTCAGGTCCCGCCTCTGCCATGTGCCAAGAACTGAAGATGAGCTGACTGCATCACAAAATTTTCGCTTAGCTGGGGCTGGAGCCTTAATGCCAGTGGAGTCGAGCTAACCTGAGAATCAGCCAAACGACCTCAAGATTAGCACAAGAGGAATATGAGCCAAGTTCTCTAATTACTTGTACGTGATTCTAGAGATTCATACCCTGCTCCTGATGAAGCAGCCTCCAAGGGTAGCCAAAAGAAAAAAGAAAAATAAGAAATGTAAAATAATTAATCATATACAACAGGAACAGAGCATGGGGAGAATGACCACCAAATAAAAATTAAAAAGGGATCTAAAATAGCTGGCAGAATACAAAGTGAGTCAAAAGGCATCAGGGTTGGCTTCCCTGGGGAAAGTGTTCCAGAGCCATAGAATAGGTCCTAGCAAAAGTCTCCATGTACCTGACCTCTGGTCTATGACACATATCTTGGACACCATTCAGAGTGCTCGGGACATAAGTCAGTTAAGACTCCATTCAGTGTTGCTGGGGGTGGAGGGACAATGCCTGCATGATAAAGGGGAATCTTGCAGTGCAATTTCTTTGATTCACATAATTCAAGTATGGGGAACTGTTTTCAGCCAGAGGACTGGATGGGGACCTATCCAATGGTTCATGGGTCATTATAATGTCAGGTGACAACTTCAAAGGGGCTCGTGGTCAGTGTTGATTGATCGTAATTTAAAATAGATTGTCAGATTCTATTCTTATTTTTCAGAGTTTGGGTTACTTTAGTAAAGAATGGTGTAGGATAGGATCATTGTATCTGAGCCACATCTCCCGCCCCCCCGCTGCCCCCCCCTTCCAACTTTATTGGCGTTTATGAACAATGACCTTCTTCAAAGCCCCTTTCACTTCCTTATTTCTGAGACTGTAGATCAAGGGGTTGAACATGGGGGTAATCACCCCATACAACATGCTCACCAGCCTGTCCTGATCTGGATGGTGGCTGGAAGAAGGCCTTAAGTAAGTGAAGATGATTGTCCCATAGAAGAGGCACACCACAATTAGATGGGAGGCACAAGTGGAGAAGGCCTTGCGTTTCCCATCAGAAGAACGGATCCTAAGGATGGTGGAGATGATGTTGATGTAGGAGATCAACGTCACCAGAAAAGCCCCCACACCCAAAATCCCACCAACAATGAAGACAACCATCTCAGCTGCATAGGTGGAAGTACATGATAAGGCCAAGACTTGAGGGATGTCACAGTAGTATTGATTGACTCTATTAGATTTACAATAAGGTAGAGTGAAAGTCATGACTGTGTGCAGCAAGGAGTTGAGGAACCCTGTGACCCACGTACCAGTAGCCATCTGTAGACAAAGCTTCTTACTCATGATAACCGTGTATCGTAAAGGGTTGCATATGGCCACATAGCGGTCATAAGCCATGGCAGACAAGAGGAAGACCTCTGTCCCTGCCAAGGCTAGCAGGAAGTAGAGTTGCAGCACACAGCCAACAAAGGAAATGGTACTTCTCTCTAACAAGAGGTTCTCCAGCATCTTGGGCACCATAGCTGTAGGGCAGCAGATGTCCAGCAGGGAAAGATTAGTGAGGAAGAAATACATGGGGTTGTGCAAGTGGGAGTCAGCTCCTATGGCAAGAAGAATGGTGCCATTCCCCACCAGGGTGATCAGGTAGATGAGCAAAATGGCAGCAAAGAGGGAGAAGCGGACAGCTGGGAGATCAGAAAGGCCCATTAAGATGAATTCTGTCACCACGGTGATGTTCTCCATTTCTCCCCCATGTGCGAGGAGCTTTCCTGCAAGAGTTTGAAAGCAAAAATATGACATAGTAAACATGTTGGAGGCTACAGGCATACACAAGTTAAGGCCTTCTTTGCTTTTCAAAGTGTTAGTCATATAACCTTTAGTCATATTAAGCAGGAATGCAAGGTCCTTGCTCAGACACTTTATAACTCTGAGAAGCAAAGATTAGTTCCTAGCGATCACATTCATGCCCTGTACCTGAATTTCTCAGAGACCAATGTTTCGGCCCGTGTGAGAAACAGAATGCTTAATTAGATGGTTCTTAGATCTCATCATCTGACAAAGTCAATTGTTGTTGTTGTTGTTGTTGTTTAGTCATTTAGTCGTGTCCGACTCTTCGTGACCCCATGGACCAGGCACTCCTGTCTTCCACTGCCTAAGTCATTTTTAGGTCCTTCAATTACTGAGACTCGTCAGAGCTTCTTTGTGCATTACATGTAAGTGAGGATAGTGTCAATGGCCAGCACCTGGTGTGGAAGCTGGAACAAGTGTACTGTAGCTACGGGGCTTGACAGGGAGCTGTTAACTAACTGAGGGTCTCATGGAGCCTGCCACAAGGCCACCCCACCTATCATGGTAAGCAGATTTCCATGGGGTGGGAAGGAGAAGCAAGCAGAATGGCAAAGGGGTGATCAAGAAAAGTGAGTGGGGACAAAAGCCCTAGCTGAGCAAATTTGTGCCTTCCTTTTACAGCAAGAGGTCCAATCTGAATGCGGTATTATTGTCTCAGAAAAGCCTGTCCACATCTGTCAGCTCATGTGTATGTCCTCCCTCGTTCTATCCGGTGCCTCTCACCAGATGAAGACTTTGTGGCTTCACCCTCAGCATGATTTATTCATCCTCCCCTTCCCTGCCTTTGTTTTCTATCCAGCCTGATGAAAATTTCTGAAGAACTCATTACATTGGGGTTGACTTGATAAAATATTGCCCTCATATGGATTTACAAATGTTTTTATACCACTCTCATCTAAACCATTTTTCTGTTCATCTGAGCATCCCTTCTAGATAGCGCTCCCTTTTTTTAAGGAAGGAATGTGCCAGTACTCACTATGAAGTTGTTACAGTAAGTGCAACACTTTCAACATGGGAGGGGAGGGAGATCCCAGTACCCAGTACCCTTGAGTACCCCCAGAAAAGAGCACTCCTTCTAGAACATTCAATGTATCACTCTCATTCCATGTACACTTGCTTCAGTTTATGAGTCTCATTTCTTCGAACTTCTACATTTAGAAACCTCACTCTTCCTGTCTTCCCTAAGCCTTGATCTTTGTCACAAGGATAGCCCCATTAAGCTAGTATCTAATAATACTCACTGTCAATGACTGGTGCGTTTCTACTTCTCCAAACAGTCACTCTTAAGAACGCCTCTCATCTGCCTTGAGATCAAGGAAGGATTGTCTGTTCCTCCGGCAGCTCAAACTTCTCCTTTCAACCTCAACAGGAGCTCAAGGGAATAGCAGGCTTCAGAGCACAGAAGCAATGCCAGGAAACATCTCTGCTCGCCACCTATGGCCAATGTCAAGACCAAGAGTGATGGCTGATTTCCCAGCACAATAAACTACAGTGCTGTGAATAATTGTCATTCAAGATATCACTCCCTAGATGTTAAGGAAATCAGGCCAATGTTTTATGTAGGCTACTCTAGTTCACCAGAGTAAGGAACTGTTCTAGTCCAGTGTTTACACAAATCTCAGAAGCTTTAGAAGGATAGATTGGGTTCTACCTTTAGCTAGAGCACGTGTTGCGGTGGCGCCTGGCAAGCCACCTCCCTGGTTAGCTGGGCGGGGCTGCTAGCTGGCCATAGCTTCAATAGGACCCTGGGGTGTTGCTGGGGAAAAATAAATGTTGCAATCTGTGATGGACAGCCCAGCGTCCTTTATATTGCTCTGCACGCAGGGTGATCCTTCTCTTGGCTGCGTGCTTCGGATCACCCACCCTCCCTCCCTTTATTTAGGCCTCTGCATTGACCTTGCAACTGCCTGTCATGGGGTCGTCTGCTTTTGGGGCAGGGGCCCAGTAGGAATTTTGTCCATTTGGCTGATTGGCTGTTGCCATTTGGTTTTCGCCTACTGCAGTAGCAACTAGTCACAACTTGTAAGGTTGGCGGTTAGGCATTGGTTATTGTGTTGGTTACTGGAAGGGTGGTGCCCACCTCCAGAATGATGATGGTGTGCAGGGAATTCCGTTAAAGGAATCCAGGGGCTCGACATGCTTTTGTCCGAACCCCCGGTAGGGGGACAGGGCCACGCAAGAGCCCCTGGGACCTCTGGGGAGAGGGAGGCTCTGCCCCCAGCCTCCTTAACTCTCCCCAGATGGCATTCTCCCGACGCTGACCGAAAGTCAGCTCTGTCCCGGCGGACAGCTAGTCTGAACCAATGCCTACGCAACCACTCACAGAATTGTAATTGAATAAAGTTGTGGCCTAAATTATTGCCAAAAACCCAAACAAAATTTACGTCTGTAGTGTGAATTCTTTGGGGGTGGCTTGGGGACCTCGACACGCAACTATCTTCAAATATCTAAAGGGATGACACATAGAAGAAGGAGCAAACTCATGTCAGGTGACAACTTCAAAGCAGGTCATTGTCAGTGTTGATCAATCGTAATTTAAAACAGATTAAATTCTGTTCTTCTTTTTTCAGAGATTGGGTTATTTTAGTAGATAATGATATAGGATAGGATAATTGTATCTTAGCCATATATTCCCCCTCCTTCCAACTTTATTGGCGTTTATGAACAATGACCCTCTTCAAAGCACCTTTCACCTCCTTGTTCCTGAGGCTGTAGATCAAGGGGTTCAACATGGGTGTAATCACCCCATACAACATGCTCACCAGCCTGTCCTGATCTGGATGGTGGCTGGAGGAAGGCCTTATGTAAGTGAAGATGGTCGTCCCATAGAAGAGGCACACCACAATTAGATGGGAAGCACAAGTGGAGAAGGCCTTGCGTTTCCCATCGGAAGAACGGATCCTAAGGATGGTGGAGATGATGTGGATATAGGAGACCAACGTCACCAGAAAAGCCCCCACACCCAAAATCCCACCAACAATGAGGACAACCATCTCAGCCGCATAGGTGGAAGCACATGATAAGGCCAAGACTGGAGGGATGTCACAGTAGTATTGATTGACTCTATTAGATTTACAATAAGGTAGAGTGAAAGTCATGACTGTGTGCAGCAAGGAGTTTAGGAACCCTGTGACCCACGTACCAGCAGCCACCTGAAGACAACGCTTCTTACTCATGATGACCGTGTATCGCAGAGGGTTGCATATGGCCACATAGCGGTCATAAGCCATGGCAGCTAAGAGGAAGACCTCTGTCCCTGCCAAGGCTACCAGGAAGTAGAGTTGCAGCACACAGCCAACAAAGGAAATGGTACTTCTCTCTAACAAGAGGTTCTCCAGCATCTTAGGCACCGTAGCTGTAGGGCAGCAGATGTCCAGCAGGGAAAGATTAGTCAAGGAAGAAATACATGGGGTTGTGCAAGTGGGAGTCAGCTCCTATGGCAAGAAGAATGGTGCCATTCCCCACCAGGGTGATCAGGTAGATGAGCAAAATGGCAGCAAAGAGGGAGAAGCGGACAGCTGGGAGATCAGAAAGGCCCATTAAGATGAATTCTGTCACCACGGTGATGTTCTCCATTTCTCCCCTGTGCGAGGAGCTTTCCTGCAATAGTGTGGAAGCAAAAGTGTGAACATAGTAAACATGTTGGAGGCTACAGGCATACACAAGTTAAGGCCTTCTTTGCTTTTCAAAGTGTTAGTCATATAATCTTTAGTCATATTAAGCAGGAATGCAAGGTCCCTGCTCAGACACTTTATAACTCTGAGAAGCAAAGATTAGTTCCTAGCGATCACATTCATGCCCTGTACCTGAATTTCTCAGAGACCAATGTTTCGCCCGTGTGAGAAACAGAATGCTTAATTAGATGGTTCTTAGATCTCATCATCTGACAAAGTCATTTTTAGGTCCTTCAATTACTGAGACTCGTCAGAGCTTCTTTGTGCATTACCTGTAAGTGGTGATAATGTCAATGGCCAGCACCTGGTGTGGAAGCTGGCACAAGGGTCCTGTAGCTACAGGGCTTGACAGGGAGTTGTTAACTAACTGCCAGGAACATGGAGAGTAATAGTTTATATACTCACTGCCAGATCCTCTTCCTCCTGGTCAACTGCTGGGTCATTATTTACGGCTGGATTTTCTCACATTCTCTCTTGTGCCTGTCACCACATGAAGACTTTATTGTTCCACCATGAGCCTGATTTATTTGTCCTCTCCCTGCCGTTGTTATTACCTGATGAAAAGTTCTGAAGAACTCAAAAGCCTCCACACCATTTCATGACATTTTGGTTGGCCTGATCATAGTATTGCCCTTATATGGATTTTCATCTCAACTAAACAATATTTTTTATTCATCTCAGCATCCCTTCTAGAACATTCTGTGTACTGCTCCCATTCCTGGTACACCTGCCTTGATACATGAGTCTCATTTCCTCAAACGTATAAAATTACCAAATCTATCTTTTCCTGTCGTACTTAAGCCTTTAAGCCACAAAGATGGCCCCATTAAGCTTGTATCTTCTAATACTCACGGTCAACGATTGGTGCATTTCCATTTCACCAAACAGTCACTCTCAAGAATGTCTCTCATCTGCCTTGAGATCAAGGAAGGGTTGTGTGTTCCTCCGGCAGCTCAGCCTTCTCCTTTAAGTATCGACATAAGGAGCTCAAGGGAATAGCAGGCCTCAGAGCACAGCAGCAGTCCCAGGAAGCATGTTTGCCTACCATGACCAATGTCAAGATAAAAGGTGATGGATGATTTTCCAGCACAGTAAGCTCCAGTCCTGTGAATAATTGTCCAACTCTACATTTCCATTATTATGATTTATTTGAATACATGACTCCCTAGAATGTTAAGGAAGTCCAGTCCATGTTTTATGTGCTCCATTTCACCAGGGGATGGAACAGATCTTCTCCAGGTTTTACACAAAACTCAGGAGAATAGCAGCAGGAGCTGTGACTATGCTTAAGTGGCCTTAGCTTTCAATGGCAAAAGAACAAATTCCATGTAACAGAAAATAAGCAGGACCTGAGTATAGAGACTGGTTTCTGAACCTCCTAGATGTGGCGTTTCACCCCTAAAGGTTCTCCAAGGGTTAACTTGGCAGGGAGGAGATTGACCAATGGGAGCTCTCCAGGCAATTAGGAGAGAGGATAGAAAAGGCAGTTAGAGGTTGGAAGTTAGGCAGTTGAGTCAGGTTAGAGGGGGATAGAGAGAGGGAGATAGAGCAATGAGCAGAGCTAGAGCAGGTTGAATAATTAACAGGAGGCATGGGATAGTAGGAATATAGGTAGAGAGTTGAAATATACATCTGATAACCATACAGTTATATTAAACGTTTTACCAAGTCATTTGAAACCATTACGTTTGTACAAACAATAAAGAAACTTATGTTTTATTTTTACACTCCGAATTGAAGTATATTCATTGCCAGAGTGAATACTGGCTGGTGGCAGCGGAGATACCATATGTCGTTGGGGCAGTTACCAATATACCGTTAAACGTCCGGGGGTGCTGCTCAGGTCTGAGAGAGTGACCGTGACACTGCCTAGAATCCCTTAGTCATGTGGCGGTGGCAGCAGTATTCAATGGAGTAGTGTTCAATGGGGGTAGGCACTTTGTATATGCTCAGAGCCACCTTCTTTCTCACATCCCAGCATAAGTCACGGCTGAGTCCAGGCACTAAGATCAAGCATGAAGACTCAAACCGAGGAAGCTATGTGTTTGAAGACTGTCCATAAAAATATCTATAACTGATGGTACTCAGTTACCTCCAGGATGAAGCCCAAGCCCCATAGTGATCCTAAGACCACAGGGAGATCGTGGTGCCTGCAAATATTGATACTGAAATTTAACTATGGCCATAAACACTTCTCTCCTCCAAAAATGGGACCATGCAATTCTTTCTTGCTCCTTAATGAGTCCCAAAGAGCATTGTTAACTTTTATGGTGCAGTCTCCATCTCATCTGCTACCACAGAGCTCCTTCCAGAAAGGTCCTCATATAAATGCTCTGCATGCATGGTGATGCCACCAAGAGTAATTATGATGTCATCCGAAGTGTATGGATTTGAAGTCCCCAGGACTCTCACAGGGATTAGCACACATAAGGCCAATTTGGGAGACGCTATGCACCATCCCTACCGGTAGTGCTTCCCGCTCAATGACGTGGTTACCCTGTGTGTGGGCTCCACCATGTCAGATTTCAATGCTAGAAGGAACTCTCCTCTACAAAAGACAATTTCCTCCATAGAGAAAAGTAGATGCAAGGGAGAACAGATGTTTTGTCTTCCATCTGAAATGGCAGGAATCATCCTTATAGGACTCTCTCTCGCTCTCTCTCGCTCTCTCTCTCTCCCCCTAGGGGATTGTTTGTTTCGTTTATTTAGAAAAGCGTTTATATTTTGTACATGTAACATGGCTGTGTACAGCAATGTATACAATAAAATCTAAAACATCATAAAAGCAATAAATAATTCTCATTCAAGTGTCTGCATTAAACAGTTACGTAGGCCTGTCTACATAAAAAAAAAGTGTTGGCAGAGTTAGTAGATATTGAATGCTTTATTAATTATCCCTCCTACCGACGTGTGTTTTCCACAGGAGTTTTAGAAATTGTCATATGGAGGGAATGATTTCTGAGTGACACCAGCAGGGAAAGGGAGCTAAGAGCATCTTGCTAGTTTCAGATTGGCATATCGTTCGGCAGCAGCACACTGCTTTGTGAAGTTTCCTCCTCCTAATCTACTCTATGTGGATCATTTGTAATCTTGCAAATACTTGTTTTTCAGTGTGTGGAGTGGACATGCAATGAGGGCAACCAAAATGGTCAAAGGCCTGGAAACGATCCCTTATGAGGAACGGCTTAGGGAGCTGGGTATGTTTAGCCTGGAGAAGAGAAGGTTAAGGGGTGATATGATAGCCATGTTCAAATATATAAGGATGTCATATAGAGGAGGGAGAAAGGTTGTTTTCTGCTGCTCCAGAGAAGCGGACACGGGGCAATGGATTCAAACTACAAGAAAGAAGATTCCACCTAAACATTAGGAAGAACTTCCTGACAGTAAGAGCTGTTCGACAGTGGAATTTGCTGCCAAGGAGTGTGGTGGAGTCTCCTTCTTTGGAGGTCTTTAAGCGGAGGCTTGACAGCCATCTGTCAGGAATGCTTTGATGGTGTTTCCTGCTTGGCAGGGGGTTGGACTGGATGGCCCTTGTGGTCTCTTCCAACTCTATGATTCTATGATTCTATGATGAATCATGTTATATAAGAACCTTAAATATACTAAAGTCTGGAAGGGAAAGAAATCCTTTTAATGAATAATGGGCTTGCACTTAATAGTAAAGCACACAATCCACCATTTGTGCATCTTTTTAATCAATAATTTTAATTGATTTTTTTTTATAAAAAAAAAACATAAAATAGATATGACACTCAGCAGGGTGTCAGTAAAAAAATCCTAACATTTTAAAATAGAAATATTCACTGGTCCAAATGTTCACCAAATAAGGACTCGCATAGCTTAGTTCAAGATAAACATGCAAATTGAAAATACTTGGGCTTAAAAGAGAGAGAACATTCATTTATTGAGTTGCATACTTTACTTCAAGTGCAGAATCAGAGGAGGAGAAAAGTCTCTGTCTCTATGTGGAGTGGGGGGTCAAAATTAAGAACTGGGTTTACACCATGCACTGGACCCCATATAGTGTATTAATAGGACGTGGGTGGCTCTGTGGCCTAAAGTACTGAGCCTCTTGGGCTTGCTGATCAGAACGTCAGCAGTTCAAATACCCACAATGGGGTGAGCTCCTGTTGCTCTGTCCCAGCTCCTGCCAATCTAGCAGTTCGAAAGCATGCCAGTGCAAGTAGATAAATAGGTACCGCTGTAGCAGGAAGGTAAATGGCGTTTCCGTGCGCTCTGGTTTCCTTCACGGTGTCCGTTGCACCAGAAGCGGTTTAGTCATGCTGGCCACATGACCCAGAAAGCTGTCTGCAAACAAACGCCGGCTCCCTCGGCCTGAAAGCGAGATGAGCGCCGCAACCCCATAGTCACCTTTGACTGGACTTAACTGTCCAGGGGTCCTTTACCTTGTACCTTTTTACCTAGTGTATTAATGTAATTCAGTGTAACATTATTCACTATACAGATCAGATGCACAAGAAATTGGCACAAAGCAAGCTGGTGTAAGTACAGCAAGCGTAATTTTACAGCAGATACAAACCCCGTTCAGCAGTGGGACAGCTGCTGCTGCTGCTGCTCTGTCTAACCCTGGCAAGCAAGGCTTTAATATGGTGTTTGGGTTGTCAGGTCACATGACTGAGCTGAAGAAGCTTAGGATCCAGCCTAAGCCCCCTCCTCTCAGGTCCCACCTCTGCCATGTGCCAAGAACTGAGGATGAGCTGACTGCATCAGCAATTTTTTGGCTTAGCTGGGGCTGGAGACTTAATGCCAGTGGAGTCCAGCTAAGCTGAGAATCAGCCAAACGACCTCAAGATTAGCACAAGAGGAATATGAGCAAAGTTCTCTAATTACTTGTACATGATTCTAGAGATTCATACCCTGCTCCTGATGTAGCAGCCTCCAAGGGTAGCCAAAAGAAAAAAAGAAAAATAAGCAATGTAAAATAATTAATCATATACAACAGGAACAGAGCAGGGGGAGAATGACCACCAAATAATTTTTTTTAAAGGGATCTAAAATAACTGGCAGAATACAAAGGGAGTCAAAAGGCATCAAGGTTGGCTTCCCTGGGGAAAGCGTTCCAGAGCCATAGAATAGGTCCTAGCAAAAGTCTCCATGTACCTGACCTCTGGTCTATGACACGTATCGTGGACACCATTCGGGACATAAGTCAGTTAAGACTCCATTCAGTGTTGCTGGGGGTGGAGGGACAATGCTTGCATGGTAAAGGGGAATGTTGAAGTGCAATTTCTTTGATTCACGTAATTCAAGTATGGGGAACTGTTTTCAGCAGGAGGACTGGATGGAGAACTACCCAATGGTTCATGGGTCATTATAATGTCAGGTGACAACTTCAAAGGGGTTCATGGTCAGTGTTGATTGATCATAATTTAAAATAGATTGTCAAATTGTGTTCTTATTTTTCAGAGTTTGGGTTACTTTAGTGCTTATCAAACCTTTATTAGACATTTACATGTAAAATCGCGAGAGAAAGAATCACATACAGGAACTTTAATATATATATACACAAATTAAACTCATAGGCTGATTGTATGTGTGTATTAGTAAAATCTAGAATTTCGTCCTGTTAAAGTACTCCTTGAAGCACTGCTGCCAAAAACTCGGCTACCCCCGCAGTCACCCCTTGGTCAATGTCAGAGAGACAGAATCCAACACTTCCACCCTGCTGCGGTTTCAAACCGTCCAAAAGGGGGGACAACACGCGTTCACGCAGCGTACTGTGTAGTGGACAATAAAAGAGAATATGCTCTACAGTGTCCGGGACATTCAGGGAACATCTGCAGTATCTCTTGTTTCTGGGAATATTCTGATATCTACCCCTGACAAATGCCGAGGGAAAGATATTCAGTCGGGCCAACATAAATGCCCTACGTTGGGCTGGTATTATTAGTTTAGTAACATAGTTGACCCTGCTATCTAGGATATTTAAATCATAGAATATGGGAGAGCAAATTTTATTTACTGCTGCCACAATATTTTGTCTCTCAACATCCTTTAGTCTAATTAGGACATTGTGAAAAATACGTTGCTCGCTTGAATTGTACAAGGGCTCCAGCTCGATTGACCGCTCAAACCGTTCAAAAAATATTTGAACAATTACAAAACATCTCCAAGAAGTTGGATAACTTAGATGATAAGAGGCAATCTATCCCCTTTTTGCCTCCCTTAACAAGCCCTAGAGATAAACAGAACAAACACAAACGTACATCTGTAAACCTGCCAAAAACCAGAGGAAATCTCCTTCACCCAGTCAACCTGGTACTGAGACCATGTGAGATAGTTCTGCATATTTTTCCATATAGAGGGCCTCTACCTTACTGGGAATCAACTACCTGGGCCAGGCATCATCTGAATCTGCTTGTAAGCCTTGACGGTGGAAGCATTGATTTAAAAGCAATCAAGAGGCTCGTCAACGATGGATATTCTAAAAAAATACTTTTAAGATTTGGGTTACTTTAGTAAAGAATGGTGTAGGATAGGATAATTGTATCTTAGCCATATACCCCCCCCCTTCCAACTTTATTGGCGTTTATGAACAATGACCTTCTTCAAAGCCCCTTTCACTTCCTTATTTCTGAGACTGTAGATCAAGGGGTTGAACATGGGGGTAATCACCCCATACAACATGCTCACCAGCCTGTCCTGATCTGGATGGTGGCTGGAGGAAGGCCTTAAGTAAGTGAAGAGGATTGTCCCATAGAAGAGGCACACCACAATTAGATGGGAGGCACAAGTGGAGAAGGCCTTGCGTTTCCCCTCAGAAGAACGGATCCTAAGGATGGTGGAGATGATGTGGATGTAGGAGATCAACGTCACCAGAAAAGCACCCACACCCAAAATCCCACCAACAATGAAGACAACCATCTCAGCCACATAGGTGGAAGCACATGATAAGGCCAAGACTGGAGGGATGTCACAGTAGTATTGATTGACTCTATTGGATGTGCAGAAAGGTAGGGTGAAAGTCATTACCGTGTGCAGCAAGGAGTGGAGGAACCCTGTGACCCATGTACCAGCAGCCATCTGAAGACACAGCTTCTTACTCATGATGACCATGTATCGCAGAGGGTTACATATGGCTACATAGCGGTCATAAGCCATGGCAGACAAGAGGAAGACCTCTGTCCCTGCCAGGGCTACCAGGAAGTAGAGTTGCAGCACACAGCCAGCAAAGGAAATGGTATTTCTCTCTGACAAGAGGTTCTCCAGCATCTTGGGTACCGTAACTGTGGGACAGCAGATGTCCAGCAGGGAAAGGTTAGTGAGGAAGAAATACATGGGGTTGTGCAAATGAGAGTCAGCTTCTATGGCAAGAAGAATGGTGCCGTTCCCCACCAGGGTGATCAGGTAGATGAGCAAAAAGGCAACAAAGAGGGAGAAGCGGACAGCTGGGAGATCAGAAAGTCCAGTTAGGATAAATTCTGTCACCACTGTGATGTTCTCCATTTCTCCCCTGTGTGAGGTACTTTCCTGCAAGAGTTTGAAAGCAAAAATATGACATAGTGAACATGCTGGAGGCTACAGGCATACACAAGTTAAGGCCTTCTTTGCTTTTCAAGGTGTTAGGATATAACCTTTAGTCATACTAAGCAGGAATGCAAGGTCCCTGCTCAGACACTTTATAACTCTGAGAAGCAAAGATTAGTTCCTAGCGATCACATTCATGCCCTGTACCTGAATTTCTCAGAGACCAATGTTTGGCCCGTGTGAGAAACACAATGCTTAATTAGATGGTTCTTAGATAAGATCATCTGACAAAGTCAATTGTTGTTGTTGTTGTTGTTGTTGTTGTTGTTGTTGTTTAGTCATTTATTCGTGTCCGACTCTTTGTGACCCCATGGACCAGAGCACGCCAGGCACTCCTGTCTTCTACTGCCTAAGTCATTTTTAGGTCCTTCAATTACTGAGACTCATCAGAGCTTCTTTGTGCATTACATGTAAGTGAGGATAGTGTCAATGGCCAGCACCTGGTGTGGAAGCTGGAACAAGTGTACTGTAGCTACAGGGCTTGACAGGGAGTTGTTAACTAACTGAGGGTCTCATGGAGCCTGCCACAATGCCACCCCACCTATCATGGTAAGCAGATTTCCATGGGGTGGGAAGGGGAAGCAAGCAGAATGGCAAAGGGGTGATCAAGAAAAGTGAGTGGGGACAAAAGCACTAGCTGAGCAAATTTGTGCCTTCTTTTTACAGCAAGAGGTCCAATCTGCATGCGGTATTATTGTCTCAGAAAATCCTGTCCACATCTGTCAGCTCATGTGTATGTCCTCCCTCATTCTATCCGGTGCTTCTCACCAGATGAAGACTTTGTGGCTTCACCCTCAGCATGATTTATTCATCCTCCCCTTCCCTGCCTTTGTTTTCTATCCAGCCTGATGAAAATTTCTGAAGAACTCATTACATTGGGGTTGACTTGATAAAATATTGCCCTCATATGGATTTACAAATGTTTTTATACCACTCTCATCTAAACCATTTTTCTGTTCATCTGAGCATCCCTTCTAGATAGTGCTCCCTTTTTTTTAGGAAGAAATGTGCCAGTACTCACTATGAAGTTGTTACAGTAAGTGCAACACTTTCAACATGGGAGGGGAGGGAGATCCCAGTACCCAGTACCCTTGAGTACCCCCAGAAAAGAGCACTCCTTCTAGAACATTCAATGTACCACTCTCATTCCATATACACTTGCTTCAGTTTATGAGTCTCATTTCTTCGAACTTCTACATTTAGAAACATCACTCTTCCCATCTTCCCTAAGCCTTGATCTTTGTCACAAGGATAGCCCCATTAAGCTAGTATCTAATAATACTCACTGTCAAGGACTGGTGCGTTTCTATTTCTCCAAACAGTCACTCTTAAGAACGCCTCTCATCTGCCTTGAGATCAAGGAAGGATTGTCTGTTCCTCCGGCAGCTCAAACTTCTCCTTTCAACCTCAACAGGAGCTCAAGGGAATAGCAGGCTTCAGAGCACAGAAGCAATGCCAGGAAACATCTCTGCTCGCCACCTATGGCCAATGTCAAGACCAAGAGTGATGGCTGATTTCCCAGCACAATAAACTACAGTGCTGTGAATAATTGTCATTCAAGATATCACTCCCTAGATGTTAAGGAAATCAGGCCAATGTTTTATGTAGGCTACTCTAGTTCACCAGAGTAAGGAACTGTTCTAGTCCAGTGTTTACACAAATCTCAGAAGCTTTAGAAGCTAGATCCTTTTTGGTGGGCTTTGCTCATACCTCATGCATACCCTCCAACACCTTGTAGACAAAATCCGGGATACCATCTTCCCAGACACCATCTTCCTGTTAGTTATCGCGAGACCACGGTGGCCATTTTGGTTGCTGTGATCTTGTGCAATTCCACACCATGGTCCCTCCCCCCAAAAAGTGCTTTTTCAGGGCACGGCACCCAAAAATGTGTGTTTTGGGGTGCCATGCAAGAACAGGACCTACATCTTTGCACTGTGTTGTTGTTGTTCAAACTAGTGGGAGGAGCACAGCAAAGCATGTACAGGACTTGGGCTGGATGTATTTTTGGATAACTTTCCTCAGACCCCATTCTTCTCCTTGTTTCAAGAGGTCCCTAACCTCCAAGGTGACTTCCATTCCAAGATACTTGTAATGTGAGTAGTATTTAAAGTGTTTTTAAAAATTGAGGGGGGGGGCAGTTCTGAGTGACACCAGCAGGGCACGGGAGCTAATAAGATCTGATTTGTTTCAGTTTTGCATATAGTTTGGTAGCAACACTGCTAAGTAAAGTTTCCTCCTTATCTACTCACTGTGGGTCATTTGTAATCTTGTGAATGCTACAGCACCAGAGCAGGTCACACTTTTTCTTTGAGTGGAATGGAAATAGTAAGAGAGTTCAACCGTGCAGCGGTCGCCCACAGGAGGTTGTGAACTCTCGTTCCTTGGAGGTTTTCAAGCAGAGGTTGGATGGCCATCTGCCATGGATGCTTTAGCTGAGATTTCTGCATTGCAGGGGGTTGGACTAAATGATCCTCGGGGTCCCTCCCAACTCTATAATTCCATGATTCTATACACTGGAGTGGGGAAGTGATTAAAAACTCTAGTAATTTACATCAGAAAACTTGTGTGCAACTTGTATTTCCTGGGGTTGGAAATGGAGTGGGTTTCCCCCCCTAGAAGTTGAAAAGTGATAAATGAAGAGGGGAAAGTTGAAGAGACATTCATGTTCACAGATCAGAAGTAAGAAACACAAATATAAAAAAACAGTGGTGTGGCAGATTTTATTGACAGTGAAACTGGATTACACAACACATCTCAACATGTTAGAACAAAAGTCCAAACAGATGATTAGTAGTGGCATCTATTTATGTTTGTCATTCCGCCAACATTTCAGTGTGAAGAATTCAGAGTACATATATGATTCCATGTTTCTATGATTTGTTTACTTCCTTTTTATTGCACCCTTCCATCTCAAGGCAATATACACAAAACCACACAAACACACTTTACCCCCACAATAATCCTGTGAGGTAAATTGAATTGTGTGATTCGCTGAGTGGGGACTTTGAAAGTCGGTTTTCCTGGGCCTCATCCGAAACTCAAACCGTGATATCATGCTTAGATATAGCAGAGTTGGACGGTAGCCTGAGGGTTATCTAGTTCAACACCCTCCCCTGTGAATTCAGGAATCTCAAAGCATCCATGTCAGAATTGGTCGTCCTTGTTGTTGCTTAGTCATTTAGTCGTGTCTGAATCTTCGTGACCCCATGGACCAGAGCATGCCAGGCACTTCTGTCTTCCACTGCCTCCCCCAGTTTGGTCAAACTCATGTTAGTAGCTTCGAGAACACACTCTCCAACCATCTCATCCCATCATCCCTTCAGCCTCTCCATTTAAACACTCCAATGAAGGAGTGTCCACCACCTGCCTCCACTGTTGAACACCATCAAGAAGATCTTCTTGACAATTAGTTTGACAGTCCTATCTTGTAATTTGAATCCATTTGTTTGGG
>OFHU01002036.1:0-275748 GCA_900245905.1 Lacerta viridis
TGGCCTGCGAGCGCTCCAGTTGGAGAACAGCCTTTACCAAAGGTGTCATGGGCTTTGAAGACACTCAAACTCAGGACGCAAGGGAGAAACATGCTAAGAGGAAGGCATGCTTGGCAAATCCACACCGTGATCAACTCCTGCCTGGAAACCCACTGTGGAAGGATGTGTGGGTCCAGAACTGGCCTCCACAGTCACTTATGGACTCGCTGTTAAGACCATGTTTATGGAAGACAATCTTACTCGGCTACGAGGGATCGCCAAAGAAGGAGGAGGATTAGGGTTCACCGAGGGTCATTTATTCCAACCACCTGCGATGCAGGAATCTCAGCTCAAGCATCCATGACTGATGGGCCTCCAACCTGTGAATCAAAGCAAGAAAGTGAAGGGAAAGGAGAGAGGAGAGAGGAGGTAGCGAGAACAGGGGCCCTGAAGTGCATTATGACTCCAGATAATCGCCCTTCCTTGGTACATTATCCAATAGTGTCTTTCCGCAGGAATCCGCAAGAAGGGCCTGGCTGCCAATCAGGCTCCTTCAACGTGCCTGATGAATGGAGGCAGGGATGTCCATCTGCTCCGATGGACTTGACAGACAATTGGGCAAATTCACCGAGGAGCAGAGAGCTCTCCATGGCTCCTGGCCGCCGAGGAGCAGTCACTGCTTCCGAATCCCAGTGGCTGGGAGTGGCAGGAGGAGAGAGTGCCGCTCTTGCGCACGGATCCTGCTTGCGGGTTTCCCATAATGTGAGAACAGGAGGCTGGAGCAGAGGGTCCGCTTTGGACCTGATCAGGCCAGCTCACTCATTTCCCCCCAAGGAGGCTGCTTGCTGGGGAGGCTCCCTCCCTCCCTCCCTCTGTGCCAGGAGGACCCATAAAACATAACGGATTGCGGCCGAGATTAAGGGCAGGCGCATAACTCACGGCCCAGCCGTGCCGCGGCTGACGGGTCTAAACATGTGCCGGGTTAAATCTTCGGCAGGGAGAGCTCTGCATCAGCAGAGGAATCGATGGAGGAGGGATGGGGGGGGCAGGAAGGCGGCTGGAACAGGTTCCTGGTTCTGCAGGCAAGAAAGGAGCAAGGGGGCATGTGGGGGGGGAGGTGCCATGGGGTGGGCATGGGTGCCAGGGTGCCTGGATTCTCTCTGGGGCTGGAGTGAGGGCTGCCATTGGCTTAAACCGTGGAACTCCCTCCCACTGGAGGCCACCAAGGAGGACTATCGATGGCCTCTAGCTAGCCAGGGATGGCTCTTCCCTCCTGTCTCAGCTGTCAGAGCCAGCCATGCTTCTGAATGCCAGTTGCTAGAAGCCGCAGGAGGGGACAGGGCTGCTCTTGGGTGCGAATCCTGCTCACGGGTTCCCGAAAAGAGGCATCTGGTTGTCCCCCCGTGAGGACGGGAGGCTGGGCTAGATGCTTTCCTGGCGTGATCCAGGAGCAGGGCTCTCCTTGGGCTCTTGCGTTCTTGTTCCCCAAAGGTTTGCAGGGGGTGGAACAAACCTCTTCCTCTTCCTCTTCCTCCTCCTCCATCCTTCTGCCAATGGCTGCCAGTCCCAGCGGCCTCCACGGCCCTGCCTCTGGCTGCCAGTTTTGGGGAATCGCCGCAGCGAAGAGTCCTGTGGGATTCCCAGCGGAGCCTCTGGGAGAACAGGGCCCTGGACTAGACAGGCCCCCTTTGGCCCCAAAGAGCAGGCTCCTCTCGCCTTTCCCCCCCCCTCCCAACAACCCTGCGGTGTAGGCCATGCTGTCTGAGGTTATGCTTATTTATTAAATTTTAAACGTAGGTGGTGGGTGATAATAATAATAATAATAATAATAATAATAATAATAATAATAATAATAATAATAATTTTATGTGCTGCCTTTCATCCAAAGATCTCAGGGCAGCTCGCAAGATAAAAATACAGGAGACTTGCGGATCACCGAACCCAGACCCCTTTTGTAGCCCCAACGAACCTCTGTACCCCAAGGAGCCAAGGGTGGCCACTCAAGTCTGGGGCTCTCTTGTCCCCGCAGCTGCCGTGCTTCTTGCCCTTTTGCTTGCCCTCTGCCCGGCTGGTGCTCTTGAGAGAAGCCATCAGAGCCAGAGAAGGAGCCCCCCTCCCCCCCCGGAGAGTCAACCACAGCAGTCAAAGGCCATTAAGAGTGGAGGCAGAAGGCCCGCCTCGTAAGAAAGGAGTGCTAAAGCTTTATGGCCGGCCCATAAATGCGGCATAATGCACCTTCCCCTGGCTGGCGCTGTTTATGGGCCAGGCTGGCGCTTTGCATGCTTGAGACCTCTGGGAGGGAGGGAGGGAGGGAGGGCTGGGCCGGGTGCCAAGGCCTGGTGGCAAAGTCAGGGTGCCCAGGGCGGAGGAGGAGGAGCAGCCTCTCCTTCACCCTGGTCTAGTGGGGCGGGTGGAAAGCTGTGGAAACACTGGGGGGAGGGTGGGGGGTTTCCTCTCCATCTTCTCCTTCAGGAGAGTCTTGGGCAACCAGCTCAAGCATTGCCAACCCACGGCGGGGGGGGGGGAGAGGAGGCTGCAGGAGTAGGCCAAAGGGGACCCATTGAGGGCAGCATCCTGTCCTCACAGCAAAAGACCCAAGAACCAAAGATCTCCCGAAATGCCACCCTGAGCCGCACCCTGGAGGGGCAGCTGCTGTTGTGCTCGCTCTTGGTGGCTGGAATGATTTATCTTGCAGAGCTTGGGCACAAGAGCCCTCTCCTCTCCTGCAGTTTCCAGCAACTGGCGTTTGGGAGTTTTGCTGCCTCCAGTAATGCTGGAGCGAGGAGAGCAGAGAGAAAAACTGCCCTTGCGCATCTGCACAACCAGGTGCCTTCCTCTGCCCCAGCTGCAACAAAACCTGCCTCTCCCCTATTGGTCTCTCTACAGCCACAGCAGGCGCTGTGACTCTCCAGCAGTTAGAATTCACCCCCAAAGGCACTGATAAGGAAAAATCATGGGGTACTGATTTACTCCGCTGCCCAGTACATCGGGGCAGTACATCGAAAAATCATGGGGTACTTACCTGAATCTGGCCACTAACGCGCTCCTGGACCCGATCTGATCCAGAAGGTGGAAAGACCCAAAGGGGCCTGGCTGAAAGGGTCGGCTTCTTTTATTTTGGCCCTTGACCCCACCCCCGGCCGAATGGTCATTGTCCTACCCGGCCGAGGGCGGTCAAAAGGCCAACCTAAGCAGGTGGGTGGCACCTGCCCAGGTAAGCCCCACCCGGTGCCTCAAACTGTGCCCACCTGTGGAAGGGAGAGCGGAAATTGCTGCAACAAGGTTCAAACACACACAGAGTAAGACCCCCGAGTGTGGGGTTGCGTGAACTTTTAAGGCCTCTCCCCATTCCCCATAATACATTTCTCAACAGCAGCATCAATCAATACATCACAGATATGTCACAAAGCGGAGTGTTTGGCATGTAGAAACAGGAGCCCATCACCCACCCCTGTCAATAACCCCAGGACACCTTTGAACTGCCCTCTTCCCCCCCCCCCAAACAATGATAGTATTGACTCATCCCCCTGGCTGCAAGGCTTTGCTGCGCTTCTCCTTTCAAAGTATCAGGATTCAACCCACCACCCCAATGGGTTTCTGCCTGGGGCATGTGCTGCCTGCAATTGCCTCCTGCCCCCTTGTGGAGGGGGGAGGAGTATGTGACCTTATGCCTGAGGGATTATGGAGTCAGGGGGAGCGGGGACCCGGATTCCCCTCTTCCAGAGGAGCCATTAGACATTGGAACCAAGGAAATCCGTCAAACCGTTGAATTCTGGCGCTTATTTGAAGCTGCTACAGTTTTCTATATTGGATTGTCAGAGGAAACAGTACCATTCCTGGTATCTGCCGATTGCTACAATTTCATATACTGCTTTTCTCAGCCTCTCTGCTGTTGTGCATGTGTGGTGCCTGTGTCAACGGTCAGGGGCGTCGCTAGGGGGGTGCGGTGGGGGCGGTACGCCCCGAGTGGCAGACGTGACAAGCGGCGGGGGGGGTGACAAGCGGCGGCCCCTCCCGCCACTCCCCACACAACGCCGGTCACCCTGGGAGCAGCAGCGCTGCACGGACGGGGTGCTCCCTCGGCCGTGCGCTGTTGCTCCCGGGGCGACGGAGCAAGCGGCGGCGCATGGGGGTGACAAGCGGCAGCCCCTCCCGCCATTCCCAAGCGCTGCCGCTCCCTCCGTCACCCCAGGAGCAACAGCGCACAGCCGAGGGAGCACCCCGTCCGTGCAGCGCTGCTGCTCCCAGGGTGACCGGCAGCGTGGGGAGTGGCAGGGAGGGGCCGGCGCTTGTCACCCCCACGCGCTGCCGCTCGCTCAGTCGCCCCGGGAGCAGCAGCGTCGGACCGCCGCTTCCACAGCCTCCTTTTGAGCCGCAGAGCTTAAAAGCGGGCTCTTCGGCTTAAAAGGGGGCTGCAGAAGCGGCAGCGGCACTCCCGGAAACGCCACTGTCAACGGTCATTGTTCTGGCCTTAGAGGCTCTGGTGGGGACTTGGGATTTTGGGGGAAGGGTTTAACTGCCCCCCAATTCCTGGTTTTAACAGCACACTCTATTGTCTCCCAAGACAGACAGATGCCACCAACTGCTTTCTCCAACTGTGGAGGCCGAGTCTTGGCTAGCAGCCATCAACAGCCTCCTCCTTCTGCTCCTCCATGAATCTCGCCAATCCTCTCCTGAAGCCATCTCCATTGGTGGCCCTTGCCGCCTCCTGTGGCAGGCAGTTCCACAGGTCAACTCTGTGCGGCAGGGTCACAAATCTACAGCCCTTGACACAGAATTGGTTCTCTTTGCTGCTCCAGGCAGGTGACTCGGTAGCCTAGTACATATTTAAGACGGGTGGGGGGTGGGGGAAAGAGGGCAGGTGGGCATCCCTTGTTACACACACACAAAAGCAAAAAACAAAACTCTGTGTGGCAGGAAGAAGTCCTTTCTTCGTTGTTGGGGGCCCACGAGTGCCGCAAAATCCTTTGGTGCTTTGCAGAGGCCTCTCTCTTGGCAAAGTGTGGCTCAATCACAGCTTCGCCCAACACCCCCTTCGGCCTCACCTGCT
Organism: Lacerta viridis; assembly: GCA_900245905.1. Taxonomy (NCBI): domain Eukaryota; kingdom Metazoa; phylum Chordata; class Lepidosauria; order Squamata; family Lacertidae; genus Lacerta; species Lacerta viridis. The sequence continues at coordinate 5,030 of OFHU01002036.1, forward strand.
CCCTTCCCTCCATGAAATCCTTCTTTAGCGATCCCTCGTAGCCGAGTAAGATTGTCTTCCATAAACACGGTTTTAACAATGAGTCCATAAGTGACTGTGGAGGCCAATTCTGGATCCACACATCCTTCCACAGTGGGGACATTGGTTTCCGGGCGGGAGTTGATCACGGTGTGGATTTGCCAAGCGTGCCTTCCTCTTAGCACGTTTCTCCCTTGCGTCCTGAGTTCGAGTGTCTTCAAAGCCCATGACACCTTTGGTAAAGGCTGTTCTCCAACTGGAGCGCTCGCAGGCCAGTGTTTCCCAGTTGTCAGTGTTTATACTACATTTTTTTAAGATTTGCCTTGAGAGAGTCTTTAAACCTCTTTTGTTGACCACCAGCATTACGCTTTCCATTTTTAAGTTCGGAATAGAGTAGTTGCTTTGGAAGACGATAATCAGGCATCCGCACAACATGACCAGTCCAACGAAGTTGATGTTGAAGAATCATTGCTTTGACACTGGTGATCTTTGCTTCTTCCAGTACACTGGCATTAGTTCCCTGTCTTCCCAAGTGATGTGTAAAATTTTTCGGAGACACTGTTGATGGAATCTTTCGAGGAGTTGGAGATGGCGTTTATAAGTGGTCCATGTTTCACAAGCATACAGTAAGGTTGGTAGTACAATAGCTTTGTAAACAAGCATTTTGGTTTCCCTGCGAATGTCCCGGTCCTCAAACACTCTGCACTTCAATCGGGAGAAAGCCAAACTCGCAGAGCTCAGGCGATGCTGCATTTCAGCATCAGTGTCGGCCCTTGTGGAAAGATAACTGCCCAGGTGGGAGAAGGGATTGACATTTTCCAATGAAATACCCATGACACATTTGTCTTGGTTAAAGGTCCTTTTGTCCCTGGACATCCATGTTCCCGTTGACCAAGTCACGGAGGCTTTTCAACTTGGCCTCTGCACCTTGGCAGCTGTGGGGTGTGTGTGTGTGTGTGTGTGTGTGCTTTCCTTTGGCTTCCCCCATTTTGTGGGGAAGGAGCTCCAGAGACCCTTTCCCCAAGCCTCGCCAGAGGGGCAAGGTGACCGAGAGCCACCCTACCCTGTCATCTCCCTCAAAAAAATACCTGCAAGCAAGGACCCTCCTCAGCCTGGGGCTGCCCCACTCTCAGCCCCCTGGCCAGCCCAGCCCCCTCCCCATGACCCGAGAGTGGCTTTGTCACGTTCCTCATGCACTGCAGCAATGGTTTACACTCAGGTAACACTTATGCATCTTTAATGGATGCCTGGTGAATAATTCAGAGCAATTGATTTTATATTAATAAATTCTCAGGAGAGGCCAACAATCTCCTGGCAGGTGATGGGGGTGGGGTTGGGGTGAGAAGGCTGGAGCCCAAAGTGTCGCATTCTGCCAAAAATAGAATCATAGAACTAGAATGGGAAGGGACCCCCGAGGGTCATCTAGTCCAACCCCCTCTTGCAATGCAGGAATCTCAGCTAAAGGGTCCATGACAGATGGAGGCTGTCCAACCTCTGCTTAAAAATCTCCAAGGAAGGAGAGTCCGCCACCTTTCGTGAGAGACAATTCCACTTTTGAACAGCCTCTTGCCCTCAGAAAGTCCTTCCTGCAGTCCCAATCTCCTTTCTTGTAACTTGATGCCATGGGTTCGAGTCCTGCCCTCCAGAGCAGGAGAAAACAAGCTTGCGCCATCTTCCATGGGTAGATCTAGTGCAACTCACTGCAATGCGGGAACCAAGGCTAAAGGAGAGCTAGGGGACCCTCAGGCTGCAGCTCAGAGCATCTTCTCCACGGCAGGATATTAAGGCCCCACAGGAGGAGGAGGAGGGAGAGAGGGTTAGGGCCATTCTTGCACTTCCTTGGGAATAAGTCCCTCTGCAAGCAAGGGGGCTCCCCTTCCCCTAGCCCCCAAGGGCCCTTGGAGTCAGCCTGCTGGCCTCCGGCTGCCCCTCTGGTGGGCAGGGAGGGACGCCCCCTCCTGGCCTTCCTGGCGGCAGCCGTGCGAAGCCATCCTTGCCTTGCGTTTCAGGCACGGTAATAGGCTGCATTTTAATTGACATAATTAAAAGCTACTCTGTTCATCTCATTTACAACTTATTTGTAGGGGAGGATAATTATCGCGAGTGCTGCCTAGGGGGACATTAGAGGAGGCAGGCGGGGGGCGCAGCTCTCCCAGTGGAGGCGCCGCCGCTTCCTGCGATGGTGGGGGGGAGGTATCGTCCCCCAGGCAGAGCCCTTCCTCGTTCAGGGCCCGCCAGGGGTCCAGCAGGCCAGGGGTCACCTTGGGAGCTCTTTGGCCTTTTCAAGGTGGGGGCAGTGGGGTCGGGTGTGTGTGTGTGTTTCTAGGATCAACGGCTGCAAATTGGACCCCAGCAGGAAACAGCTACTGGACTTCCCCCCCCCCGGGGGGGGGGAAGCAGTGGGTCCCTCTGCACAGATTAGGGGGTGCCCAGTATCAGAAAGGATAATTCGCCCCTGGAAGTTGGGCTGGTGAATTGTTTGCTTCTCTTGCGCTGCTTCTCTTGCGCTGCCCATAAGAACCTGCAGCTGGATCAGGCCAAAGGGGAATCTTCTGATCCAGCATGAGCATCCTCTTCTCACAGGGGTGAGAACACAGGAATCTGGATAGACTGCCTCTGCAGTTGGAGGTTCCATAAGAACCTAAGAAGAGCCTGGCTGCTGGATGAGGCCAGCGGCCCATCTAATCTTCTCACAGGGGCCAACCAGATGCCTCTTGTGGATCCCAGCTTGAGCCCTCCCGCCTCCTGTGGTCTCCAGCAGACGGCATTGAGAAGGAGCTGGGGCAGGGGACTGCAGGCAGGATCGGGCCCTTCGGAGCTCCTCCCAGCAACTAGTGCAACAAACTGAGCCCAGGGCCAGCCCCTCCGTCTCGGAACTGGGAGAGGAACCCAGGAGTCCGGGACTCCTCCGCTCCACCCATTTCTCTGTATACAACGCGCCGTTTCCTCGCGCCGCCTCCCTGCTGCTGGTATGTGTTTGTGTCAGGATCCAGGCTGTTGGTTCTCCTTCGCAGAGGCAGGCGAAGGGTGGTTTGGAGAAGTCACGCTGAGCTGCTAATTAAAGCCGAGCCCCCCTTCTCGACGGCTCCCAGTTAAAGATAAGCGCGTGCGCGGCGCTCCCTGTAATTACGGCCGCGCCGCCGCCGCACCCGGGAAAGCGATCGGAGGCGGCGCCCGGCCGGGATCGTGGCCGCCTCCTCCTCCTCCTCCTCTGGACCAACCGGCAGAGACCCCCCCTCCCCCTCGCCGCGTATTTGCATCTCAGAAAATTAAATAAGGCTCGGCGGCCCATAAAGGAGCGGGATTAATTTAGCCGCAGCCACGATAATGAAAGCAGGAGCATCGGATGCAATAAAAACCGGGGGGGGGTGTGTGTGTGTGTGATCTCGCCGTTTAATTAATCAATAAATCTTGTCACACCATTTTTTGGGGCGGGGGTGGGTTGGAGGAGCCCCGAAGCTGCTGATCTTGCCGAAAGCAGGAGTCTGGGCGGGCGGGGCAAGGCAAGGCAGCGGAACCGGGGGAGGGGGCCTCGCTTGGCCCCGGAGACAGGCTCCTTTCGCGTCCGCAGGGTGATGAGGGGAGAGGAATGCCCAGGTAGGGCGGGAGGATCCAGGAAGAGGGCCGGGCTGCTGAAAGACCAGGCAGCTCACCTTGGGGATCAGTCGCTCTGACTCTGGCTTCGCCTACCTGGCAGGGCCGTTGTGGGCATTAAGCGAGGAGGGGAAGAGCTGTGGACTCACAGCAAGGGAATCAGAATCTGGCCGTGTTGGAGCTTGTGGGGGCAGCCAGCCGCAAGGCCCTGCATTGGGGGTTGGGGGGTTGGACTAGATGGCCCTTGAGGTCCCTTCCACAATACTATGATCCCGTGATGCATCTCCAGGTGGGTGAAGGGCTTTTCTTGGGAGCCAGCCTGTTGCTCTGCCTAGCCCAGCGCAGTCTACCTTGAGGAGCAGCAGCGCCTCTCCAGCAGGGCTCCTTCCCCAGCCCTCCCGGGAGGCAGCCCGGCCTTTGCCCTGTGGAGCAGGTGCTCGGCCACTGAGCTACGGCAAAGACCCTTCCTCAGACCAGGGGCGGTTCTTCATTCCGGCTTCTGTGTGGCGCTGAAGGAAGAGAACAGGAGGCATCTTGGTTCACTGGGCATCTGGCTCTGTCCTGCCCGGGACCAAAGGCAATAGCCATAGCAGGGTGGGCTAGCTGGGTTTTTTTTTGCCCCGGGTGAAGCCTCTGGGAGGGGTGTCACTGAGGCTCCCAGCCTCTGTGTGTGTGTGCGTGCACAAATGCATGTAGTGGGTGCCAAATTGGTCTTTGACCAGGGTGAAATTAAGCCTAGTTTTGCCCCTGCAAAGGCAGGTATATTATTATTATTATTATTAATAATAATAATAATAATAATAATATAATAATAATAATAATTTCCCCCCACTGGCTGGAGGCGCCAATCACGGGGGGCGGGGCCCCACCCCCGAGTGTCACCCCCCAGGGTGCTACCCTGGGCTGACTGCCCCCCCCTTGCTACACCCCTGAGTGCAGTTGGCTCTGGCTGGCTTCAGGAGCTGCTTGCAGCCGTGGTGCCTGCCATTTTGCCTCGCCAGAAGTCCCCATATGATGTGTCTTGTGCCATTGAACCCACCACGCAACACTCATTCCCTACTAATAAATCTACAACACCTAAAATATAAATCCGGGGACATTAAATGAAATCTGGGGACGGATTAGGTCCAGGGACAGATTTGTAAATCCGGGGGCTGTCCCCGGGAAATGGGGACGTCTGGTAACCATAGTCTTCGGACCCCCAATAAAATATTGGAGGCCCCCCAAGTTGATGGCTGTGGCGTTTGCCCTTTCCTAGGGTATACATATAGGAGAAGGAGTAAGTAAGGGGTTAAGTGGCTGACCCTAGGCTGTCCAATAAACAGAGAGGGGGAGGAGCTAGGGGCAGCTGAGGGAGTCAGTTAGTGTTGAGGGGAGTTGATGAAGAGCAGTTGATCGAGGGAGTTGGTTGGTGGGTGGTTGTTGATTGTGAGGGTTGGTGGTGAGGTCTAGTGGTGAGCGTAGGCAGGGTTGTAACCAATATCTTAAGTTGTTGAAGTTTTTAAATAAACACTTGTTATTTTGTTTACAATTGCACCCTGACTGTGAAAGTTATTACCAGGGAGGGGATCCTGGTTGGTGGCAGCGAAGCGCCGTGGTGGCACAGGGATCAATAGTCCGTCAAACGACCGGGGACCCTGTGTGATCGCCACAAAACTGGCGGCAGCGGCGGGACGAGATCAATACGCCGGCAGGAGACATCAATAAGCCCGTGGAGGGATATTGAGATCATTGTGCCTGTTCACCACAAAAATTGGCAGAAGCAGCTGGGGTTAAACAATACACCTGGAGGGGGAAGGGTAAATCTGTGAAGTGATAACCTAGCCCGGGGTGTAGTTGTGGTTACCCAAGGACGCTGCAAGGCTAAGATAACAAAAGGAGAAAAGAGAGCTCACAAATCTGTTCTGGCAGAGAGTTTTGACTTGGGGTCGGAGGAAGTAAGCTTAACGGGTAGAGAGAAGACCCATAGCAGAACTTTGAGACCCGAGTCTGGAGAAACCTAGCCAGGGGGAACAGTGCTGAGAGGAGATTTCTCTTATTTTGTTAATTTAACTGTCAATCCTCAATCACACAATATGCCACCTAAAAAGACAAAGAACCCTGTGAGGGAACCAGCTCAAGATAGCTCTGAAGGGGAGGAAAATGGGAATCCTCTGAGGGAAGAGCAGAGCTTAGAAGATGAAACTAATATTGTACCTGAGGCGAGAGAGCCACAAGTGTCTATAGAATTAGAAAAGTGGAAACTAGAACAACAATATAAATTAGAATTAGAAAAAGAAAGAATTCGAGCTGAGAGGGAAAGTGAGAGCGAAAGAATTAGAGCTGAGCAAGAGAGCGAAAGAATTCGAGCTGAGAGGAAAGAAAGTGAGAGCGAAAGAATGCAATGAGAGCGAAAGAATTCAGTTGGAAATGAAGAAACTAGAATTAGCAGCAATGGAGAATCAAAACAACAGTAATAACACCAGTAGTCAAACAACAGGGAAGGTAGATTTAAAGCGTTTCCCTGAGTTCAAGGAGAAAGATAGCCCAGAGGCTTTTCTGATATCATTTGAGAGAGCCTGTAAAGATTTCCAAGTGAAGGATGAGGAGAAAATGGTGATCTTAAGGGCTAGAATTAGTGGGGTATTGGCAGAAATATACGCCCAAATGACAGAAGAACAGTCCACAGACTTTGAGATGTTTAAACAATTAATTTATACGAGGTTTGGAATTACCTCAGAACAACTAAGGAAAAAATTCAGGAGTGTGACAAAGTTGAGAGAAGAAACGTATGCTCAGTTGGGGGCAAAAATTACGAATTACCTCAAAAAATGGTTAGAGCAGGAGGGTGCGGATTCAATTCAAAAAATCAGAGAGGTTATTGCGTTGGAGCAATTTTATGCCACCATAACTGGGGAGCTGAAATATCTTGTAAAGGAAAGAAGTCCTAAAACCATCCAGGAGGCAGCATCCATAGCTGACCAAATTAATGAAATTAGGGACCATGGATTTGATAGTCCAAAATTTGGCGGGAAATTGTGGGGGAACCCCAGAAACCAATTTCAATATGCTAAAGGAAGCTCTTCTCCGGTGATAAAAAAGGGAAACATACCACAGTCAAAAAGCCCAAGTGACGTGGGCCAAACTAACACCCGTACCTCTGAGGTAAAAGAAAATAAATCTAATTATACTGGGGGAAGAGATATGAGGTGCTGGTCTTGTGGTAAATCTGGCCACAGAAGCTTTGAATGTAAGACTGGTGAACAAGTTAAATCTGGGAGCACAAACACTCAAAAACACTCTTATTGTATCCACTCAGTAGGGCAGGGTGAGGCTAAGCAGGTTGCCACGGAAACCGAAGCTTTAGCTAGGCCTGAGACAGAGGAGATTCCTGAGGCCTCAGTAATACACTGTTACTTGATTAAACAGAATGATTTGCTCTTGAGAAAGTCAGGAGAAAACATTTGGATTGAGAAACAAAAAATATCTAGGGTTAAAAGATACCGGTTCCCAAATCACAATTGTTCATCCTGAGATAATCAATCCCGAGAGTATAATTCCAGGAAAAACTATAGGATTAAAAGGAATCGCCAAAGAGCCAGTTAGACTCCAAATGGCTGAGGTGAACATTAAGTTACATGACTGGAGTGGAAAGTGGCAAGTGGCCATTTCAGAGGAAATCCCCACTGCAGTGCTTATCGGTTGGGATCTCCTGGAGCATGTGCAGAGTGCGTTTGTTATTACCCGCTCCAAGGGGGGCCAACTGTCAACTGATACTGAGGAAAGTGAAACAGTTGCCAATGAGGGCAGGACTCAAAGTCCTCAAGTTGAAACTTTGAGTGAGCCAGGCTTCCTAATACCTTTTAAAAATACTCAACAGACTAGTTTCTCTCAGGAACAAAAGAATGACATGGGACTAAACAGCTGTTTTGAGGCAGCAAAATCTACTGTTCCATTAACCCCTGATTGCCCAGAGAGGTTCTGCCTAGAGGAGGGGCTGTTATATCGTGAAGCCCTTAGCACACCTTATAAAGGGGGAGGAGGAAACCGCAGACAACTAGTGGTTCCTCACATGTATAGAGAAAAAATCATAAAGCAAGCCCATAATAGTATTTTTGGGGCACATATGGGGATAACTCGGACCAAACAAAGAGTGGCACAAAATTTCTATTGGCCAGGAATGGGGAAGCAAATTAAAATGTATTGCCAAGCCTGTGACATTTGCCAGAGGCGGGGATCAGGTCAGGACAAAACCAAGGCAAAACTGTGTCCTTTACCTGTAATCTCCACACCATTCCAGAGGTTAGGTCTTGATGTGCTGGGACCCTTGCCGCGGGCAACTAAACGGGGAAATAAATACATTTTAACGATTATAGATTTTGCAACTAGGTATCCTGAAGCGATAGCCTTAAGAAATATAGAAACTGAAACGGTAGCGGATGCACTAATTAACTATATGAGTCGCTTAGGATTCGCTAGTGAGTTGGTGACGGATCTAGGCCCATCTTTTACATCTAGGCTCATGAAACGGCTGTGGGAAGTGTGTGGCATCACCCACATAACTTCTAGCCGTTATCATCCAGAGACGAACGGATTAGTTGAAAAATTTAATGGGACATTGATGAGAATGATCAAAGCATATGTGGCAGAGAACCCAAACGATTGGGACTGTAAACTACAACCTCTGCTATATGCTTACCGTGACATTCCCCAAGAAAGCACTGGGTACAGTCCCTTTGAACTCTTGCTAGGGCGCAAAGTAAACGGGCCTTTAGATCTCCTCCGAAGGAATTGGGAGGTTCACCGAGAGAATGACCCAGAGTCAGTGGTGGAGTATTTATATAACCTTCAGAACACCCTACGGCGGTCTTTAGAATTAGCTGGGGAAAATCTTAAAAATGCCCAGTTAAAGCAGAAGACCTGGTACGATAAAAAGGCCAGAGAAAGAACTTTTAAACCGGGAGATGAAGTGTTATTGCTACGACCCATAAAAGGGAACAAATTGCAACTAGCCTGGGAGGGACCATATCAAATTGTGGCCAAAATAAATAATGTAAACTACCTTATCCAGCAGGGGGATGAGGGGCGCAAGGTAGTTCACGTAAACATGATTAAGCCTTACCAGAGAACCGAGGGCTGGGCTCTCTATGCTATCCGGGATGACCCAGAGGAAGCAGAAATACCATGCTGGGAGGGGAGAGGGGAGCAAGAATGTAATATACAAGAAGTTAAGCTAGCCCCTACCTTAACCCATTCACAGCAGGAAGAAATAAGAAACATCCTACAAAAATTTAAAATGATTTTCAGTAATACTCCAGGACTAGCCAAAGGGGTAGTCCATCACATTGACACTGGAGAGGCTAAGCCCATAGCAGTAACCCCTTATAGGATTACCGGGGAATACGTGGCGAGAATTCGTAAGGAAGTTCAAGAAATGCTGAGAGCAGGACTGATAGTCCCCTCAGAGAGTCCCTGGGCAGCCCCAGTTGTACTTTTAGACAAGCCTGATGGCTCTGTCAGATTTTGCATTGATTATAGAAAATTAAACCATGTCACTAAAGCGGACGCCTACCCAATGCCCCGTTTAGATGACCTTATTGAGTCTATAAGCCGATGTCACTTCATTACATGCCTAGACTTAACAAAGGGTTATTATCAGGTACAAATGAACCCAGGGGACCAAGAAAAGACAGCTTTTAGAAGTCCCCTAGGGCTATATGAATTTACAGTCATGCCTTTTGGACTAAAAAATGCCCCAGCCACTTTCCAGAGGTTAGTGAACAAAATCCTGCAGGGTTTAAGCGAGTTCACAGTTGCTTATCTCGACGACATTGCCATCTATAGCCAAACCTGGGCTGAGCATAAAGAACATCTAGAGACAGTATTGCAACGGATTAAGATGGCAGGCCTGACAATTAAAGCTAGCAAATGTCAGATTGGGGGCTCTGCAATTAAATACCTCGGACACATGGTGGGTGGAGGAAAGATAAAACCTGTAGAAACCCAAGTAGAGGCAATCTCGAACTGGCCGACCCCCACGTCTAAGAAAAAAGTCAGAGCCTTCCTAGGCCTAGCTGGGTACTATCGTAAATTTATTCCACGATTCAGCGAGTTGGCCGCCCCATTATCGGATCTAACTCGGAAAAAGGAACCAGATAGTATCAAATGGACAGCTGTCTGCCAGCAGGCGTTTGATGCCCTAAAAAGTGCCTTGATGACTGGACCCATCCTCGTCGCACCCAACTACGACCTGGAGTTCACCATCTACACGGATGCGTCCAATGCCGGGATCGGGGCCGTGTTGTGCCAACCGGGAGAAGGAGACGACCTGCATCCCATCATGTATATAAGCAAAAAACTGTTGCCACGAGAAAAACATCTTTCTACAATAGAGAAGGAATGCTTTGCCATCGTCTGGGCGCTGCAAAAGTTAAAGCCATATATTTGGGGTCGAAAATTTACACTATGCACTGACCATTCCCCCTTGCTATGGTTAAGGACGATGAAAAATAACAGCAAACTAATGAGGTGGGCCCTTTTATTGCAAGATTATAATTTCACCATCAAGAACGTGAAAGGGACCCTAAATGTAGTAGCCGATGCGCTGTCCAGGAGTCCAGATGGAAAGGGTTAACCACGATCCATGAACATCCTCTTTTGTAAATAAGCTCGTTATGTGAATGTCTAATATGGTACATGCTTTGGCCATAGATTACAGTTATTGATAAATATATTGATTTATTTGAAATAGGTACGTAAGTATAAAAATGTCTGATGTCAAGTGTTTTAGGCAGTTTGATCAGGAGTATAACTCTGTCCAGTTATCCCTCCTGAATCAAACTTATTTAAGGGGGGAGGTATGTGGCGTTTGCCCTTCCTAGGGTATACATATAGGAGAAGGAGTAAGTAAGGGGTTAAGTGGCTGACCCTAGGCTGTCCAATAAACAGAGAGGGGGAGGAGCTAGGGGCAGCTGAGGGAGTCAGTTAGTGTTGAGAGGAGGTTGATGAAGAGCAGTTGATCGAGGGAGTTGGTTGGTGGGTGGTTGTTGATTGTGAGGGTTGGTGGTGAGGTCTAGTGGTGAGCGTAGGCAGGGTTGTAACCAATATCTTAAGTTGTTGAAGTTTTTAAATAAACACTTGTTATTTTGTTTACAATTGCACCCTGACTGTGAAAGTTATTACCAGGGAGGGGATCCTGGTTGGTGGCAGCGAAGCGCCGTGGTGGCACAGGGATCAATAGTCCGTCAAACGACCGGGGACCCTGTGTGATCGCCACATACAACCCTGTCTTGTACCTTTTTCAATCCTTACTCTGATATTTACTACCTCTGATAAATGGCATTTATGCCATTTGAACTCCCATTCTCTCCAAATTTTTCTTCATATTCCAAGAAATATTATCAAAGGCCTTGCATCAATAAACATTAAGGTTGCCTCAGTGTTGATCTTCTTTTCCAATCTTTCCAAAATATCCACAATATTTCTTGTATTACTACTGATATGTCTTCCAGGCAAAAAGCCAGCTTGATCCTTGTGGATATATTCCTTCAGCAGCCTCTTCAGTCTCTTGGCCATAACATTGGCAAAAATCTTATAATCCACATTAAGCAATGATATTGGTCGGTAATTTTTCATTTGTGTTTTATCTGAATCTGGCTTTAAAATTAGTGTAATATACGCTTCCTTCCATGTATCAGGTGCCCTATCTCCCTCCAGTAAACCATTACATACGTCTCTTAACGGCTGGACAAGCCATTCTTTTAGCATTTTGTAATATTTAGCTGTCAAACCATCTGGTCCTGGGGCCTTCCCTATTTGCATCTCATTGATTGCCTCTTCTATTTCCTGTGTTGTTATTGGGTGGTTGAGAATTAATACTTTATCTTCTTCTGGGACTCTACGCAAACCATTATTCTCCAAGTATTGCTCGATCTCTTTCTCCTCTATCGGATCTTTTTTGTACAACTTTTTATAGAATTTCTGAAAACATTTCCTAATTTCCTCCAGGCTCTCCACATTTTTTCCATTATCTTTTAAATTCGTGATGATATTTGCTTTTTGCCTCTTTTTAAGCTGCCAGGCAAGCATTTTTCCGCATTTATTAGCTGAATCAAACGTTCTTTGTTTCATTAATCTAATTTTCCATTCAATTTCCTGATTGAGAATTTTAGAATATTGGGACTGCAAGATCTTTATTTCTTTCTGAATTTGTGCGTTTTTTGGGTGTCCTCTTAATTTCCTTTCTTTTTCTTTAATCTCCAACAATAATTTTTCTTTTTCCCAATTCTGTTGTTTCTTCTTTTTCACTCTTTCACTTATTAGGAACCCTCTCATTACTGCTTTACTTGCGTCCCATACAATCCTCTTCTCCACTCCTTGATTAAGATTTAGCTGAAAATAGTCTCTTATCTTATTAACTGCGGCTTCCGCTAGCCTGGAGTCTCTGAACAATGTATCATCCATCCTCCATCTATATGAGTCCTTTGGATGAAGCTTTAAGTCCAATTGTACAGCATTATGGTCTGAGCAAGTCTTGGGGCAAATGACTGCCTTTTGGATTTTTGGTGCTAGGCTGTTCGATACCCAAATGTAATCGAGCCTCGACCACGACTGTTGTGGTTCTGAAAAATAAGTTGCTTCTGTTTCTAACGGATTTTTTAATCTCCATGCATCAACTAACTCCAGATTATCAACCATTTGAAAAAAGGTTTTTGGCAGTTTCCCTTCATTTGTAATTTTAGTTCTTTGTGATCTGTCCAACAACGTGGAAACTGCACCATTGAAATCTCCTAAGCAAATAATATTATAGTCCAAATAATCTAATAACAAATCATGGATCTTTTTATAAAATTCTGCCTTTTTTGTATTAGGCGCGTAGAGTCCCAGTACAATAAATTTTTCACCTTGAGCTACAACTTCAATTGCTATATATCTCCCTTCTTCATCCTTAAAAAGCTGTCTTGGATTGTATTTTTCCTTTGCATAGATTACAACACCTCTCTTCTTAACTTTATCTGATGAAATAAACTCTTGACCTAATTTTTTATTTTGTAATATTCTTCTATGATGTCGAATGACATGAGTCTCTTGTAAACAAATAATATCCAATTTCTTTTGTTCTAATGCATGGTAGACCCTGTGTCTTTTTGGCCTTTGGTTCAGGCCGTGAATGTTCCAAGTTAATATTCTTAGTGCCATCTCAGAGTTTCGTTCCTCCAACCGCTCCTTCTTCTTCTTCTTCTTCTTCTTCTTCTTTCTTCTTCTCTTCTTCTTCTGCTTCTTCTGATTCCTCCTCCTCCTTCTCTTCGCTCGTGGTCTCTTCTTCTCCTCCGGCCTTCCCGGTGGTACCAACTGGTACTGTCTGGCAGGGTCCAATGAGGAGCCTGCAAAATCCGCTATATGTTTATCCAGGAATTTTATCTTGTCTTCCACCGATCTTATTCTTGTATTCCTCCCCTTGTATTTAAAATTAAGACCTTCTGGAAATTCCCAACTAAAGGGGATCTTTCTTGCTCTTAGCTCTGTTGTTAAATCTCTATAATCCGTCCTCCTGGTCAAAAAATATTTTGGAATGTCTTTAAAGATGATTATCTTTTTTTTCTGAATCTCCAAATTATTCTTATAATGAAGATCCAGTATCTGGTCTCTCTGTATTCTATTTTGAAAACTAATCATACAATCATTAACTCTTTTCGGATTCTTTTTCCCTTTAGTGCCAAATCTGAATGCCTTTATAATAGATGCTTGCAAGTCACTTTCTTCGAGCTCCCAGAACTTAGAGAATTGTTTAATCAGAAAGTCTTTTAAATTGTCCTGCTCTAGTTCTGGGACCCCCCTGAGCCTCAGGTTCCCCTCTCTCTCCTTTAGTTGCAAAAAAGAGAGAGACTCCTGGAAATCTCTTTGTTGCCCTCTAATTTTTTGAATTTCTTCAGTGTCCACAGATTGAATTTTCTCCTCCACTACTTTAATTTTTTCATTAAATACCTTTGATTGCTTTTTCAATATTTCAACTTCAGTTCCAATCCGCCCAATCGCAGTTTTGTTCTCTTTCACTGACTTCTCAACTGAGGAAATTGCTTTCTTTAGAGTCTCCGAGGACTTTTGAATGTCAGCTTGAAGTCCTTCCCTGGATTCTTTAATTTCAGTGTGGAGTTTATCAGCTACTGCCTGTAGATTGGCATTCAGCTTCTCAAAGGCAGAGAGCATCTGTGACATTTGATCTTCTGAAGATTTCGGGACTGAGCCTTTCCTCTTTAGCTCAGTTTTAGCTCTAGTGGATGCAGATGGTGTTTCTTGTGCTTGCATGCCTATTATCTTTGTTTTAACAGTTCAAGGTCACTTTAGGTGGTATAATTCTCAAATCCAGAAAGTCAATACTGGAACAATCCCATATGTAAACACCAGGTGGCCGGCGAGTCAGGCAACCACAAACGAAAACAAAAGGAGGGCAGTAGTCTCTCGGTTCCTTGAAACAAAGAAACCGTCAGTTTCACTTTCCCATCTCCGATGGCGCAGTTTTAAAAAGTTTTAAAGAGTTGTAAAGTCAAGAAAAATACTCCAATAAACCAACAGATCCAGACAGCTATCACTGTATCACTATTATAGACTCCCAAAGTTTAGCAGTTCAACATGTAGCAAGAATCTAAATATTGTATCAAGCTGGAAACTTTCTCCAAAAGTATCCAAAGACCGCAAAGACAAAGTAACTTCGTAGCCCGCTAACTGACCCGGCACTCCGTATTCCAGAGGGTGTAGCGGTGATTTTTACGACCAATTATAATCCACAAAGGAGGAAATCTTCAATAAGTCATAGAAAAGCTTTAAAGATCAAATGAGAGTCATAGGAAAGCAGTAAAAGTACTTCAAGAACTTCAAAGAGAAGCCGCGGCTATAGCTCCACAGCCGTTACTTTCATTAGCCGCTGTCAAAAGGAACGGACTCCCTCTTTTTACATTCCTTTCCGCAAGCCAAGTTTCCAAATTAAATCGTCCAAATGAAGGATTCTTTTACTTACAGATTGTCCAATTATAATCCAAGTTGAGGAAGAATGAAGGCGCTCAATTCCGGCAGATCCCGCTGCTGCGTAGTTTCGGTTTGCAATGGCCTCTTCAGCGCCGTGCCAGCGCTCCGCTCGCCCGATTTACCCCTTTACAGTGGATCGATCGGGAACGAAGATGACACGTCTTGGCGCCCGCTAGAGTGCCCGTCCACGGGACGCTCCTCCCGTGGCTTAACGGGGGCTGTAGCGCGGTTACAAGCACCCCAAAACTACTGGAGCATAACACTCCCGACTGCAAACGGACCGGCGCCTTCACCGGAAGTCTGACCCTGAGATCATTATTAAGTGCAATCAAAGCTCTTGGATAGAAACTATTCAGAAGGCGTGTGGTTCGAGTTTTCATTATCCTGTATCTTCTGCCCGAAGGCAACAGTTCAAAAAGGTTGTGAGCAGGATGGGTGGGATCTCTCAGGATGTTGTGTGACTTCTTCAAACAGCGAGACGTGAAGATCTCGTCCAGGGTTGGTAGTTGGAGCCCAATAACATTCTGGGCAATTTTAATTATTCTCTGTAAAGCTTTTTTATCCGTTACAGAGCTGCTCCCATACCACGATAGTATACTATAGGTTAAGACACTCTCAATGGTACTGTGATAATAGGACAGGAGTAGGTGCTGAGATAGATTCAATCCCCTGAGCATTCTCAGGAAATACAACCTCCCCTGCACCTTCCTCACAGCCATATTAATATTTACAGTCCATGAGAGGTCCTCGGAGATGTAAATGCCCAGGTATTTAAAACTGCCAACCCTCTCCACCTCCTCGCCATTTATGTGCAATGGTAAAAATACACTTTTCTTTCTCCTAAAGTCAATTATAAGTTCTTTGGTTTTTTTGGTGTTAAGCATAAGATTATTTTCTTTACACCATTGAATTAACCCCTGTACTTCTTTCCTATAAGCAGACTCATCATTCTCACTAATGAGCCCCACCACTGTTGTATCATCCGCAAATTTGATGATTGTGTTGGAATTATACAGTGGGGTGCAATCACATGTGTACAGGGAATAAAGAAAGGGGCTTAACACACATCCCTGAGGAGCTCCTGTGCTTAATACTAGGGTAGAAGAATAGTAAGATCCCATTCTCACTGTCTGCGGCCTATCAGTCAGGAAATTCCTTACCCACAAACAGATCTTCTGATGTATACCCAGATTGGTCATTTTAAAAAATAACCTGTCTGGTAAAATTGTATTAAAAGCAGAACTATAATCCACGAACAACAGCCTTGCGTAGGTTCCCTGTTGTTCTAGATGACTCAGTACAGTATGAACAGCAATAGAGATAGCATCATCAGTAGATCTATTACTTCTGTATGCAAACTGGAACGGGTCTAGAGTGGATGGAAGACCAGCCTTAATATAATCCAGCACCAATCTCTCAAAACATTTCATAACGATAGATGTTAAGGCTATTGGTCTGTAGTCATTGAGAGATACCACCACTGACTGCTTAGGGACTGGCACTATAATCGATGTCTTCAGGCAGGTAGGGACAGAACCCTGCAACAAGGATAGGTTAAAGATGTCCGTAAATACACCAGCTAATTCTGCAGCACAGTCCCTAACAACTCGTCCCGTGATTCCATCCGGTCCAGCTGCCTTCCTGATATTAATGTTCCGAAAAGCACGTTGTACGTCAGAAGTCTGTAATAAAAGTGGTTGTTTATCAGTAATAGTTCCTGATGATGTGCTGGTAGCCAATGCTGTGGTGACGGTAGTTCCAGTTCCCACCTCAAAACGACTAAAGAATTGATTCAGCTGATCAGCCAGGGGCTCGCTGCTGCTAATCAATTCGTTTTTAATATTTTGCCCTGTAATTTGTCGCAGGCCTTGCCATACTCGACGAGGGTCGGAGCTCTCAAAATGCTTTTCGATCCTCCGGCAGTACATAGCTTTGGCATCCCTAATGCCCCTTTTCAGTTTGGCTCTGGCTTCTCTATACTGTTGCGCATCACCAGAGTGAAAAGCAGCATTTCTTGCCTTTAACAGAAGATGCACATCCCTGTTTAGCCAGGGCTTGTTGTTAGGAAACACCCGTATTTGTCTGGTGGTAGTGACAACATCAATACAGCTTTTAACATAGAACAGTACTGTTGAAGCATATGTATCCACATTATTCTCCTCAAAAAGTGACCATTCGGTGCTCCTAAAACAATCTTGAAGTTGCTCAGATGCACCTGCTGGCCACACTCGTATCTCTCTGGTTGATGGTCTAATTCTGCGTGCGAGAGGTCTGTATGATGGAATCATAAGCAAAGATATGTGGTCTGACTGTCCCAAATTGGGCAAGGGCTTGGTCTTGTATCCATGCATGATGTTGCTATATACTCGATCTAAAGTATTTTCCCCCCTAGTGGGACAATCAACATACTGGTGGAACTTAGGAAGCACAGTCCTTAAATCGGCTCGATTGAAATCACCAGCAACCACAAATGCTCCATCCGGGTGGGCCCGCTGCTGTTTGCTAATAGCAGTTAGCAGGTGGCCCATAGCTGTAGTAGTGTTTGCATCGGGAGGTATATACACCGCTGTTATTATGACAACATTAAACTCACGTGGCAAATAAAAAGGGCGGCACTTCACCACTAGGTACTCCAAATCAGGAGAGCAATGCGTGTCCATTTTTTTAATGTCCGAGCTCCAGTTGTTATTTATATAAACGCAAATTCCTCCTCCTCTGCTCTTCCCGGATTCGGTAGTTCTATCCGCTCTAATTACTGAGCGTCCTTCTAGCTGCAAAAGTCCCTGTGGAAAAGAGGGATCCAGCCACGTCTCTAAAAGGACCATAACACAACAGTCCCGGATATTTTTCTGCCGAGAGGTAATAAGTTCCAGCTCCTCCACCTTGTTGGGTAAAGATCTAACATTTGATACAAAGAGACTTGGCAATGCAGGCTTGTGAGGATTTTTACTTAGCCTCACTCGTAGTCCAGCCCTGCAGCCCCTCTTTTGCTTGCGCCCCCTCCGTTTTCTTTTCTTTCCGGCAAGGAGAGCAAGGGGAGTAGCCCAAGGATATGCAAGATATGGAGGCTCTCTGATAAGCTCAGCTGGAATGTTGTAAGTTGAGACCTCCTGGCTGCAACCTTTTCTGCCGATACTTAAGAGCTCTTGACGACTATAAATTACTTGTGCCTGAGTGTTCACAGTCCATAGCAACAATAAATTCACAGATAACAGTAAAACACTAATCACTGAATACCGGTCTTCGGAGTGCCGAGCCGCTGCAAGTGCTTGCGCCGCCATCTTTTGCCTGGAGAAGAGAAGGTTAAGGGGTGATATGATAGCCATGTTCAAATATATAAAAGGATGTCATATAGAGGAGGGTGAAAGGTTGTTTTCTGCTGCTCCAGAGAAGCGGACACGGAGCAATGGATTCAAACTACAAGAAAGAAGATTCCACCTAAACATTAGGAAGAACTTCCTGACAGTGAGAGCTGTTCAGCAGTGGAATTTGCTACCAAGGAGTGTGGTGGAGTCTCCTTCTTTGGAGGTCTTTAAGCAGAGGCTTGACAGCCATCTGTCAGGAATGCTTTGATGGTGTTTCCTGCTTGGCAGGGGGTTGGACTGGATGGCCCTTGTGGTCTCTTCCAACTCTATGATTCTATGATAATCCACCCCCCCAAAAATAAAGTGGAGTCTAGGCTTAGTTTGGCCAAACTGCAAGAGGCAGTGAAGGATAGGCATGCCTGGTGTGCTCTGGTCCATGGGGTCATGAAGAGTCGGACATGACTGAATGACTGAACAAAAACAAAGGCTGAGTGCACCCCATACATTTAAAGCACCTAGAAAGAGCAGCACCCAGGAGATTGTTAGCCGCTTTGAGACTCCTTCGGATAGTGATAAAGCAGGATATCAAATCCAAACTCCTCCTCCTCCTCCTCTTCTTCTTCCTCTTCTTCTTCTTCTTCATGTGTGCAGAGTCTCATTTATGCTAAACACCTAAACGGATCTATTTGGGTATAACAAGCTGGGCAAGGCGGGGGTCAAGAAGGCGGTTGTGCTCCATGTGGTGTGGTTGTTTGTCTGTGTGCATGTCTGCGCTTGTGGGTCTATCCAGGGGTCCACTGGGGGCTGGGACGCTTCTAGGTGGAGGTTGGGGGGTCGTCCGTCCTGCGTGATTTAGCTGGGGTTCCTGCCTGGCAGGGGCTTGGACTAGATGACCCTCAGGGTCTCTTCAGGGGTTTGAACCCACTGCACAGGGTCCCGTCCAATGGCTAGGGATTGGGGCCTCCGGGCCTTAGTCTCTGGAATAAGGCCTTCTGTAAAACACCCAGACCCCAACCCATTTATTGATAAGGTAAGATTTCTTTATTGTCATCGTACAAGTACAATGTTGTACAAGTGCAATGAAATTGAATGCCATGCCATAAAAACAAGACAAAAAACACATTTTCAGCCACACATGCACATACATACACACCCATCACAACTCTCCAAGGTCATATTATCTGGTTACAGCATTTAAGATGGTTATAGCTCTGGGGTAGAAACTATTTTTTAATCTATTTGTTCTTGCTTTAATTGTTCTATATCTCTTGCCCGAAGGCAGTGGTGCAAAAAGACTGTATCCCGGATGAGATGGATCCTGTAAAATATTGTTTACTTTTTTAAGGCAGCGGGAACTGTATAGTTCTTCCAAAGATGGGAGAGGGTGACCAATAATCTTTCGGGCTGTGGTTATGACCTTCTGTAGTACCTTCCTCTCCCTAGCTGTGCAGCTGGAATACCAAGCACAAATACAATATATAATAACTAGTGGTTTAAGCCCGTTAAAATAACGGGCTCTAGAACATATGTGGAGGGGGCTGCAGCAAAGTTTATGATTGTAGGTTCTAGCCCCACGTTGGACAAAAGATTCCTGGATTGCAGGGGGTTAGACTAAATGACCCTCGGGGGTCCCTTCCAACGCTACGATACTATGACGACCTCCATTCAGTGCCTCTCAGTCGAGGGTCAGCAGTCGAGCGATGCAGGAGTGGGGCGGGCTGGGAGAGGAGTTTGCTGTTGCCTCAGGAGAAATGTGTAGGAAAGTTGTGCTCGGGCGGTCCAAAACTGCTCGGTTCGCAGATGATCCAGCAGAGGGCTCTGACCCGGGAACCGACTTGAAGGCGATGGGCAGTCCTGCTTACTCGTCACGGGACTGGAGGAAGGCTTCACTCACCTCCTCCAAACATCGTCCTTAAGTCGCCTTGGCAGTGAATATCGTTCATTCTGACGGTGGAGCTCTTTGGATAGCTGCCTCTTCCTCCCTCCTCCCCGACGGCTGCGCTCCTCCCCCCTCCTCTCTTTCTCTCTTGCGCCGCCCCCGCCCCCGCCGGATCTGTCTGGAGAAGGAGGAGGAGGCGCAGGAGGCTGAGGGAGCCACCGCTGCTGCCGCATATAGACGACCACTTGGACCTGCCACGCCTCAACCTCGCTTCTCCACCCGCCCTAGGAGTGAAGGTCGCCACCGCCTGAGGGGGGCTTCTGCCCGGCCCCGTTTCCCTCTCCCTTTCCTGGGACGGGAACTTGGGCTCCCCGCCCGCTGACAGCCTCTCCTGAGGGGCTCCCCGGATGTGCACGGGCAAGCAAGGGGGGTGAGGCGGCGGCGGCATCATCTCCCGGGAGGCTTCGCCGCCCCCACCCGGCAGTTGAAGTAGCGGCCAAGTCAGACGGCGGCTGCAGCAGCTGTGGCAGCGCAGCGTCCCTCTTCGTCCTCCTGAACGTCGGCGCTCCATGGGGTGGGCTGTTGTTTGCTGTTCCTGGGCCGCTAGTCTTCGAGGTGCGGCTTTCAGCGGCAACAGCAGCAGTGTGGACTCCCTTCTTGGCCTCCCCTCGTCCTCTGGAGTGCCGGCGTTCTGATTCAACCGCCCCGCTTCAACTGCCGCCGCTGCTCCCGGCCCGATCTCTCTGCTCCAATCCCTGTGTCCGTGGGGCACATGCGCAGTAGCGCAAACCCAGAGACACAGGGACTGGTCGCAGAGACACTTGGGTTTTATATATATAATAATGCTCTCTATGGAGCCTCGGTAGAAGGACACCAGCAGTCTCTCACTCAGATTGTTCTTCTTTAAAAGTCTGAGGAAATAAATTCTCTGCTGGGCCTTCTTTACCAGAGCAGTAGTATTTGCGCTCCAAGTCATACCCTGCTCGATAGTCACTCCCAAAAACTTGAATACAGCCACCCTCTCCACCTGGTCCCCGCCCATATACAGGGGCTGAATATCCGCCTCCCCCCCCCTGTAATCCACCACCAGTTCCTTGGTCTTGGCAGTATTAAGAGCCAGATTATTTTCTCCACACCAAACAAAGAGCCGCTCCACGTTGTCCCGATAGGCGGACCCATCCCCTCCTGAAATGAGCCCCACCACAGTAGTGTTATCAGCAAACTTGATGATTTTGTTGCTGAAGTAGAACCTGCCATGTGTTACAAGGGCAGGATGGGGGTGGGGGTCTGGCATGGCCCCTTTCCACCTCGCTGACGCCCCCCTTCTACCTCTTCTCCCCCCACCCAGGGTCCCTGGGCCCCTCCCTGGAGGACACCATTGGCTTGTTCCTGGTCGCCATTGTGCTCCTGGGGGTCTTGCGGTCCTTCTTCAGGTGCGGCAAGGCTGTCCTCACAGCCTCTGTTCTGTTCTGTAATTTTTGTTATATAAAATATACTATTTTGGTGTATCAAGTTTGTCATTTGGTCAATATTTTTTGCGGATACTTTAGTTGAGATTCCTGCCTTGCCGGGGGTTGGGCTAGATGACCCTCAGAGTCCCTTCTGATTCAGCAATTCTAGGATTCTCTAAACATTGCACAGCACCTTCCTTTCTTGGATCTCAGGGTGGTGAAAATGCAACGTGCATAATAAAAATAAGAACCAAAACAAACCAATAACCCAGCCTCCCTCAAGTATAATTATTATAATAAAAATAGAAATATTATATTTATTAATATCCCACCCTATTCCCTGGCGGAGACTCAAGGCAGCTTACGGTTACAACTATGAACAACTGAAAACATGGGGGGGGGCCTTGTTTGGGCCTCCTGGATCCCTCCATGTTATACCGAATTACACTTCCCTTTTCCCCGCCTTTTCCTTCCCTTTTTCCAGCCTCCTCCTCTCCGCCTCTTTTGCCCTCGCCTTTGCTGTTGCCTCTCCTTTGCCCTCTGCCAGGACTTGTGGCATCCTTCCTCCTCTTCTCCCTTTGCTCTTGTTGCCCGGTCACCCCGATTCTCGGTCGCCCTCCTCTCCGTCCTCTTCCTCCCCTCTCTTGGCAGTGCCTGCATGACTCATGCAACCTTTCACTCAAATATGCTTGTGTATATATATAGGATGATCTGTTTGGGTGTTTGTGGTGGTTGGGTTGGTTGGATGGATGGATGGTAGAAAGCTGATTGCATTTGATGTGTACAGCTGTTGGTTCGTGGTTGGAGAAGTTTTAGTTTTGTAATAAAAGCAGCGTTCTGCAAAGTGCTCTTTTTCAAGGACTAGGGTCCGAGGACCAGGCAAAGGAGAATCATAGAATCATAGAGTTGGAAGAGACCACAAGGGTTTCAAGATTACCGTATAAGTAGGTGCTTTCGGTCTTCCTGTGTCTTCATGGTTCCATTATTGCATAGAGTTGGAAGGGACCACAAGGGCCATCCAGTCCAACCCCCTGCCAAGCAGGAAACACCATCAAAGCATTCCTGACAGATGGCTGTCAAGCCTCCGCTTAAAGACCTCCAAAGAAGGAGACTCCACCACACTTCCACTGTCAGAACAGCTCTTACCGTCAGGAAGTTCGCCCTAACAGGTCAGAACCTTTTTATTTTTTCAAAACAGTGACAAGTTATACCATAACATTACATATCAATGGAAAGATAATTTAATGAAGAATGTAATGCAATAACTTTTATTAAGGATTATTCATTACAACAGCAGTCATAAAGAAGAAAAGTGAAACACACAGAAAAAAATGAGATATACAATTTAAACTGCTGTGTTGGCACTTTGCGATAAGTAAGTGGGTTTTGCGTTGCAGTTTGGGTACTCGGTCTCTAAAAGGTTCGCCATCACTGCCCTAGGAGCCTGTCCAGTTGCAAAGGTGGAGGGAGGCTTTCCACCCTCAGGGCCCAGGGGTGGCTCCTGCCTTGGGGCAGCTGGTGGATTTGGAGGAAGTTGACCCTTAGCACTCTCGGTTGGGGACCTGCCTGAACCTCCTTCCACATTATACTCATCCATATTGTTTCTCCCCTGTGTCCTTTTGGGGACAGCATTCTACACACACTTGTGTCACTGTGCCCCCCTCACAGCACATTGCTTAGAGATGCTCTGGTACAGCCCCTTCTTCCCTGTGCCCCCTTCCCTCCTCAGGCAAGACGTGCAGCTAGGAACAGAGCCTTTCCTCGTTATGGCACTAAATACCCCTTTTATTTCTCCTGCCACCAAACATAACTAGGCACAATATACAAGAAAAGGCTCCAACGAGCTGTAAGAATTGCAGAAAGGGTAACTGGTGTTAGCTTGCCTTCAATAGAGACAATTTATGCTACCCGAGTTAGGAAGAGAGCAGAGAGAATTGTAGCAGATCCTTTACATCCCGGTCATCATCTGCTTGATTTACTTCCATCTGGACGTCGCTACAGGACTTCATATACAAAATCGGCCAGGCACAAGAATAGTTTTTTTCCCTTGTGCCATTAAATTGTTAAATTCGTAGTTGTATAGCTGAAGGGGAGGTAAATTATGGGTGGGGTTTCTTTGCTTCTTTGTATTGTGAGAGGAACAGTGTCTGTATGTTTACATTGCAATGTAGCCGAAACAAATTCCAAGTATGTTGGAAAATGTACTTGGCCAATAATAAATTATTCCTATTCCTATATCTATAAATCAAAAGAATAGGTGAGGGTTTCAAGATTACCGTGGACATATAAGTAGGTGCGTTCGGTCTTCCTGTTTCTTCATGGTTCCATTATTGCAATTATAACAGTGGGAGTTATGCTGCTGTTCCTATAATATTAATCTAACCAACTCTGCTTCCAAAGCAACACCCCCAGTCTCAGCTTCACTTTGTGCAACTCTCCATTCCCACATACAAACATTTCCAATTCCCTCCACCAAACACCAAATGTTGTGTATTGATTCAAGGGTTATCATATCTGTATGTAGATATGCTAACCGAGTTAGGAAGAGAGCAGAGAGAATTGTAGCAGATCCTTTACATCCCGGTCATCATCTGCTTGATTTACTTCCATCTGGACGTCGCTACAGGACTTCATATACAAAATCCCCCTCCCTATCTAACTGTACATTAAAAATTATATATGCTTACTATTGTGAAATGTTACCTTCATTACTTTAAATACATGTCTAGACAATGTTACATACAAACAACAAAGGCTCACATACGCTGCATGCATTTAAGATTGATTTCCTGTTATCGATGTGAAAGAAAGTGTCAACTCAGAGAGAAACAGGTTCTACACTCTAAAAAGCGTTTCACAATAACCAAAACAGATTCCACTCTCCTTCTATTTAACCCATTTCTCTTCCTTGAGATAATTGATGGCTCGTAGAGTTTCCACTCTTACAGCTCCTACCCTTCAAAGACTTTTCATGTTTTGTAAGACTTCCACTACAACTGAACCTCTGTCCACTTCCTAGCACTTATATGGTTTCTCCCCTGTATGAGTTTGTTGATGTTTTGTAAGAACTCCACTTGTACTGAAGCTCTTCCCACACTCCATGTATTTAAATGGTTTTTCCCCTGTCTGAGTCCGTTGATGTGTTCTAAGGTTTCCACTCTCAGTGAAGCTCTTCCCTCACTCCATGCATTTTAATGGTTTCTCCCCCGTGTGAGTCCGTTGATGGTTTCTAAGGTGTGTACTCCGACTGAAGCTCTTTCCACACTCGATACATTCAAATGGTTTCTCCCCCATGTGACTCCGTTGATGGTTTCTAAGGTGTCCACTCTGACTGAAGCTCTTTCCACACTCCATGCATTTAAATGGTTTCTCCCCTGTGTGAGTCCGTTGATGTGTTGTAAACTGTCCACTCTCAGTGAAGCTCTTTCCACATTCCACGCATTTAAATGGTTTCTCCCGTGTGTGAGTCCGTTGATGTTTTCTTAGTGTTCCAATCTCAGTGAAGCTCTTCCCACACTCCATACCCCTTATGCCACTAAATACCCCTTTTATTTCTCCTGCCAACAAACATAACTAGGGACAATATATCTATAAATCAAAAGAAGAGATGAGGGTTTCATGATTACCGTGTGCATATAAGTAGGTGCTTTTGGTCTTCCTGTGTCTTCATGGTTCCATTATTGCAATTATAACAGTGGGAGTTATGCTGCTGTTCCTATAATATTAATCTAACCAACTCTGCTTCCAAAGCAACACCCCCAGTCTCAGCTTCACTTTGTGCAACTCTCCATTCCCACATACAAACATTTCCAATTCCCTCCACCAAACACCAAATGTTGTGTATTGATTCAAGGGTTATCATATCTGTATTACTATTGTCTGTATTCACATTAGGGGAAAGTAACTGCCTTCCTGTTCCAGAAGGAACAGCTACTATTGGTTCATTCAAGTTGCTGCATTTGGATCCTCAGTCTTATTGGTTCCCACCAAAAGGCAGCTTTGTGATTGCTTGAGATTGTTCCCTCCAAAATGTATCCTTTCTAGCCAGTCTTCTGTCCCTATAAATGTAGCTTCCCTCTCCTCAGTTCCCCAGTCTTGTTTGCCTGAATAAAGAGTGTTACATGAAGAAGCTGTCTCCTGCCTGCTATGTCAGAGAGCTGAAAACACTTGCTGAAATCACTAACCCCACACTACTACACCAAAACCAGCTCACTCTCAGTCCATCCTCATTCAGCAGCAACACTCCATACTCACACACTCCCCCTCCCTATCTAGCAGTACATTAAATATTACATTATGCTTACTATTGTGAAATGTTACCTTCATTACTTTAAATACATGTCTAGACAATGTTACCTACAAACAACAAAGGCTCACATACGCTGCAGGCATTTAAGATTGATTTCCTGTTATTGATGTGAAAGAAAGTGTCAACTCAGAGAGAAACAGGTTCTACACTCTAAAAAGCGTTTCACAATAACCAAAACAGATTCCACTCTCCTTCTATTTAACCCTTTTCTCTTCCTCGCGATAATTGATGGCTTGTAGAGTTTCCACTCTTACAGCTCCTACCCTTCAGTCTTTTGATGCTTTGTAAGACTTACACTACAACTGAACCTCTGTCCACTTCTCTAGCACTTATATGGTTTCTCCCCTGTATGTGTTTGTTGATGTTTTGTGAGAACTCCACTTGTACTGAAGCTCCTCCCACACTCCATACATTGAAATGGTTTCTCCCCAGTGTGAGTCCGTTGATGTGTTCTAAGGTGACCATTCTGAGTGAAGCTCTTCCCACATTCAATGCATTTAAATTGTTTCTCCCCTGTGTGAGTCCGTTGATGTGTTCTAAGGTGTCCACTCTGACTGAAGCTCTTCCCACACTCAATGCATTTAAATGGTTTCTCACCTGTGTGAGCCTGTTGATGTTTTCTAAGTGTCCACTCTTGTGAAGCTCTTTCCACACTCCATACATTTAAATGGTTTCTCCCTGTGTGAGTCCGTTGATGAATTCTAAGGTGTCCACTCCATGAAGCTCTTTCCACACTCCATGCATTTAAATGGTTTCTCCCCTGTGTGAGTCCGTTGATGTGTTCTAAGTGTTCCACTATCTGTGAAGCTCTTCCCACACTCCATACATTTAAATGGTTTCTCCCCTGTGTGAGTCCGTTGATGAATTCTAAGTTTCCACTCCCAGTGAAGCTCTTCCCACACTCCATGCATTTAAATGGTTTCTCCCCTGTGTGAGTCCGTTTATGTATTCTAAGTGTTCCACTCCCAGTGAAGCTCTTCCCACACTCCATGCATTTAAATGGTTTCTCTCCTGTGTGAGTCCGTTGATGTGTTCTAAGGTGTCCACTCTGACTGAAGCTCTTCCCACACTCCATGCATTTAAATGGTTTCTCCCCTGTGTGAGTCCGTTGATGGTTTCTAAGGTGTCCACTCCGACTGAAGCTCTTTCCACACTCCATGCATTTAAATGGTTTCTCCCCTGTGTGAGTCCGTTGATGATTCTAAGTGTTCCACTCTCAGTGAAGCTCTTTCCCACACTCCATGCATTTAAATGGTTTCTCCCCTGTGTGAGTCCGTTGATGGTTTCTAAGGTGTCCACTCTGACTGAAGCTCTTTCCACACTCCATGCATTTAAATGGTTTCTCCCCTGTGTGAGTCCGTTGATGGTTTCTAAGGTGTCCACTCTGACTGAAGCTCTTTCCACATTCCATACATTTAAATGGTTTCTCCCCAGTGTGAGTCCGTTGATGAATTCTAAGGTTTCCACTAGTAATGAAGCTCTTTCCACACTCCATGTATTTAAATGGTTTCTTCAATATTCCCATTGAACATGGCCCCCCAGAATTCTGACTGCCTTCTCCATTGTCTGCTTTGGAGGGCGAAGGGGGGAGGAAATCCTATTTGTTTTCTAGGAAGAGAAGAAAGGAATATTACACACATCAATTATCACCTGCTCTTATTTTAACATCTCGTACATTATCTCCTGTCCTTCGTATGTTCCAAATTTTTAGGAAAGGGAAATGAAATAATGTGAAATAAGGGTAATGCATCATCAGCCTTTCATAACCCTTAATCAGCGTTAATGAAGCAGCATTATCTTAGAATACGGTTTACTTTTTATAAAAAGTGGTTTCTCACAGGAAAGGGAGCTGCTCTATGCCCATGAACTTGCCCACTATTCATCTATGTCCTAAATTCATCATGAAGTTCTTCATCCTCTGTACAATAATCCTCAGCCCCTTGGGCCACATTTTGTCCCCTTCAACCTCTAGAACAGGCATGTCCAAAGTCCATTCCGGGGGCTTAATCCAGCCCGCCGGTCGGTTTAATCCGACCCCCAGTTCCTTCCCAGGGTTCTAAAAAAAGATCAACAACTTTGGGTGTAAAGAAAAAGAAGGAATGTTTTACCATATTTGGTGGAACTCTAAAATAATTAAAAATTACTGGGAAATGATTTATTTATTTATTTTAACATAAATTTTTATTAGTTTTAACCAATTACATATCTAAAAAACATATAATCAACCAAACAAACATACAAACAATAAAACAAAAATACAAAAAAGAAACACATAAATCTTAATAAAACTATCTTATTTGCTTGTTCGATGCAGCAACATCTCTGCTGCCTCCCCCCAGCTCCCGCCGAATACGGCGGGGAATGGGGGGAGGCAGCGGGAAGCGAAGGGGATGTTGGTGGATTGTGCCAGCATGGATCGTTCTCCCCTTGTCCCTGTAAAGCTAGAGGGGATGAGCCGCTGTGAAGGGAGAAGGGGCTCCCCCTCCAGCGACCCACTCCCTGCCTTTTAGAAGAGGAAAACCAGGAAAATATTTTTCCCTGGTTTTTCACCTTTAAAAAACAGGTGCGTCTTGTGGTCCGGAGCGCCTTATGGACCGAAAAGTATGGTAAAGAAGAAGAAGAAGAAGAGTTTGGATTTGATATCCCGCTTTTCACTACCCGAAGGAGTCTCAAAGCGGCTAACATTCTCCTTTCCCTTCCTCCCCACAACAAACACTCTGTGAGGTGAGTGGGGCTGAGAGACTTCAGAGAAGTGTGACTAGCCCAAGGTCACCCAGCAGCTGCATGTGGAGGAGCGAGACGCGAACCCGGTTCCCAGATTACGAGTCCCCGCTCTTAACCACTACACCACACTGGTAAATAGTAAAGGGGCCCAAAAGCACCCTTGCCGAACTCCCTTACATATTTTAATGGGGTCTGTTAGATGCCCTAGACGCCTACATCTGACTCTAAGGGCTGTATTTGAGTGGATTGCCTGTATTAAACACAATAGCCTTCTGTCGATAGTGGTGGCACAAAGTCTGTCCTTAAGTCTGGTTCTGGGTACCATGTCGAAGGCTGCTTTAAGGTCTACAAAGGCGGCGTGAAGTGAGGCCTGCCCCCCTGAGTTGTATTTTTCTATTGGGTGTTGTAATGTCAGACAATGATCTGTCGTGGACCTGACACATCTAAAGCCTGCTTGTTCTATTGCCAGGATGTTTTCATTTTCTAGCCACTCGGTGAGCTTTTCAAGTAAGAGCTTTGTATAACACTTACTAATCACACTTAATAAACTGATTGGCCTGTAATTTGATGGAACCCTGCTATTACCCTTTTTAAAGAATAGCACAACTATAGCTATTCCCCAATCCCTTGGGATGTGGCCAGTATCGTCTATATGGGTAAAAAGGGTGGCTAGGAAAGGATTCCACCAATTCACCTGAGTTTTTAACATTCCGGGGAGAATACCACCAGGGCCGGGGGCTTTGGCCATTTTCAATTGGTTTGTATGTGATTTCACTTTGATTACTGACACCACCGGCCATTTGGCCAGCTGCTCTGTTTCAAGGTCCTTAGTGGGATGTTCAACGTCCTCATACATGGATTGAAAATAGGAGACCCAGCGGTCAGGTGGAATAGATGAGGACAAAGGGGATGTGACCCCTATGGGAGCCAGAAGTAACCAGTCTCCAAATAATGTCTGGTCTTTTGCTTTTGCTGTAGTGATTAATTCTGACCAGCATTTCTTGCCATAGACGTTCTTTTGCCTAGCAGAATTATCGGATGTCAGGGCAGCTTTATAAGCATTTTGCAAGGCTTTCTTGGCCTGAAAACAGTTTTGTTCAAACCAAGGTTTATTTACTGTTCTCGGTTTAGTTACCTTCTTCTCTGAGATGTTAAAGAGGTAGGGTTTTAAACACTGGGGTAGGCGTTCATATTTGACTACTGGGTCCTCTGGGTTGGAATTGTTCCTGGGGCCATTTATAAGTGTGCATAGTTTTTCAGAGGCTAAAATCTCCTTCAATTTGATGTCTAGGGCGATAGCCGATTTAACCCAACAACCAGGAAGCTCTGAAGCGGTGATCTCTGTGGGATAAACTGTTTTAAGGAAAATTGTTTTGTTTTTAAATGACAGCTGCAGATGTAAAGGGATATGATCTCCTTCACCATTTGGGAACACTAGTAATCACTATGTTTTTGCTAGTAATTCGCTGTCAACAGACATAGTCCATTGTACTGATTTTGGGTCCTGACATATATGTATATTCTCCAGGAATATTACCACTAGTGCAACCATTTAAGATGTATAAACTTAGCTGCCGTGAGAATTTAAAGAGGTAAGCCCCGGCATAAGTTGAGTGTTGGTCCTTAGACAGCCTTGGTTGCTGATGAGCTTCTAGGCTGGACTCCTCTGGAAACCCAATTTTGTGCCTGTATTTTATTGCTAAACTGGAGTCATATGGCCCTAGCCTTGCATTTAGATCACCCATTAACAGGACCTTTGCCCCTGGATAATCCGAGAGCAGCGACCTGACTTCTTAAATTTCCAGACTTTTCCACTTGCTCTCTGTGTCGATATTTCTGCTAGCTGGAGGGATATAAGCATTTATAATTAACAGTTTATTGCTTCCCGGTGATAAAAGTGAAGCCATAGCTAGTTGATCTAGGGGAGGGAGCTCCTCAGAAGTGGCATTTAGGCATAGTGAAATCAAAATACATAGCCCTCCTTTCAGCCTCCCTGGGCCTCTGCCTGGAACCACATTTACTGCATATGACTAAAATCCTTCCAACGCTCTATTTTCTGCCATCCATGTCTCTGGGAGGTAATGATATTAACATTTTGGCGATAGAAAGGAATGTCTGTAGAATGAGAAAGACATCTGGTGCAACCGGCCACAATCCATGAAAAGATATTTAAGGTGTTAACTGAATCTTGGAGTTTTGAGTGGAGAGTGCCCTCAGAAGTGTTGAGCCGTTGATTCTTTGAGGCAGTGGGATTCTGGAAAAATTATGGGAAAGTGGGGTGGGATGGAGACGCCTTTCGAGGGGGGAGCTGATTTAGGATATTTGATTTGTACGTCAAGGCATCCACCCGCTAGATCTGTCCATCAGTCTTCCCCATGAGTAGTTTCTAGGGTTCCCAGATTGTCCACAACTTCTCGCGAGTTGGACTCAACAGAGCGCTGAGGATTTTTGCTGCTTATTGCCAAGCAAATCAGTTAGCTATAAACCACTCTAAATCGAAGGTGATGATCTTTTCTAAATCCCGAAGATTGTATAAATGGAAGCTGGATGGTGAGACAGTAGAGCAAGTATCCAAATTTCAATATCTGGGCATATATTTCCAACAAAATTTACGATGGACGTCCCATATTCAGTATCTTCTTAATAAGGCCAAAACAATGTCACATGCCCTTCTCCAGTTTTACTTTTCTGATGGGGCTTTGCACGTGCCCTCGGGACTGAGGGTGTTTAAAGCAAAAGTAGCCGCTATACTTTCATATGCGGCACCACTATGGGCTGCTATGGCCAAATTTACACCCCTTGAGACGCTCCAAAACTATTTTTTGCGCCGTCTTCTGAAACTCCCCCCTTGCGTGAGTAACGCGGCGATTCGTCTAGAATTGAAAATCTCATCAATAGAAACACTGATATGGAAACGAACTCTAAATTTTTGGTTAACACTCTGGCATAGACTTCCTGATCACTATCTAGCCCAATGCCTATGGCGGGATGAATTTGCTAGTCCTTGGGCCAGCAAGATCCATGCCAAACTTCTGCATATTGGAATTTCTCCTTCTGAAGTCCTGAATTTAGAATTGATTTCCGCAAAAAAACTTATCAATTTGAGACTAGACGATATCGAACTGCAGCATAATCATATGTTGGGGGGGGGAGTATGTTCCCCTCGGCATTTGGGTATTACATCTACGCAGTATCTCCCATCTTACTTCTCATCCCTTACCACTGCAAAACATCGTTTTGCGTTTATTAAGGCAAGGTTTAATGCCTTTCCTTCCGGGGTCATGTCACATAGATTCTCTAGGGGCCGTGTATCAGATTTATGCTCGTGTGATGAGTTGTCGAGGGAATCCCTCCTGCATATTGTTTTTATCTGCCCTTTATACAGTGATGTCAGGAGAAATTTGTTGAGCCCACTGGTCCAAAAATTCTCTGGACTTCCAGTTGAGATCCAGCTTACCCTTTTACTCCAGGATTCTAACCCAACAGTAACCTTGCAAGTGGCAAGGTATCTGACTTCGGTTCTGAACCATAAGAGGCGAAATGGCCTATTACAGGAATCCTAATGGTTCTTTTCCACCCCTTTTGGGCCTATAACTCCTGATAGTATCATAGGTTGAATTTATATTTATTTCTCCTGATTGTAAATATTTTATGTTATTATTTCTATTTTAATGTAATTATTTTAGCTGTTTTTGCATGGATTGTAAGGCAGGTATGATTTGCGTGTCTATTTATATATGAGCTTATAGCTGAAACTGAGCCAGATGGGCAGGGTATACATAATAAATACATAATAAATAAATTATTATTATTATTATTATTATTATTATTATTATTATTATTATTATTATTGGCTAGGCTACCAAATGGTGGTATCCAGGACAATCCAAAGTAGGGAGATGATAATCTGGGACGGCCAACAATGGCGAGGCTCCTCTCCCTCTCTCCATTTCCCCAGCCAAAAGGGACCCACCCAGGCGCCCCACGACCCCAGGGATACCTGCCAGGGGGAAACCGGGAGAATGGGGGGCCTCAGCTCAACCCCCAGCCCTGCTTGGGGATGGGGGTCCTCACTAGGACTCCCCTTCGATGGGCTTCCCCTTCCCGCCAAGGCGTCCATCTCTCGGCCCCCCAGGAAAGAGAAAGGGAAGTTTGGTGCTGCTGCTGCTGCTGCAAGGAGACCTTGCAAGGCAAACCCTGCAGGTGTTGGGGCCCCGCTTCCCACCTGGATCCGGGCCCCTTTCGATGGGCACCAGGGAGGGAGGGAGGGCGCTTTCTTGGGGGGCGGGGGTCTCTTTGCCCTCCCCTCCCCCTCTTTACCTCTTGGTCCTCTCTGGTCCTCCGCCTCCCTGGCTCCAGATTATTCCGCTTTCCTTACGTGCAATAGAAAGGGCTGGGGGGGGGTCCCTGCATGCACCGACGCCCCTCCTCCCTCTTCCGGATCTACCCTTTTGGCGGCACATTTAGCAGCGTCACTTCCGGTTCCTTTTGGGACGCGCTTGCCCCTAGAGCTACGTCCGCAGAGCTGCCACTTCCTGTGTTGGGAGGGGAATCGGACGGGACGGCGCTGCCTTTGGCTTCGTGCTCTTGGGGCTCCATGGGGACATTGCCCCCCTCCTTCCCCCCCCCCCCAGAAGGGGGTCCAGATGGCTGCGGGAGGTGCATCATGTCTGGGGGTGATCTGAGTTTGTGGGGAGAGAAGGACGTGCTTTCCCTCCCCCTCAATCTAGGAACAGGGCGGTTGGGAGGGGAGAGGATGGGGAGCAAGGAAGGCTCTCCCCCCCCCCAACTTCCTTCTTAGGATCGGGAGAGTGGGGGAGGGGCTGATGCAGGGAAGCCAAGTGGGGTGTCCTCCCCCGCCCCCCCATGTCCGCCTTGCAAGGTCCTCCCTCTGGGGGTGGGAAGAGACAGGTGGCTGCCTGTGACAGGGGGGCCCGGGGCGCTTCCTTTCCTCTCCCCCCTCGCCCTTCTCTCCCTCCGGAGACGAGCAGGGAATGGGGGCTGTAGAAAAAGAGGGGAGGGGGCGAGGCCATGCCATCAGGAAGGGGTCTCCTCCCTGTGAGACCCTTCAGCTGCGCCCCCCCCCATAAGGAACAGCTGTAAGAATTTTAAGGTCTTTCATATATATATAGTAATGGTTATTAATTGATAAGGAAAAGCTCCGGCCTTCACCTTCCCCACCGCGCGGCCCCGCCACGGGGCTCCCGTGCTGCCAAGTGCGGGACCTGGAAATCTCTGTTTCTCCCCCTTCCCGACGATGAGCGGGCACCTCACACCCTGTTTTGGACTTCCCCATACACACTAGTTGCACAAGCACACACACAAACCCTCGCCATAAAGGGTTTCCCCAAAAGTCCCGATTTCTACTGTAAAAAGCCTCCGAGAAGCGCTCCTGTCAAGCGTTCCTCGTATCCTCCATTTTCTCAATGAACGGCAAGTCCACCAATCAGAAGCATGCATTCAGCCCAGCCTGCAAAATGGAACGTTCAGCTCAGCTACTGTGATGTACTCAACACCTTCACGCTTGACTGCTCGCTAAGTGGGTATTGACAGGCTCCCTGCTGCGAGAACAATGGAACTGAAACTAAAATGTATCCAGCAAGGGAGGTTATTAATTATAACTTGTTACAATGTTGCAACTGGACAATTTGGACTCTGGGTGGCCTGTTTTGACAGCTCAAAACATTTATTACTATAAAAATCAATATCTCCGGAATGCAATATCCGATCTGCTTGGTTCTGGTGTCTATTTGCTCCTTAGGAAATAACCTTTCTAACCCCTCGGTCCCCGCCATCCTCCGATCATCAGAAGTTTATTATTTCGATACTGTATAATTTTTGGACTTCCATCTCAGTGACTTTCATAATCCTTTAAGCGGCAGATCACGTACTCCTCCAGGTGCAAGAGGAAATGCACCCCTCCCGGTAATCCACCCAAGCACCCTCCGATCAGTTGCCATGGCAGCAGACATCCTCCTAGGAGTTTCCTATTGTTTTCTCCCAGTGGAAACTCTCAATGTGTATTGCACCCACCCTAAATCCATTCACCGGTTCCTGCCATCCTTCCTGATATGTAAAACTTGTTTACCTGTATGTAAATCTCGCTAGAACCTCCCCTCTCCACCTCCCTTCTCTGACGTTTCTATGATGTATTTCGCTATGTATTCTGGGCAATGGCGGGAAGTTTTAAAAGTCCGTGACACCCTTTGTTCGGGGTTCGGATCCTCCTGAACCTTGTTGCGCAATAAACTCCTTTGCTTTTGCTCCAATCTCCGGCTGGTCTCCATTGCCTCCGCAGCGAACCACGGGCTTCCTCCGTAGGACCGGGAGCTGAGCAGCCTCTACCCGGTAATTTCCGTAAAATAATGTACCAAACAAATAAGGCCACATGTCTGAAAACAGCACAGAAAGACAGGGGGTCTCACTCCATTTCGACTTGTTGAGCTTTTTTAAAGAGAAGTTTTTTAGCTGGGGGTGGGGGGCGCTGATTACATTTCTCTGGCAGATCAGCCTATTTGATGCAATTAAGCCCTGGAACAACGCTAGCCATGCTCACTTCCAGATGTTTCGCAATTTGCTTTGCAAGGAGAGAACCCAGCTTGTTCAAACAGCCATATCTACAGAGTAGTCAGTGCAAGATTAATGCTGAAACACAAAATCCACAGCAGCAATCACTGGGGAAAACTGTTCTAAAATTAAGGAAAAAACTATGCATTCTAATATTTGGAAGGAAACTGGAGTGAGGGAATCTTCCCCACCCCCACCCCACCCCCCCAAAAATAAAGTGGAGTCTAGGCTTAGTTTGGCCAAACTGGACTTCCGGCGGCGACGCCATCGCGGAGCGGTCGTGGGTTGCCTCGGCTGCGAGGCGACCCAGTCCGTCCCGGGGGTTGGAGCCCCGCTACCGCAAAGCTCCCCGGCTGTGCCCACTATGGCTCTGAACCCTTCCCTCGCTCCCCCTGTAAAGGGGGAGTGGGGGTGAAGGGACAACGGAGCCGGGCTATAGGGGACATGCCCCAACCGGGACGCGGAGCGGCGGTCACCCCCGCGACGAGCGTCAAGTTCTACCTGTCATGTTTGGAACTAAAGAAACCCGGTGGTCGTGAGTATTCGATTGGACTAGTTTTTGTGCTTTTTTAACGATCCGGGAGACATTTGAAAAGGAAGCCTGCCTCCCTCCCTTCGGGGGAAAGAAAATAACCAGTTTAAGAGACTGCTGTTACAGAGATGGTTACAAAGTATTTGAACTTTGACAAGTGAGACTTTTTTGATCTCCCTTTGGGGAGCAAGTTTGTGGAAAATATCTCCTTTTAAAGTTTTGGTCTTTGCGCCCTGGTTTCAGGGAAAATGGCTACGAAAAGTTTGAGCTGAAGTGGAAAACTACTGGTACAAAAGGAAGAACATAGAAATAGAAACTGAAATCTGATACCTATCCCCCTTCTCAACATGTTGGACTTTGTTTTTGAACTTGTTTTGAACTCTGGATTAACGGATGAACAAAGGCTTGTTATTCTGAAGCTGGAACTGCTTGATCAGAAATTGAAGGTTTTGAGTGGGGACATGAAGAAAAATTTACTTCCCACAGAGGAGACCTTTCAAGTTTGTGACACCATGGAAGAGAGCCTTGGCAAAGAGCTGAAGGGGATGATTGAAGAATGGAGAGAGATGGCTTGGCGACTCCGGGAAAAAGAAACGTCCTTCGGGGGTGGCAGCCCCGGGACGGCAAGAATTGTTATATCCAGCCCCCGAGGTGAGAGCTCGGGAGTGAGGGACAAAGAATTAAGATATCTACAAATAGAAGAAGAATGTGACATTGAATCGGAGAAGCTGAAAGAAGATGAACTGCGTACCCTGATGCTCGATGCAAGGACTGTTGGGAACCGTGTCTGGATCTGTGGATGTACAAGAAAAGAGGACAATTGGAGGATTGGTTCCGGTGAAAGATGGAAATGGACAATGGACAGAGGGGGAATAGGGTGAAGTATTAAGTGTAAAATTTAAATGGTCTGTTATGGTAATCTGAAATCGGAGGGTTAAGACATTAAGTTTTATTTTATTTTTAATAAGAAAAGAGATATTCTGAACTTTATGCTATTAGCAGCAGTACAAGGGATAGAAGAAGGTCGTATAGATTTGATATAAGAATAATTTGTTAAGATTTGTTAAGATTAGTTAAGATTTGTTAAGATTTAAAGATTTGTTATTAAGATGATTGTTTAGATTTGAATTTTTTTTCTGCAAAGGAATTTAATTTT
Organism: Lacerta viridis; assembly: GCA_900245905.1. Lineage (NCBI taxonomy): Eukaryota > Metazoa > Chordata > Lepidosauria > Squamata > Lacertidae > Lacerta > Lacerta viridis. Next base: position 41,566 of record OFHU01002036.1, read on the forward strand.
TAGAGAGATGATGTTATTAAAGTAGAATTTGGATTTAAAACCGAAGGAGAGAAGGCAGGGGAAGTCAACCGTCAAGATTCGGAACTAGAATTTTTTTTTTTATGCATGTAAACAAGAAGAAGAATCCTGGCTATGTTTGTATTTGTTTTATATATGTAGGTGTGGGTGGGTTTATGTTTTGTTATGAAAATGCCAATAAATTCTTAAAAAAAAAAAAAAAAAAATTTGGCCAAACTGCGAGAGGCAGTGAAGATAGGCATGCCTGGCATGCTCTGGTCCATGGGGTCACGAAGAGTCGGACACGACTGAACGACTGAACAACAACAATATACAACAATAATAATTTTTATTTGTACCCCGCCCATCTGGCTGGGTCTCCCCAGCCACTCTGGGCGGCTTCCATCAAATATTAAAATACATTTAAAATATCACGATTAAAAACTTCCCTGCCTTCAGGTATTTTCTGAATGTCAGGTAGTTGTTTATTCCTTGACCTGTGATGGGAGGGCGTTCCACAGGGCGGGCGCCACTACCGAGAAGGCCCTCTGCCTGGTTCCCTGTAGTTTTGCTTCTCGCAGTGAGGGAACCGACAGAAGGCCCTCGGCGCTGGATCTCAGTGTCCGGGCTGAATGATGGGGGTGGAGACGCTCCTTCAGGTATACAGGACCAAGGCCGTTTAGGGCTTTAAAGGTCAGCACCAACACTTTGAATTGTGCTCGGAAACGTACTGGGAGCCAATGTAGATCTCTCAGGACCGGTGTTATGTGGTCCCAGCAGCCACTCCCAGTCACCAGTCTAGCTGCCGCATTCTGGATTAATTGCAGTTTCTGGGTCACCTTCAAAGGTAGCCCCACGTAGAGCGCATTGCAGTAGTCCAAGCGGGAGATAACTAGAGCATGTACCACTCTGGTGAGACAGTCTGCGGGCAGGTAGGGTCTCAGCCTGCGTACCAGATGGAGCTGGTAGACAGCCGCCCTGGACACAGAATTAACCTGTGCCTCCATGGACAGCTGTGAGTCCAAAATGACTCCCAGGCTGCGCACCTGGTCCTTCAGGGGCACAGTTACCCCATTCAGGACCAGGGAGTCCCCACACCCACCCCCCCTGTCCCCCAAAAACAGTACTTCTGTCTTGTCAGGATTCAACCTCAATCTGTTAGCCACCATCCATCCTCCAACCGCCTCCAGACACTCACACAGGACCTTCACCGCCTTCACTGGTTCTGATTTAAAGAGAGGTAGAGCTGGGTATCATCTGCATACTGATGAACACCCAGCCCAAACCCCCTGATGATCTCTCCCAGCGGCTGCATGTAGATGTTGAAAAGCATGGGGGAGAGGACAGAACCCTGAGGCACCCCACAAGTGAGAGCCCAGGGGTCTGAACACTCATCCCCCACCACCACTTTCTGAACACGGCCCAGGAGGAAGGAGCGGAACCACTGTATAACAGTGCCCCCAGCTCCCAACCCCTCTAGACGGTCCAGAAGGATGTTATGGTCAATGGTGTCAAAGGCCGCTGAGAGATCCAGCAGAACTAGGAAACAGCTCTCACCTTTGTCCCTAGCCCGCCGGAGATCATCGACCAGCGCGACCAAGGCAGTTTCAGTCCCATGATGAGGCCTGAATCCCGATTGGAAGGGATCCAAATGGTCCGCATCCTCCAGGCGTGCCTGGAGTTGTTCAGCAACCACCCGCTCAATCACCTTGCCCAAGAATGGTAGATTTGAGACTGGGCGATAGTTGGCCATATTGGCCGGGTCTAAAGATGTTTTTTTAAGAAGCGGTTTAATGACCGCCTCTTTCAGCGGGTCTGGGAAGACTCCCTCGCAGAGGGAAGCATTCACCACCCCGCGGAGCCCATCGCCCAGCCTTCCCGGCTCGCTTTTATTAGCCAGGATGGGCAAGGATCAAGGAGACAGGTGGTCGGTTTCACTCGTCCAAGCAGCCTGTCCACATCCTCGGAGGTAACAGATTGAAATTGATCCCATGAAACATGACTAGACAGAGCTCTAGCACTCTCCCGCCCCGGCCCTGCTCCCACGGTGGAATCTACCTCCTTCCGAATCTGAGCGACTTTATCTGCAAAAAACTTTGCAAAAGCATTGCAGGAGATCTTGGGGTCCCTACCAGGCCCCGATGACGAAGGTGGTTCTGCTAGATTGCGAACCACCTGGAAGAGTCTCCTGCTGCTGTTTTCTGCAGATGCAATAGAAACGGTGAAGAAGGTCCTCTTCGCCATTGCCATTGCCACTTGGTAGGCTCGAAGTTGAGCTCTAGCCTGTGTCCAGGTCTGATTCAGAATGAGTTTTCTGCCACCGGCGCTCTAGCCGTCTCAGCAACTGTTTCATCGCCCTCAGCTCCAGGGAAAACCACGGGCCTGTCCGGGCTCCATGCAATCGGAGAGGGCGCTTCGGAGCCAGACAGTCTATAGCCCTGGTTAGCTCCACATTTCAGCGGGCCACCAGGCTTAGGCTGAGTGCACCCCATACATTTAAAGCACCTAGAAAGAGCAGCACCCAGGAGATTGTTAGCCGCTTTGAGACTCCTTCAGACAATGATAAAGCGGGATATCAAATCCAAACTCCTCCTCCTCTTCTTCTTCTTCTTCTTCATGTGTCCCGAGTCTCATTTATGCTAAACACCTAAACGGATTAAAAGGACTTATTTGGGTAATACAAGCTGGGCAAGGCGGGGGTCAAGATGGCGGTTGTGCTCCATGTGGCGTGGTGTGTGTGTCTGTGTGCATGTCTGCACCTGTGGGTCTATCCAGGGGTCCACTGGGGGCTGGGAAGCTAGGCCCAGAAGACCAGCTGCAGGTGCGATTCCTGACTCTCCTTTGCTGGAGGCTTCTAGGCGGAGGTTGGGGGGTCGTCCGACCTGTGTGATTTAGCTTGGGTTGCTTCCTGACCCCAACCCATTTATTGATAAGGTAAGATTTCTTTATTGTCATCGTACAGGTACAATGTTGTACAAGTGCAATTAAATTGAATGCCATGCCATAAAAACAAGACAAAAAACACATTTTCAGCCACACATGCACATACATACACAACCATCACAACTTTCCAAGGTCATATCATCTGGTTACAGCATTTAAGATGTCTTCCCCCACGCCCTCTGTTCTGTTTTCTATATATATAAAAATGTTCCCATTGCGTGCACGTCCGGCCGCACCTTGCTCCGTAACCGCTGGACCAAATCACATCAAATTTAGGACAAAGCGTAACATGACCATGGGGGAAGGATATAGCATAATAATTTTTTTAAAAACACCTGTCATGCCTAAAATATAGAATAAAGGCCAAAAAAATGGCGCGCCTATTATACCTCACCAGCAAAAGGAATGAAGACTCCAACAGCATCCAATAGAAAGGCGGATTGCCTGCTGACGTCATCAGACCTGGCCAGAGCAACAATGCCTTTGCCCTCACCTAAAATGGCCGCCGCAGCTTCGCATGTGCCGAGAAAAAAAACACGGAGCAGGAGGCATGCCTGAGAGGTCGCACTGAGTAAGACCAGCTCTGAGGGGATTGTGTCGCTGGGGTGTGTGATTTTGGGACTGGGTAATTTTGGGACTGGGGTAGGGGAGAATGCTCTTTAAGGCTCCAGTGCCCTAACCTAAAATGGCCGCCGCAGCTTCGCATGTAAAATGCATCTCTGGGTTATTTGTGGGGCATAGGAATTAGTTCACCCCCCCCCAAAAAATATAGTCCGGCCTACCACATGGTCTGAGGGAAAGTGGACCGGCCCACGGCTGAAAAAGGTTGCTGACTCCTGCTGTAAAGGGACAGGGAAGAATGAAAACAGGAGCTTCCAGAATACTCTTGGGGTCAGGAGAATTTTAAAAAGCAAAAAAAAAAAAAAAAAAACCCACAGCAACGCGAAAGTGGGGGGAGGGAGACAGAGAGGTGCCAGGCAAGAGTTCAACGGAGAAGCTGTGGGGAGGAAGGCAAAAGCAGGAAATACGGAGAGGAGGCAGGCGGAAATTCAACGGAAGAAGCTGTGGGGAGGCAAGTGAAAATGGGAAATACGAAGATGATTCTCTATGATTCTATATTAGAAACCTTCCCTGGATAGCTTGATGTAATTTTCTTTTAAGCCTTATTAAATTGAGATTCTTTCTCTCTCTAATGGGGGGTTTTAAGTTCTTTTATTTGACATGTAGCTTCTACAATTATTTGCTTATTTGAGTTTGTAAAACTTTAGCCCCATTTATTTGATATTATTTTCTGGATGTTATTGGTATAAGCTCTTTTTGTGAAACATGTTCTTAGTGCATATCTTTGTTTGCTTCATATAATTTTCTGGCCATTTAATATTCAGCTTTTTTTGTAAGCTCCCTTTGTGATAAGTCCTTTCATTTGAAATTTACCGGTAGTTTTTACCTGTTTGAATATTTAGCTTTTTGTAGGCTCTCTTTGTGAAATTTATTTTTTGTGTATATTCTCTCTTCGCTGGCATATTATTGATCAATGGAAAGCTGTAGGTCAGAGTGCTCCCATGGTACAAAGATTGGCCAGAGATGTGAAGGGGATTGGATAATCCTTTGATGGGTGATCCTAACAATTAGAGGGAAAGGCAAAAAGCTTTAATTATAAGAGCCAGCCAAAGGGCAGACTGACCCATATCTTAAGAGTGAAAAGCTTTAACTTTCACCCAATAATAAACTCAGGGCTGTCTTGGCCAGAGAGACAAGATGAGTCATTGAAAGATGGTCTGGCACATGAAGACAGGCAGGCACCAGGAACTCGAGGCTAAAGTGACCTTTTGCTTTGAAGATGGGATTGTAAGAACAGGGATTTTCAAGGATATTATTAATGGGGTGACGTGCATGAATTCATGAGGCTGAATTAGGGGAGAGGGACTCTGAAAGGGTATAAAAGCTGTATGTATCTTTTCGCCTGTTGTATTTCGCTGTGAAGTAACACGCGGATGCCTTCTGCTGTCCTAGGCAGTCAGAATGTATATAAATTCATTCTCTATTTCAATTCTTCGGTGTCATTATTGACTCTCTCTCTCTCACCTCGTGGTGCAACGCGAACCCCAAGGTTAATGGAAAGGGTCTGCCAAAAAAGGCTACAATTTAATGAAGAATTAAATGCAATAACTTTTATTAAGGATTATTCATTACAACAGCAGTCATAAAGAAGAAAAGTGAAACACACAGAAAAAATTAGATATAGCATTTAAACTGCTGTATTGGCACTTTGCGATAAGTGGGTTTTGCATTGCAGTTTGGGTACTCGGTCTCTAAAAGGTTCGCCATCACTGCCCTAGGAGCCTGTCCAGTTGCAAAGGTGGAGGGAGGGCTTTCCACCCTCAGGGCCCAGGGGTGGCTCCTGCCTTGGGGCAGCTGGTGGATTTGGAGGAAGTTGACCCTTAGCACTCTCGGTTGGGGACCTGCCTGAACCTCCTTCCACATTATACTCATCCATACTGTTTCTCCCCTGTGTCCTTTTGGGGACAGCATTCTACACACAGTTGTGTCACTGTGCCCCCGCTCCCAGGACATTGCTTAGAGGTGCTTTGGTACGGCCCCTTCTTCCCTGTGCCCCCTTCCCTCCTCAGGTAAAATGTGCAGCTAGGAACAGAGCCTTTCCTCGTTATGGCACTAAATACCCCTTTTATTTTTCCTGCCACCAAACATAACTAGGCACAATATACAAGAAAAGGCTCCAACGAGCTGTAAGAATTGCAGAAAGGGTAACTGGTGTTAGCTTGCCTTCAATAGAGACAATTTATGCTACCCGAGTTAGGAAGAGAGCAGAGAGAATTGTAGCAGATCCTTTACATCCCGGTCATCATCTGCTTGATTTACTTCCATCTGGACGTCGCTACAGGACTTCATATATAAAATTGGCCAGGCACAAGAATAGTTTTTTACATTGCAATGTAGACGAAACAAATTCCAAGTATGTTGGAAAATGTACATGGCCTATAATAAATAATTCCTATTCCTATATATATAAATCAAAACAATAGATGAGGGTTTCAAGATTACCATGGGCATATAGGTAGTTGCATTCGGTCTTCCTGTATCTTTATGGTTCCATTATTGCAATTATAACAGTGGGAGTTATGCTGTTGTTCCTATAATATTAATCTAAGCAACTCTGCTTCCAAAGCAACACCCCCAGTCTCAGCTTCACTTTGTGCAACTCTCCATTCCCACATACAAACATTTCCAACTCCCTCCACCAAACACCAAATGTTGTGTATTGATTCAAGGGTTATCATATCTGTATTACTATTGTCTGTATTCACATTAGGGGAAAGTAACTGCCTTCCTGTTCCAGAAGGAACAGCTACTATTGGTTCATTCAAGTTGCTGCATTTGGATCCTCAGTCTTATTGGTTCCCACCAAAAGGCAGCTTTGTGATTGCTTGAGATTGTTCCCTCCAAAATGTATCCTTTCTAGCCAGTCTTCTGTCCCTATAAATGTAGCTTCCCTCTCCTCAGTTCCCCTGAATAAAGAGTTGTTACATGAAGAAGCTGTCTCCTGTCTGCTATGTCAGAGAGCTGAAATCACTAACCCCACACTACTACACCAAAACCAGCTCACTCTCAGTCCATCCTCACTCAGCAGCAACACTCCATACTCACACACTCCCCCTCCCTATCTAACAGTACATTAAATATTATATTATGCTTACTATTGTGAAATGTTACCTTCATTACTTTAAATACATGTCTAGACAATGTTACATACAAACAACAAAGGCTCACATATGCTGCAGGCATTTAAGATTGATTTCCTGTTATTGATGTGAAAGAAAGTGTCAACTCAGAGAGAAACAGGTTCTACACTCTAAAAAGCGTTTCACAATAACCAAAACAGATTCCACACTCCTTCTATTTAACCCGTTTCTCTTCCTTGCGATAATTGATGGCTCGTAGAGTTTCCACTCTTACAGCTCCTACCCTTCAAAGTCTTTTCATGTTTCCCTAGCCCTGCCCCCCCATGTTTGCCTTGCAAGGTGCTCCCTCTGGGGGTGGGAAGAGACAGGTGGCTGCCTGTGACAGAAGGGCGGGGGGTCCTTTCCTCTCCCCCCTCACCCTTCTCTCCCTCCGGAGACGAGCAGGGAATGGGGGCTGTAGAAAAAGAGGGGAGGGGGCGAGGCCATGCCATCAGGAAGGGGTCTCCTCCCTGTGAGACCCCTCAGCTGCGCCCCCCCATAAGGAACAGCTGTAAGAATTTTAAGGTCTTTCATATTGATAGGGAAAAGTTCCAGCCGTCACCTTCCCCCACCGCGAGGCCTTCTAGCTAGCGAGTGCGGGACCATGAAATCTACAAACCCCCCCCGACGATGAGCGGGGCATCCCTTTTCACCTTGTCCCTGTCATTCCCCCTCACACAAGTTGCACAAGCACCCACATAAACCCTCGTGATAAAGGGTTCCCCCAAAAGTCCTGATTTGCGCCCCTGAAAAGCCTCCGAGAGCGCTCCTGTCAAAGCGTTCCTCGTATGGGCCATTTTCCTCAATGAACGGCAACCCACCAATCAGAAGCATGCATTCCAGTCTGCAAGATGGAACGTTCAGCTCAGCTACTCAACACCTTCACGCTTGACTGCACGCTAAGTGGGTATTGACAGGCTCCTGCTGCGAGAACAATGGTACTGAAACTACGTTGTATCCAGCAGAGGAGGTTAATTATGAGTCGATACAATGTAACAACCAAGACAGACTCAGACTGAGGGTGGCCCGTTTAACCTTACAATGTTTATTATTGTAAAAATCACATCTCTGCAACACAACGTCCGATCTGCTCAATTCTGGTGTCTATCTTCTCCTTAGGAGATGGCCTCTCTATTCCCTCGGTCCCCGCCATTCTCCGACCATCGGAAGATTATTATTTTGATAGTGTATGATTTTCTGACATTCATCTCAGTGGCTTTCATAATCCCCTAAGGGAGAGAACACGTACACGCCAGGTGCTGCCCCCACCCAGGTGATCCAGTCAAGCACCCATCCATCTGTTGCCATGGTTGCAGACACCCTCCTCAGTGTTTCCCCATTGTTCTCTCCCAGTAGAAGATCTGGATGTATATTGCACCCACCCTAAACCCATTCATCAGTTCCTGCCACCCTTCCTGATATGTAAAACTTGTTTACCCGTATGTAAATCTTGCTAGAACCTCCTCTCTCCCCCTCCCTTCCCTGACGTAGGTATGATGTATTTTGCAGTGTATTCTGGGCAATTGCGGGAAGTTTTAAAAGTTCATGACACGCTTTGTTCGGGGTTCGGATCCTCCGGAACCTTGTTGCGCAATAAACTCCTTTGCTTTTGCTCCAACCTCTGGCTGGTCTCCATTGACTCCGCAGCGAACCACGGGCTTCCTCCGTAGGACCGGGAGCAGAGTAGCCTCGACCCGGTAATTTCCGTAACAGCTTGGTGCCGAAACCCGGGACCTGCGTTCTCCCGTGGTGGCCGGGGACCCCATCGAGTCTTCAGCCGGCATCGGGACCCTCTTCTCCCGTGGAGACCCATCGGACCTCCGGCCATCCTCCGGGCGGTAATTGCAGGTCTCAAGGGGAGCCAACCGGGGAGCAAAGGCAAAGCTCAGCCGGCTTCGTCTTCAACGATCCAGCGGATCGCAGTGGAAGACGCGTGAGTATAAATCCAGTGCACTGGTGATTGTGGGAATGGGGGAGGTAAGCCTGGCAACCGCAATCTACTGCTCTCTTACCTATCGTTTCTTACCTGTCTCTCGGTCTGTCCCGTAGACCGTTGCTCAACTCGAAAGGGGAGTCCTGAGCTCTATCTCTTTTTCTCCAATACCCGGTCAGCCGCCCCGTTAGCAGGTCTAACGAACGCAAGGGACTGGGCTCTTTTTCTACTTTGCCAGCCGCCCCGAGTAGGTGAAAGATCCTAACGAACGCAAGGGGCAAAGGACTTTTCTGCACTATCTCAAACCTCAGCCGCCCCGGTCGGGTCACGTATACACGCTGGTCGTGTGTGAACCCGCTTCCGAACGCAAGGGAGGTTTTTCCGGACTGTTTCACTCTATCGAATAAAGGGCTGCCCGATCTGGCACTGCAGTGGCAGGCGTCCAGTAGGGCTCCCTTCCTTTAGCTGTTAAACGATAGGTAGGAGGTTGCCAGGTGGGGAAATTGTAATGGGTGGAAATGGTTTGGGAAAATAGGAATAGTTGAGAAGAAACGGAAGAGAAAGGAAGAGGAAAAGGAGCTCCAGAAAAAGAAAGGAAGAGGTAGTTTAGTGTAGATCCCCCTGGTCAGCCGCCCCTCTAGCCGATCTAGGGAACGCAAGGGACCAGGCTAGTTAATCGGAACGTCGCGTACTCGTTTTATGCTAGGAAACCCCTCTATCTCACTCCCTTCGTGAAACCCTGATTTACTAAGATATCTTCCCCATCCTTTCTTCCAAAACCCAGGTTCCTCTTAAATTCCCCAGGAACAATGGGTGCTAAGGCTTCGAAGCATGGTCGTACTTCCTCTGGGAAGAAGGCTTCTCGGAAGCCTTCTCTCACCCAGCCGGAACCCGACTCTTCCCTTGAATTTGTATTGGATCATTGGAAGGAAATTCCAGATTCAGAAATGCTGTCAAGGCAGAAGTTACAAGACCTCTGCAAGAATTCCTGGCCATCCTTTACCGAAAGAGAACCATCTGAGCTCCGCTGGCCACCGGAGGGATCCTTTAATCAGGGTCGTTTAAATACTTTAAAGAAGCTCTTATCGGAAGAAAGGCCTCGTCAGCTAGACTGTCTAAAAGCTTTCGAGGCCGTGTACCAAGTCCTCATGACTCTAAAGTCTTCTCCGGCTCTTCAGATGCCCATGATTAAACCTCTCAAGAGAAACCCTAGGAAACCCAAAGGAGGTCCTGCACCGCCCCCTTATGAGGATCCCTCGGATGACGACTCCATGGATCAGGCCATGGCGCTCTATTATAATCGTCCCAGGCGGGCCCCTACAGCTCCCCCCGCTCAGAATGATGTCCCTGCGCAAAATAACCTCCAGGGACATGAAAATGATACCGATCCCAACGATCAGGCGGGAGCTCAAGGTGGGCAACTGCTGGTTCAACCCACCGACCAGGAAGAAGCTACCCAGGGGCCCGATAACCAGGTGGATCCTGACCCTGTTTTAACACCAGTCAGTGACCACGCTGCTTATACCCTGTCGCCCCATTCCAACCCTTTCGGGAATGCGGAGGGTATGACCACCCGTTCCATGGTGCAGACCGCCAGAGACTTTGCCATCCGCCTACAGGGCGCCTTTTCCCCATCCGCTCCCCGGCAGCCGGCCAAAGCAAAGGCTAAAGGAAACGGGGAAAGTAACCTTCAAGCAGCCTCCTACCAGATGCCCCTACGGGCTTTCCCCATACCTCCGGCAACTCCCGATGGGGCCCCACGCATGATATACACCCACCAACCCTTTCGGACTGCAGATCTGGTGAACTGGGCTAACGTGATGCCCTCTTTAAGAGATGATCCTGACAAGTGCCACAGACAGATAGCGACCATCTTGTCCTCACATCATCCTTCATGGACTGACGTCCATGTGCTCCTAAATGCTCTATTCAATGAGGCTGAAAAGGCCGATATCCTAAGTAAGGCTGAGGAAGCTTTCAATCAAGAAAATTATCAAGAAGGGAGACCACAAGGGGTGGAAGCCTTAACACCTAGAGATCTACGGATCGAACCCAACCCCATCTGGGATTACAACACCCCAAATGGCATCTGGTGCCTAAACTTGTTTAAGAAGGCCATTTTAGATGGCATCAAGGCATCTGGACAACGCTCAATAAATTGGACCAAAGTCCAGACCGTAATACAAGGGCCAAATGAGCACCCTTCAGACTATTACTCCCGGTTGGTGGCGGCTATTAAAACATGGGGCGGAATAGACCCTGAGAACCCTCACCATGACATAATAGTCAAAGGTTTCTTTAAAGACCAAGCAACACCGGACATACGGAAAGCTTTGAACCTTCTCATTGGATATGACGGGAAAACCTTCAGCGAGATCCTATCTATCGCAAAATCCGTCTTTAATAATCGAGATGAGAAGAAAAAGAGAGACACCAAGTCAGAGGAAGAGGCAGTGCTTGCCCTCAGTATGGAAACCCCTTACTTCCCAGCTCCAGGGTTCCCGGCCAGGGGAAGAGGCAGGGGGCGAGGAAGAGGGGGAGGATTAACGGCAAACCCATCCATGCCACGACCCTGGGGCCCATCCACTGGCCTCTGCTACCTGTGCTTCCAACCTGACCACCTAAAATGAGATTGCCCGTATCTATACCCAGGAAGCCCCTGGGTTGAAGCCAACTCTCACCCATTCCCTGGAGGCAACTCACCATACGCAGCCTTTCCTTCGCGCCCACCTAGGGCCCAAGGGTACAGCAACCAGCAAATGGTGCCAACCCCTCCGATAGGAAACTGGCCACCTCAAGGCGCCCAGGACCTGATGGCCCAACCACCCACCGGATCACAGCCTCCAGCAACCTTCCGAGCCCCCCCACCGGCTCAGCCAGCACCCCAATCCGCTCAAGCCCTTCCTCCTGACGCAAGAAGGAATCCGGCTATCTCCTATTGACAATTAGAAGGGGATCTCATCCAAGCCCAAGCCATCTGCCCTGTGTTAGCATTATCTCCAGAGGACCCCGTCTGTACCATCGAGATAGACGGGCACCCCTATGAATGTCTATTAGACACCGGGGCTACGTATTCCACCTTAACCAGTAGCCACCTAAAGCCCGGAGATGAAACTAGGAAGGTGATGGGTTTGGACGGGATACCCCGCACCTGTCCGCTATCGAAACCAGCGAAAGTCACCTTAGGACCCTTGCTGGCCGAGCATACCTTTCTCCTTACCTCCAGCCCGGTTAACCTACTGGGGAGAGACCTCCTCTGCAAGCTTAACGCCACCATTACTTGCTCCTCCGATGGCATCTACCTTCATATGCCAGACAAGTCAGTGGCCTCCTTCCAGGGAATTTTGCAAGAAGCTAAGGACGAGCGCCAATTCCCTGACCTCCCCATGGAATTAGAACGGGAAATGCCGCCCTGGTTGTGGGGAACCGAATCGACTTCAGTGGGACTTTTAAGATCGGCTGTCCCAGTACGGATCTCCTTCAAAGGTGATCAGCCATACCCCTGTGCAAAACAATACCCATTACCCACCGAAGCCATTGAAGGACTGACCCCGATGATCCAGGACTTCCTAAAACAGGGAATTCTAGTCCCCTGCGCCTCCCCATGCAATTCGCTTATACTCCCCATTAAAAAACCGGGGGGGGGGAGGGAACCCCTGTTCGCTATCACTTTGTTCAGGACCTCCGGCTAATAAATCAATTCGTGATCCCGTGGCACCCAGTGGTAGGGAATCCAAATTCGCTCTTAAATGCCATCCCTCATGAAACCACCTGGTATAGTGCAGCGGATTTGTGCTCTGCTTTCTTTAGTATACCTGTTGCCCCGGAGAGCCAATTCCTATTTGCATTCACCTGGGGTTCTGGTCAGTTAACATGGACCAGATTACCCCAAGGCTACGTAGAATCACCGGCTATATTCTCAGCTACCTTGCACCGCGACCTCCAGGACGTGTGTCTACCTGCTGGCTCCTCCTATTTGCTCTACGTTGATGACATCCTTATTTGTTCTACCAGTGAGGAAGCGTGCAAAAGAGACACTAAATACCTTCTCATACAGCTAGCCTACAAGGGACATAAGGTGTCCCCTAAGAAACTTCAGTATTGCAAGCAAGAAGTCAAGTACCTTGGGCACATCCTGGGGGTTGGAACTAGGAGCCTGGCTACCGATTGTATAGAGGCCGTCACTAAGATACCCTTGCCCCAAACCAAGAGACAGCTAAGAGGATTTCTCGGAATGTGCGGGTTCTGTAGGGCTTTCATAGCAGGATATAGTGAAATTGCAAAGCCCCTCTCTGCCATGACACGTCAAGATCACCCAGATAAGCTGCAGTGGACCGAGGAAGCCTTTGCCCAATTTGAGCGCTTAAAAAGAGAGCTCCGGTCCGCCCCAGCCCTAGGGTTGCCAGATTATCGCATACTCTTTAACCTGTTCGTACATGAGCAGGAGGGAGTAGCATCTGGGGTCCTGACCCAATCATTCCGAGACCGACAAAGACCCGTAGCGTATTATAGCCTTCAGTTAGATACTACGGCTAAAGGATCTGTGAGCTGCCTAAGGGCAATTGCTGCCGCTGCAATTCTCCTTCAGAAGGCACAGGAGACAGTGCTAGGACATGAAATCACCATACATGTCCCACATGCAGTAGCCACCTTACTGACCCTCAAAGGAACCCATCATTTTTCAAACCCCCGCCAAAACCGTTACGAAGCTCTCCTACTGGCTCCGTCAAATGTGACCATCAAAAGGGTTAACTCTCTAAATCCGGCCACCCTCCTCCCACTACCCGAGGACGGCACCCCGCATCATGACTGTACCCAAATAGTCCGGCAGGCAGAGAAACCCCGTGAGGACTTAGACCACCTTCCCTTGCAAAACCCAGACCTCATCCTCTACACTGATGGGAGCTCGAACGGAGAACGAAGAACGGGATACTCTGTGGTGTCCGATTTTGAGGTGGTGGAAGCTGAGCCAGTAAATCCCCAGTATAGCGCCCAGGCAGCCGAATTAATCGTGCTCATCAGGGCCTGTGAGCTAGCAGAGGGACAGCGGGTGACCATTTACATGGACAGCAAGTACTGCTTTGGCTTAGTCCACACCACTGGACAGATCTGGCTTCAGTGGGGATTCCTCACAGCATCTGGCTCCCAAATCTCTCATGCTGCCCTAGTTGAGAGACTCCTGAATGCCATTCACTTACCAAAGGCAATAGCTGTCGTGCATTGCAAGGCACACACCAAAGGGAGGGATTCCGTCTCAAAGGGTAACAGACGGGCCAACCGAGCTGCCCAAACAGCTGCCCTGCAGACCATAGGCGAAGGAACCCAGTTCCAATGCATCCAACTCCCCGCCGAAATCGACTTCAGCCAGATGTACAATACTGCCAGGGAACAGAAGCGTGACATGTGGGCATCCCTTGGGGCAAAGCCAACCAATGGGGTATGGTCCTTACTTGACAGGAGAGTCATTATACCCAAGGCCCACCGGAGATCATCGATCAGCGCAACCAAGGCAGTTTCAGTCCCATGATGAGGCCTGAATCCCGATTGGAAGGGATCCAAATGGTCCGCATCCTCCAGGCGTGCCTGGAGTTGTTCAGCAACCACCCGCTCAATCACCTTGCCCAAGAATGGTAGATTTGAGACTGGGCGATAGTTGGCCATATTGGCCGGGTCTAAAGATGTTTTTTTAAGAAGCGGTTTAATGACCGCCTCTTTCAGCAGGTATGGGAAGACTCCCTCACAGAGGGAAGCATTCACCACCCCGCGGAGCCCATCGCCCAGTCCTTCCCGGCTCGCTTTTATTAGCCAGGATGGGCAAGGATCAAGGAGACAGGTGGTCGGTTTCACTCGTCCAAGCAGCCTGTCCACATCCTCGGAGGTAACAGATTGAAATTGATCCCATGAAACATGACTAGACAGAGCTCTAGCACTCTCCCGCCCCGGCCCTGCTCCCACGGTGGAATCTACCTCCTTCCGAAATCTGAGCGACTTTATCTGCAAAAAACTTTGCAAAAGCATTGCAGGAGATCTTGAGGTCCCTACCAGGTCCCGATGATAAAGGTGGTTCTTCTTCTTCTTCTTCTTCATGTGTGCTGAGTCTCATTTATGCTAAACACCTAAACGGATTAAAAGGACCTATTTGGGTATAACAAGCTGGGCAAGGATAGGCGTGCCTGGCATGCTCTGGTCCATGGGGTCACAAAGAGTCAGACACGACTGAACAACTGAACAACAACAACAACAACAACAAAGCTGGGCAAGGCGGGGGTCAAGATGGTGGTTGTTCTCCATGTGGCGTGGTGTGTGTGTCTGTGTACATGTCTGCACTTGTGGGTCTATCCAGGGGTCCACTGGGGGCTGGGAAGCTAGGCCCAGAAGACCGGCTGCGGGTGCGATTCCTGACTCTCCTTTGCTGGAGGCTTCTAGGCGGAGGTTGGGGGGTCGTCCGTCCTGCGTGATTTAGCTGGGGTTGCTGCCTGGCAGGGGGTTGGACTAGATGACCCTCAGGGTCTCTTCAGGGGTTTGAACACACTGAACGAGGTCCCGTTCAATGGCTACGGATTGGGGCCTCCAGGCATTAATCTCTGGAATAAGGCCTTCTGTAAAACACCCAGACCCCAACCCATTTATTGATAAGGTAAGATTTCTTTATTGTCATCGTACAAGTACAATGTTGTACAAGTGCAATGAAATTGAATGCCATGCCATAAAAACAAGACAAAAAACACATTTTCAGCCACACATGCACATACATACACACCCATCACAACTCTCCAAGGTCATATTATCTGGTTACAGCATTTAAGATTTCTTCCCCTACGCCCTCTGTTCTGTTTTCTATATATATAAAAATGTTCCCATTGCGTGCACGTCCGGCCGCACCTTGCTCCGTAACCGCTGGACCAAATCACATCAAATTTAGGACAAAGCGTAACATGACCATGGGGGAAGGATATAGCATAATAATTTTTTTAAAAAACACACACCTGTCATGCCTAAAATATAGAATAAAGGCCAAAAAAATGGCGCGCCTATTATACCTCACCAGCAAAAGGAATGAAGACTCCAACAGCATCCAATAGAAAGGCGGATTGCCTGCTGACGTCATCAGACCTGGCCAGAGCAACAATGCCTTTGCCCTCACCTAAAATGGCCGCCGCAGCTTCGCATGTGCCGAGAAAAAAAAACACGGAGCAGGAGGCATGCCTGAGAGGTCGCACTGAGTAAGACCAGCTCTGAGGGGATTGTGTCGCTGGGGTGCGTGATTTTGGGACTGGGTAATTTTGGGACTGGGGTAGGGGAGAATGCTCTTTAAGGCTCCAGTGCCCTAACCTAAAATGGCCGCCGCAGCTTCACATGTAAAATGCATCTCTGGTTATTTGTGGGGCATAGGAATTAGTTCATTCCCCCCCCCAAAAAATATAGTCCGGCCTACCACATGGTCTGAGGGAAAGTGGACCGGCCCACGGCTGAAAAAGGTTGCTGACTCCTGCTGTAAAGGGACAGGGAAGAATGAAAACAGGAGCTTCCAGAATACTCTTGGGGTCAGGAGAATTTTAAAAAGCAAAAAAACACAGCAACACGAAAGTGGGGGGAGGGAGACAGAGAGGTGCCAGGCAACAGTTCAAACGGAGAAGCTGTGGGGAGGAAGGCAAAAGCAGGAAATACGGAGAGGAGGCAGGCGGAAGTTCAACGGGAGAAGCTGTGGGGAGGCAGGCAAAAATGGGGAAAATATGGAGAGGAGGCAGGCGGAAGTTCAACGGGAGAAGCTGTGGGGAGGAAGGCGAAAGCGGGGGGGGGGAGACAGAGAGTGCGAGGCAAGAGTTCAACGGGAGAAGCTGTGGGGAGGCACTCTCGGTTGGGGACCTGCCTGAACCTCCTTCCACATTATACTCATCCATACTGTTTCTCCCCTGTGTTCTTTTGGGGACAGCATTCTACACACACTTCTGTCACTGTGCCCCCCTCCCAGCACATTGCTTTGAGATGCTCTGGTACGGCCCCTTCTTCCCTGTGCCCGCTTCCCTCCTCAGGCAAGACGTGCAGCTAGGAAAAGTCTTTCCTCGTTCGGGCACTCTGTCCCAGCTCCTCTCCCTTTGCCCTTGTTGCCCCGCTTCTCGGTCTCACTCCTCTCCGTCCTGTTCCTCTCCTCTCTTGGCAGCGGTCGGCACCTTTCACCCAAATGTTGTTGCTGTTCAGTCGTGTCCGACTCTTCGTGACCCCATGGACCAGAGCACGCCAGGCACCCCTATCCTCCACTGCCTCCTGCAGTTTGGTCAGACTCATGTTGGTAGCTTCGAGAACACTGTCCAACCATCTCATCCTCTGTCCCCTTCTCCTTGTGCCCTCCATCTTTCCCAACATCAGGGTCTTTTCCTGATATGCTTGTGTATTTTTCGCTCCATAAGACACACTTTTTTCCTCCTAAAAAGTAAGGGGAAATGTCTGTGCGTCTTATGGAGCGAATGCATGGTCCCTGGAGCTGAATTGCCTAGGGGCCAAAAGCAGATCGTGCTCTCTTTTTTAGGAAGAGAGTGTGGAGAGTATCAGAGCCTGAAGAGTTAAGTGCTCTGCTGTGACGCACTGGTCACTGTGTGGGCAGTTCACATACGGGCTTTTGTCTTTGTCTGTGTGAGCTGTACTTTTTGGTTTCGTTTTCACCGACCGGAGCAGTCATGGAACTGAGCACTCCGGGAGAAGATTTATTGTTTTTGTAAATAAAGTTAGCTCGTTAAGAAGACAACGCTTCAGTGAGTTATTACTGGGCTGCCTTGGCAGTTACACACAAGCTTCTGCTGTGGCTTTGAACTCTGCTAATAGCCAGGAGTTGGCAGGCACAGAAAGCAAAGCAACGCAACGCAAGCCTGCCGGACCCTGGTAAACGCTGCAGATTGTGGAACACACCATTTCACAATCCAGCAGAGAGAAGGGGGTGTTGAAAGGAAGCCGCTGAACAGCTGTTCAGCAAGTGATCGGGGAGAGAGATAAGGCTCCCTTTCCAGCCCTGCCCCCTTGCCCAGGCCTCCATTGTTGAATGCAGAGGGAGGCTGTTTGTTTTCCCCAGCGACATGTGACTGGCTGATTAGATTATCTGTCTGGAAACTGTAGAAATGGCTGTAGGACTAGAAGCTGCAGAACTGTGAGTTGGACCCCATAAAAACGGGGCTTTTCCTCTTTGCAAAAAAAGCTGCACCACTTTCAGCTGATCCTCAAAAAAGCAGGGCTTTTCCCTTTGCAAAAAAAAAGCTGCACCACTTTCAGCTGATCCTCAAAAAAACAGGGCTTCCCCCAATACCTCCTCTAAAAACTAGGTGCGTCTTATGGAGCAAAAATACGGTATATAGAATTATCTGTTTGGGTGTTTGTGATGGTTGGGTTGGTTAGATGGATGGATGGTAGAAAGCTGATTGCATTTGATGTGTACAGCTGTTGGTCATGGTTGGAGAAGTTTTAGTTTTGTAATAAAAGCAGCGTTCTGCAAAGTGCTCTTTTTCAAGGACTAGGGTCCGAGGACCAGGCAAAGGAGGTCAGAACCTTTTTCTTTTTTCAAAACAGTGACAAGTTATACCATAACATTACATATCAAAAATAGCTTTTTTCCTTGTGCATTAAATTGTTAAATTTGTAGTTGTATAGCTGAAGGGGAGGTAAATTATGGGTGGGGTTTCTTTGCTTCTTTGTATTGTGAGAGGAACAGTGTCTGTATGTTTACATTGCAATGTAGCCGAAACAAATTCCAAGTATGTTGGAAAATAATAAATAATAATAATAATAATAATTAATAATAATTATATTATTATTATTTGTACCCCGCCCATCTGGCTGGATTTCCCCAGCCACTCTGGGCGGCTTCCAACAAAAATCAGATACAAAAATATCACACATTAAAAACTTCCCTGAAAAATGTACATGGCCTATAATAAATAATTCCTATTCCTATATATATAAATCAAAAGAATAGATGAGGGTTTCAAGATTACCATGGGCATATAAGTAGGTGCGTTCGGTCTTCCTGTGGCTTCATGGTTCCATTATTGCAATTAAAACAGTGGGAGATATGCTGCTGTTCCAAAGCAACACCCCCAGTCTCAGCTTCACTTTGTGCAACTCTCCATTCCCACATACAAACATTTCCAACTCCCTCCACCAAACACCAAATGTTGTGTATTGATTCAAGGGTTATCATATCTGTATTACTATTGTCTGTATTCACATTAGGGGAAAGTAACTGCCTTCCTGTTCCAGAAGGAACAGCTACTATTGGTTCATTCAAGTTGCTGCATTTGGATCCTCAGTCTTATTGGTTCCCACCAAAAGGCAGCTTTGTGATTGCTTGAGATTGTTCCCTCCAAAATGTATCCTTTCTAGCCAGTCTTCTGTCCCTATAAATGTAGCTTCCCTCTCCTCAGTTCCCCTGAATAAAGAGTTGTTACATGAAGAAGCTGTCTCCTGTCTGCTATGTCAGAGAGCTGAAATCACTAACCCCACACTACTACACCAAAACCAGCTCACTCTCAGTCCATCCTCATTCAGCAGCAACACTCCATACTCACACACTCCCCCTCCCTATCTAGCAGTACATTAAATATTACATTATGCTTACTATTGTGAAATGTTACCTTCAATACTTTAAATACATGTCTAGACAATGTTACATACAAACAACAAAGGCTCACATATGCTGCAGGCATTTAAGATTGATTTCCTGTTATCGATGTGAAAGAAAGTGTCAACTCAGAGAGAAACAGGTTCTACACTCTAAAAAGCGTTTCACAATAACCAAAACAGATTCCACTCTCCTTCTATTTAACCCATTTCTCTTCCTTGCGATAATTGATGGCTCGTAGAGTTTCCACTCTTACAGCTCCTACCCTTCAAAGTCTTTTCATGTTTTGTAAGACTTCCACTACAACTGAACCTCTGTCCACTTCCCTAGCACTTATATGGTTTCTCCCCGTATGAGTTTGTTGATGTTTTGTAAGAACTCCACTTGTACTGAAGCTCCTTCCACACTCCATGCATTTAAATGGTTTCTCCCCTGTGTGAGTCCGTTGATGAATTCTAAGTGTTCCACTGTCAATGAAGCTCTTTCCACACTCCATACATTTAAATGGTTTCTCCCCTGTGTGAGTCCGTTGATGAATTCTAAGGTTTCCACTGATGAAGCTCTTTCCACACTCCATGCATTTAAATGTTTTCTCCCTTGTGTGAGTCCGTTGATGTGTTCTAAGCTGTCCACTATCAGTGAAGCTCTTCCCACACTCCATACATTGAAATGGTTTCTACCCAGTGTGTGTCCGTTGATGTTTTCTTAGTGTTCCACTCTCAGTGAAGCTCTTCCCACACTCCATGCATTTAAATGGTTTCTCCCCAGTGTGAGTCCGTTGATGTATTCTTAGTGTCCACTGTCAATGTAGCTGTTTCGACACTCCATGCATTTAAATGGTTTCTCCCCTGTGTGAGTCCGTTGATGTCTTCTAAGGTGTCCACTCCCAGTGAAGCTCTTCCCACACTCCATACATTGAAATGGTTTCTCCCTGTGTGAGTCCGTTGATGTCTTCTAAGGTGTCCACTCTCAGTGAAGCTCTTCCCACACTCCATGCATTTAAATGGTTTCTCCCCTGTGTGAGTCCGTTGATGGTTTCTAAGGTTTGCACTCCGACTGAAGCTCTTTCCACACTCGATACATTGAAATGGTTTCTCCCCCATGTGACTCCGTTGATGGTTTCTAAGGTTTCCATTCTGACTGAAGCTCTTTCCACACTCGATACATTGAAATGGTTTCTCCCCTGTGTGAGTCCGTTGATGAATTCTAAGTTGTCCACTATGAGTGAAGCTCTTCCCACATTCCATGCATTTAAGTGGTTTCTCCCCTGTATGAGTCCATTGATGAATTCTAAGTTGTCCACTGTCAATATAGCTCTTTCCACACTCCATGCATTTAAATGGTTTCTCCCCTGTATGAGTCCGTTGATGAATTCTAAGTGTCCACTCTCAGTGAAGCTCTTTCCACACTCCATGCATTTAAATGGTTTCTCCCCTGTGTGAGTCCGTTGATGGTTTCTAAGGTGTCCACTCTGACTGAAGCTCTTTCCACACTCGATACATTGAAATGGTTTCTCCCCTGTGTGAGTCCGTTGATGGTTTCTAAGGTGTCCACTCTGACTGAAGCTCTTTCCACACTCGATACATTGAAATGGTTTCTCCCCTGTGTGAGTCCGTTGATGCTTTCTAAGGTTTCCACTCTTACTGAAGCTCTTTCCACATTCCATACATTTTAATGGTTTCTCCCCAGTGTGAGTCCGTTGATGGTTTCTAAAGTGTGCATTCCGACTGAAGCTCTTTCCACACTCGATACATTCAAATGGTTTCTCCCGCATGTGACTGCGTTGATGGTTTCTAAGGTTTGCACTCCGACTGAAGCTCTTTCCACACTCGATACATTGAAATGGTTTCTCCCCTGTGTGAGTCCGTTGATGGTTTCTAAGGTGTCCACTCTGACTGAAGCTCTTTCCACACTCCATACATTGAAATGGTTTCTCCCCCATGTGAGTCCGTTGATGGTTTCTAAGGTTTCCACTCTGACTGAAGCTCTTTCCACACTCTATACATTGAAATGGTTTCTCTTCGGTGTGAGTCCGTTGATGAATTCTAAGGTTTCCACTAGTAATAAAGCTCTTTCCACATTCCATGCATTTAAATGGTTTCTCCCCAGTGTGAGTCTGTTGATGTTTTCTTAGTGTTTCCACTCTCAGTGAAGCTTTCCCACACTCCATACATTGAAATGGTTTCTCCCCAGTGTGAGTCCGTTGATGAATTCTTAGTGTTCCACTATCAGTGAAGCTCTTCCCACACTCCATGCATTTATATGGTTTCTCCCCAGTGTGAGTCCGTTGATGTTTTCTTAGTGTTCCACTCTCAGTGAACCTCTTTCCACACTCGATACATTCAAATGGTTTCTCCCCCGTGTGAGTCCGTTGATGTATTCTTAGTGTTCCACTCTCAGTGAAGCTCTTCCCACACTCAATACATTTAAATGGTTTCTCCCCCATGTGACTCTGTTGATGGTTTCTAAAGTGTCCACTCTGACCGAAATTCTTTCCACACTCCATGCATTTAAATGGTTTCTCCCGTGTGAGTCCGTTGATGGTTTCTAAGGTTTCCACTCCAACTGAAGCTCTTTCCACACTCGATACATTCAAATTGTTTCTCCCCCATGTGACTCCGTTGATGTTTTCTAACGTTTCCACTCTGACTGAAGCTCTTTCCACATTCCATACATTTAAATGGTTTCTCTTCTTTGTGTTTCAGTTGATGAATTTTGAGGTTTCCACTAGTAATGAAGCTCCTTCCACACTCCATGTATTTAAATGGTTTCTTCATTATTCCCATTGAACATGGCCCCCCAGAATTCTGACTGCCTTCTCCATTGTCTGCTTCGGAGGGCGAAGGGGGGAGGAAATCCTATTTGTTTTCTAGGAAGAGAAGAAAGGAATATTACACACATCAATTATCACCTGCTCTTATTTTAACATCTCGTACGTTATCTCCTGTCCTTTGTATGTTCCAAATGCATCATCAGCCTTTCGTAACTCTTAATCAGCGTTAATGAAGCAGCATTATCTTAGAATATGGTTTTAATGTGGGATTAACTTTTTATAAAAAGTGGTTTCTCACAGGAAAGGGAGCTGCTCTATGTCCATGAACCTGCCCACTATTCATCTATGTCCTAAGTTCATCATGAAGTTCTTCATCCTCTGCACAATAATCCTCAACCCCTTGGGCCACATTTCGTCCCCTTCAACCTCTAGATCAGGCATGTCCAAAGTCCATTCTGGGGGCTTAATCCAGCCCGCCGGTCAGTTTAATCTGGCCCCCACCCGGCAGTTCCTTTCCAGGGTTCTCAAAAAAACCTCAACAACTTTGGGTGTAAAGAAAAAGAAGGAATTAAAAATCACTGGGAAATGATTTATTCATTTATTTTAACATAAATTTTTATTAGTTTTAACCAATTACATATCTAAAAAACATATAATCAACCAAACAAACATACAAACAATAAAACAAAAATACAAAAAAGAAACACATAAATCTTAATAAAACTATCTTATTTGCTTGCACGATCCAGCAACATCTCTGCTGCCTGCCCCCAGCTCCCGCCGAACACGGTAGGGAGGGGGGAGGCAGCGGGAAGCAAAGGGGATGTTGCTGGATTGTGCCAGCACGGAGCTGCTGGCATGATCCAGCAACATCCTCTGCGCTTCCTGCTACCTCCCCCATCCCCCACCGCGTTCGTTGGAGCTGGGGTGAGGCAGCTGCGATGCCTGCTTTTGGGATTGGTGGGCAGCAGGGAGGTTAGTGGAGGGTTTCCTCCACCACCCGACGCGCTGCCCGCCATTCCCGAAAGCAAGCTTTGGGGATCGGTGCATGGCGCAGGGTGGTGAAGAAAACAGAGGGGATGCTGCTGCTTTTTCCACCACCCTGCGCCCTGCGCGCTGATGTCAAAAGCAGGCACATACCCGCTTGCTTTAAAGGGATATGGGGAGGAGGGGAGAAATGGAGCGTTCTCCCCTTGTCCCCATTTCCCTTTACAGCAAGAAGGGATGAGCCGCTGTGAAGGGAGAAGGGGCTCCCCCTCCCTGCCTTTTAGAGGAGGAAAACCAGGAAAATGTTTTCTCCTGGTTTTTCCCCTTTAGAAAACAGGTGCGTCTTGTGGTCCGGAGCGCCTTATGGACCGAAAAATACGGTAAATAGTAAAGGGGCCCAAAAGCACTCTTGCCTAACTCCCTTATATATTTTAATGGGGTCTGTTAGATGCCCTAGATGCCTACATTTGACTCTAAGGGCTGTATTTGAGTGGATTGCCTGTATTAAACACAATAGCCTTCTGTCGATAGTGCTGCACCTGCCAGATCTAAAGGCTGCTTGTTCTATTGCCAGGATGTCTTCATTTTCTAGCCACTCTGTGAGCTTTTCAAGTAAGTGCTTTGTATAACACTTACTAATCACACTTAATAAACTGATTGGCCAGTAATTTGATGGAACCCCTCTATTACCCTTTTTAAAAAATAGCACGACTATAGCTGTTCCCCAGTCCCTTGGGATGCGGCCGGTATCGTCTATATGGGTGAAAAGGGTGGCTAGGAAAGGAGCCCCCTTCATGGATCACTGGCTTGTCGTGGCGAAGGGGCTTGAATTACTCAGGGAAGCTATGGACAGGTCAAGATGGACAGGTCATAGTGGAGAGTTTGGACCAAACGTGATCCACCTGGAGGAGGAACTGGCAAGCCACTCCAGTATCCCTGCCAAGAAAACTCCATGGACAAAGACAACAGGCATATAAAAGTTATGACGCTGGAAGATGAGCCCCTCAGGTCGGAAGGCGTCCAACATGCTACTGGGGAAGAGCGGAGGACAAGTACAAGTAGATTCAGAGCTGATGAAGCGGCTGGGCCAAAGCCGAAAGGACGCTCAGTTGCGGATATGCCTGGAAGCGAAAGGAAAGTCCAATGCTGTAAAGAAAAGTATTGCATAGGAACCTGGAATGTAAGAACCATGAACCTTGGTAAGCTGGATGTGGTCAAAAATGAGATGGCAAGAATAAACATTGACATCCTAGGCATCAGTGAACTAAAATGGACGGGAATGGGCGAATTCAGTTCGGATGACTATCATATCTACTACTGTGGGCAGGAATCCCGTAAAAGAAATGGAGTGGCCCTCATAGTCAACAAAAGAGTGGCGAAAGCTGTACTGGGATGCAATTTCAAAAATGATAGAATGATCTCGATACGAATCCAAGGCAGACCTTTTAACATCACAGTAATCCAAGTTTATGCACCAACTACCAGTGCTGAAGAAACTGAAATTGACCAATTCTATGAAGACTTACAACACCTTATAGAAATGACACCAAAGAAGGATGTTCTTCTCATTATAGGGGATTGGAATGCTAAAGTAGGGAGTCAAGAGATAAAAGGAACAACTGGCAAGTTTGGCCTTGGAGATCAAAATGAAGCAGGGCAAAGGCTAATAGAGTTCTGTCAAGAGAACAAGCTGGTCATCACAAACACTCTTTTCCAACAACACAAGAGACGACTCTACACATGGACATCACCAGATGGGCAACATCGAAATCAGATTGATTATATTCTCTGCAGCCAAAGATGGAGAAGCTCTATACACTCAGCAAAAACAAGACCTGGAGCTGACTGTGGCTCAGATCATCAGCTTCTTATAGCAAAATTCCAGCTTAAACTGAAGAAAGTAGGAAAAACCACTGGGCCAGTAAGATACAATCTAAATCAAATTCCTTATGAATACACAGTTGAAGTGAAGAACAGGTTTAAGGATTTAGATTTGGTGGATAGAGTGCCTGAAGAACTGTGGATGGAGGCTCGTAACATTATACAGGAGGCAGCAACGAAAACCATCCCAATGAAAAAGAAATGCAAGAAAGCAAAGTGGCTGTCCAATGAGGCCTTACAAATAGCGGGGGAGAGAAGGCAAGCAAAATGCGAGGGAGATAGTGAAAGATACAGGAAATTGAATGCAGATTTCCAAAGAATAGCAAGGAGAGACAAGAGGGCCTTTCTAAACGAGCAATGCAAAGAAATAGAGGAAAATAACAGAATGGGAAAAACCAGAGATCTGTTCAAGAAAATTGGAGATATGAAAGGAACATTTCGTACAAAGATTACCACAATTAAGGACAAAAGTGGAAAGGACCTAACAGAAGCAGAAGACATCAAGAAGAGGTGGCAAGAATACACAGAGGAATTATACCAGAAAGATATGGAGGTCTCATACACCCCAGGTAGTGTGGTTGCTGACCTTGAGCCAGACATCCTGGAGAGTGAAGTCAAATGGGCCTTAGAAAGCCTTGCTAACAACAAGGCCAGTGGAAGTGATGATATTCCAGCTGAACTATTTAAAATTTTAAAAGATGATGCTGTTAAGGTGCTACACTCAATATGCCAGCAAGTTTGGAAAACTCAGCAGTGGCCAGAGGATTGGAGAAGATCAGTCTACATCCCAATCCCAAAGAAGGGCAGTGCCAAAGAATGCTCCAACTACCGCACAATTGCACTCATTTCACACGCTAGCAAGGTTATGCTTAAAATTCTACAAGGCAGGCTTAAGCAGTATGTGGACCGAGAACTCCCAGAAGTGCAAGCTGGATTTCGAAGGGGCAGAGGAACCAGAGACCAAATTGCAAACATGCACTGGATTATGGAGAAAGCTAGAGAGTTCCAGAAAAACATCTACTTCTGCTTCATTGACTACGCAAAAGCTTTGACTGTGTCGACCACAGCAAACTATGGCAAGTTCTTAAAGAAATGGGAGTGCCTGATCACCTCATCCGTCTCCTGAGAAATCTCTATGTGGGACAAGAAGCTACAGTTAGAACTGGATATGGAATAACTGATTGGTTCAAAATTGGGAAAGGAGTACGACAAGGCTGTATATTGTCTCCCTGCTTATTTAACTTATATGCAGAATTCATCATGCGAAAGGCTGGGCTGGATGAATCCCAAACCGGAATTAAGATTGCCGGAAAAAATATCAACAACCTCAGATATGCTGATGATACAACCTTGATGGCAGAAAGTGAGGAGGAATTAAAGAACCTTTTAATGAGGGTGAAAGAGGAAAGCGCAAAATATGGTCTGAAGCTCAACATCAAAAAAACTAAGATCATGGCCACTGGTCCCATCACCTCCTGGCAAATAGAAGGGGAAGAAATGGAGGCAGTGAGAGATTTCACTTTCTTGGGTTCCATGATCACTGCAGATGGTGACAGCAGTCACAAAATTAGAAGACGCCTGCTTCTTGGGAGAAAAGCAATGACAAACCTAGACAGCATCTTAAAAAGCAGAGACATCACCTTGCCGACAAAGGTCCATAGTTAAAGCTATGGTTTTCCCAGTAGTAATGTATGGAAGTGAGAGCTGGACCATAAAGAAGGCTGATCGCCAAAGAATTGATGCTTTTGAATTATGGTGCTGGAGGAGACTCTTGAGAGTCCCATGGACTGCAAGAAGATCAAACCTATCCATTCTCAAGGAAATCAGCCCTGAGTGCTCACTGGAAGGACAGATCCTGAAGTTGAGGCTCCAGTACTTTGGCCACCTCATGAGAAGAGAAGACTCCCTGGAAAAGACCCTGATGTTGGGAAAGATGGAGGGCACAAGGAGAAGGGGACGACAGAGGATGAGATGGTTGGACAGTGTTCTCGAAGCTACTAACATGAGTTTGGCCAAACTGCGGGAGGCAGTGAAGGATAGGCGTGCCTGGCGTGCTCTGGTCCATGGGGTCACGAAGAGTCGGACACGACTGAACGACTGAACAACAACAGGAAAGGAGCCCACCAATCCACCTGAGTTTTTAACATTTTGGGGAGAATACCACCAGGGCCGGGGGCTTTGGCCATTTTCAATTGGTTTGTATGTGATTTCACTTCTATTACTGAGACCGCCGGCCATTTGGCCAGCTGCTCTGTTTCAAGGTCCTTAGTGGGATGTTCAACGTCCTCATACATGGATTGAAAATAGGAGACCCAGCGGTCAGGCGGAATAGATGAGGACAAAGGGGATGTGACCCCTATGGGAGCCAGAAGTAACCAGTCCCCAAATAACGTCTGGTTTTTTGCTTTTGCTGTAGAGATTAATTCTAACCAGCATTTCTTGCTATAGACGTTCTTTTGGTGGGTTATTCTTTTTTTAGGGGACAAACAGAGGGATAGGCTTGCTGCCTAGCAGAATTATCGGATGTCAGGGCAGCTTTATAAGCATTTTGCAAGGCTTTCTTGGCCTGAAAACAGTTTTGTTCAAACCAAGGTTTATTTACTGTTCTCGGTTTAGTTACCTTCTTCTCTGAGATGTTAAAGAGGTAGGGTTTTAAACACTGGAGTAGGCGTTCATATTTGACTACTGGGTCCTCTGGGTTGGAATTGTTCCTGGGGCCATTTATAAGTGTGCATAGTTTTTCAGAGGCTAAAATCTCCTTCAATTTGATGTTTAGTGCGGTAGCCAATTTAAACTGTTTTAAGGAAAATTGTTTTGTTTTTAAATGACAGCTGCAGATGTAAAGGGAAATGATCTCCTTGTCCATATGGGAACACTAATAATTGCTCCGTTTTTCCTAGTAATTTGCTGTCAACCGACATATAGTCCATTGTACTGATTTTTGGCCCTGACATATATCTATATTCTCCAGGAATATTACCACTAGTGCAACCATTTAAGATGTATAAACTTAGCTGCCGTGAAAATTTAAAGAGGTAAGCCCCGGCATAAGTTGAGTGTTGGTCCTTAGACAGCCTTGGTTGCTGATGAGCTTCTAGGCTGGACTCCTCTGGAAACCCAATTTTGTGCCTGTATTTTATTGCTAAACTGGAGTCATCAGAGAACAGCGACCTGAGAGCCAGTGTGGTGTAGTGGTTAAGAGGGGTAGTCTCGTAATCTGGGGAACCGGGTTCGCGTCTCCGCTCCTCCACATGCAGCTGCTGGGTGACCTTGGGCTAGTCACACTTCTCTGAAGTCTCTCAGCCCCACTCACCTCACAGAGTGTTTGTTGTGGGGGAGGAAGGGAAAGGAGAATGTTAGCCGCTTTGAGACTCCTTTGGGTAGTGATAAAGCGGGATATCAAATCCAAATCCAAATTCCCAGACTTTTCCACTTGCTCTCTGTGTCGATATTTCTTGCTAGCTGGAGGGATATAAGCATTTATAATTAACAGTTTACTTGCTTCCCGGTGATAAAAGTAAAGCCATAGCTAGTTGATCTAGGGGAGGGAGCTCCTCAGAAGTGGCATTTAGGCATAGTGAAATCAAAATACATAGCCCTCCTTTCAGCCTCCCTGGGCCTCTGCCTGGAACCACATTTACTGCATATGACTAAAATCCTTCCAACGCTCTATTTTCTGCCATCCATGTCTCTGGGAGGTAATGTTATTAAAATTTTGGCGATAGAAAGGAATGTCTGTAGAATGAGAAAGACATCTGGTCCAACCGGCCACATTCCATGAAAAGATATTTAAGGTGTTAACTGAATCTTGGAGTTTTGAGTGGAGAGCGCCCTCAGAAGTGTTCAGCCGTTGATTCTTTGAGGCAGTGGGATTCTGGAAAAATTATGGGAAAGTGGGGTGGGATGGAGACGCCTTTCGAGGGGGGAGCTGATTTAGGATGTTTGATTTGTACGTCAAGGCATCCACCCGCTAGATCCGTCCATCAGTCTTCCCCATGAGTAGTTTCTAGGGTTCCCAGATTGTCCACAAAGACTGAGCCGTTCCTGGGCACTGGCAACGCAAGTTCAACTTGGTGCATTATCAATTTGGGTGTTGGAGGAGGTGCTGAGGAACCCATTTCTTCTGGGGTCAGGCACCGCCATGATGTCCAATTTTCCTTGGATAAAGGCTTTGTTTTGCAATTGACACAGTTGTATTCCATAGCAGAAGGAGGAGCTAAAAGGAGTATAGACTTTCTTATGGTCGATAGTCTGGCAATTTGTGCGTCCTGAGACTGCTGGATTTGCTCTAGGCTGGCTATCAGGCGCTACTTGTTCTTTAAAGTGAAGTCATTTTTTGACTTATTTGGTGATATTGGGGTTTTTGAGCCTTATGACAATATTATATATCATCACACAGTCAGTTTCATCAGCAGGCAAGCCAAAATGCATCCCAAGAGAACTTTCACGCCACTCCCATCAGATGTCAAAGAAATAAACAACTATGTGACTTTTAGAAGACATCTGAAGGCCGCTCTGTTTAGGGAAGTTTTTAAGGACTGATGTTTTAATGTATTTTTAATCATTTGTTGGAAGCCGCCCAGAGTGGCTGGGGAAACTGAGCCAGATGGGCGGGGTATACATAACAAATAAATTTATTATTATTATTATTATTGGCTTTGCTACCAAATGGTGGTATCCAGGACAATCCAAAGTAGGGAGATGATAATCTGGGACGGCCAACAATGGCGAGGCTCCTCTCCCTCTTTAACTCCCCCTTCCCATTTCCCCAGCCAAAAGGGACCCACCCAGGCGCCCCACGACCCCAGGGATACCTGCCAGGGGGAAACCGGGAGAATGGGGGGCCTCAGCTCAACCCCCAGCCCTGCTTGGGGATGGGGGTCCTCACTAGGACTCCCCTTCGATGGGCTTCCCCTTCCCGCCAAGGCGTCCATCTCTCGGCCCCCCAGGAAAGAGAAAGGGGAGTTTGGTGCTGCTGCTGCTGCTGCTGCTGCCAAGGAGACCTTGCAAGGCAAACCCTGCAGGTGTTGGGGCCCCGCTTCCCACCTGGATCCGGGCCCCTTTCGATGGGCACCAGGGAGGGAGGGAGGGCGCTTTCTTGGGGGGCGGGGGTCTCTGTGCCCTCCCCTCCCCCTCTTTACCTCTTGGTCCTCTCTGGTCCTCCGCCTCCCTGGCTCCAGATTATTCCGCTTTCCTTACGTGCAATAGAAAGGGCTGGGGGGGGGGTCCCTGAATGCACCGACGCCCCTCCTCCCTCTTCCGGATCTACCCTTTTGGCGGCACATTTAGCAGCGTCACTTCCGGTTCCTTTTGGGACGCGCTTGCCCCTAGATCTACGTCCGCAGAGCTGCCACTTCCTTTCTTCACGTGCAATAGAAAGGGCTGCGAGGGGGGGGAGGGGGGACACATTTGGCAGCGACACTTCCGGTTCCTTTTGGGACGCGCTTGCCCCTAGAGCTACGTCCGCAGAGCTGCCACTTCCTGTGTTGGGATGGGAATCGGACGGGACGGCGCTGCCTTTGGCTTCGTGCTCTTGGGGCTCCATGGGGACATTGCCCCCCTCCTTCCTCCCCCCTCCCAGAAGGGGGACCTGATGGCTGCGGGAGGTGCATCATGTCTGGGGGTGATCTGAGTTTGTGGGGAGAGAAGGACGTGCTTTCCCTCCCCCTCAATCTAGGAACAGGGCGGTTGGGAGGGGAGAGGATGGGGAGCAAGGAAGGCTCTCCCCCCCCCCAACTTCCTTCTTAGGATCGGGAGAGTGGGGGAGGGGCTGATGCAGGGAAGCCAAGTGGGGTGTCCTCCCCCGCCCCCCCATGTCCGCCTTGCAAGGTCCTCCCTCTGGGGGTGGGAAGAGACAGGTGGCTGCCTGTGACAGGGGGGCCCGGGGCGCTTCCTTTCCTCTCCCCCCTCCCTCCCCACAGCCCCCCCTCGCCCTCTCTCCCTCCGGAGACGAGCAGGGAATGGGGGCTGTAGAAAAAGAGGGGAGGGGGCGAGGCCATGCCATCAGGGAGGGGTCTCCTCCCTGTGAGAGCCCTCAGCTGCACCCCCCATAAGGAACAGCTGTAAGAATTTAAAGGTCTTTCATATATATAGTAATGGTTATTAATGTACCAAACAAATAAGGCCACATGTCTGAAAACAGCACAGAAAGACAGGGGGTTTCGACTTGTTGAGCTTTTTTTAAGAGAAGGTTGTTTTGCAATTTGCTTTGCAAGAAGGAGAGAGCCCAGCTTGTTCAAACAGCCATGTCTACATTTTTAATTTGCAGCAATACTCCTAAAATTAAGGAAAAAACCATTCTATATTTGGAAGGAAACTGGCTGTGGTCTCTTAGTTTGGCCCAGCCATCTGGCTGGGCGGCTTCCATCAAATATTAAAATACATTTAAAATATCACGGATTAAAAACTTCCCTGAACAGGGCTGCCCTTCAGATGTCTTCTGAATGTCAGGTAGTTGTTTATTCCTTGACCTGTGATGGGAGGGCGTTCCACAGGGCGGGCGCCACTACCGAGAAGGCCCTCTGCCTGGTTCCCTGTAGCTTTGCTTCTCGCAGTGAGGGAACCACAGAAGGCCCTCGGCGCTGGATCTCAGTGTCCGGGCTGAATGATGGGGGTGGAGACGCTCCTTCAGGTATACAGGACCGAGGCCGTTTAGGGCTTTAAAGGTCAGCACCAACACTTTGAATTGTGCTCGGAAACGTACTGGGAGCCAATGTAGATCTCTCAGGACCGGTGTTATGTGGTCCCGGCGGCCACTCCCAGTCACCAGTCTAGCTGCCGCATTCTGGATTAATTGCAGTTTCCGGGTCACCTTCAAAGGTAGCCCCACGTAGAGTGCATTGCAGTAGTCCAAGCAGGAGATAACTAGAGCATGCACCACTCTGGTGAGACAGTCTGCGGGCAGGTAGGGTCTCAGCCTGCGTACCAGATGGAGCTGGTAGACAGCCGCCCTGGACACAGAATTAACCTGCGCCTCCATGGACAGCTGTGAGTCCAAAATGACTCCCAGGCTGTGCACCTGGTCCTTCAGGGGCACAGTTACCCCATTCAGGACCAGGGAGTCCCCCACACCCACCCACCCCCTGTCCCCCAAAACAGTACTTCTGTCTTGTCAGGATTCAACCTCAATCTGTTAGCTGCCATCCATCCTCCAACCGCCTCCAGGCACTCACACAGGACCTTCACCGCCTTCACTGGTTCTGATTTGAAAGAGAGGTAGAGCTGGGTATCATCTGCATACTGATGAACACCCAGCCCAAACCCCCTGATGATCTCTCCCAGCGGCTGCATGTAGATGTTGAAAAAGCATGGGGGAGAGGACAGGAACCCTGAGGCACCCCACAAGTGAGAGCCCAGGGGTCTGAACACTCATCCCCCACCACCACTTTCTGAACACGGCCCAGGAGGAAGGAGCGGAACCACTGTATAACAGTGCCCCCAGCTCCCAACCCCTCTAGACGGTCCAGAAGGATGTTATGGTCAATGGTGTCAAAGGCCGCTGAGAGATCCAGCAGAACTAGGAAACAGCTCTCACCTTTGTCCCTAGCCCGCCGGAGATCATCGACCAGCGCGACCAAGGCAGTTTCAGTCCCATGATGAGGCCTGAATCCCGATTGGAAGGGATCCAAATGGTCCGCATCCTCCAGGCGTGCCTGGAGTTGTTCAGCAACCACCCGCTCAATCACCTTGCCCAAGAATGGTAGATTTGAGACTGGGCGATAGTTGGCCATATTGGCCGGGTCTAAAGATGTTTTTTTAAGAAGCGGTTTAATGACCGCCTCTTTCAGCGGGTCTGGGAAGACTCCCTCACAGAGGGAAGCATTCACCACCCCGCAGAGCCCATCGCCCAGTCCTTCCCGGCTCGCTTTTATTAGCCAGGATGGGCAAGGATCAAGGAGACAGGTGGTCGGTTTCACTCGTCCAAGCAGCCTGTCCACATCCTCGGAGGTAACAGATTGAAATTGATCCCATGAAACATGACTAGACAGAGCTCTAGCACTCTCCCGCCCCGGCCCTGCTCCCACGGTGGAATCTACCTCCTTCCGAATCTGAGCGACTTTATCTGCAAAAAACTTTGCAAAAGCATTGCAGGAGATCTTGGGGTCCCTACCAGGCCCCAATGACGAAGGTGGTTCTGCTAGATTGCGAACCACCTGGAAGAGTCTCCTGCTGCTGTTTTCTGCAGATGCAATAGAAACGGTGAAGAAGGTCCTCTTCGCCATTGCCATTGCCACTTGGTAGGCTCGAAGTTGAGCTCTAGCCTGTGTCCGGTCTGATTCAGAATGAGTTTTCCGCCACCGGCGCTCTAGCCGTCTCAGCGACTGTTTCATCGCCCTCAGCTCCGGGGAAAACCACGGGGCTGTCCAGGCTCCATGCAATCGGAGAGGGCGCTTCGGAGCCAGACAGTCAATAGCCCTGGTTAACTCCCCATTCCAGCGAGCCACCAGGCTTAGGCTGAGTGCGCCCCATACATTTTAAAGCACCTAGAACAGGGGTCGGCAACCCGCGGCTCCGGAGCCACATGTGGCTCTTTTACACTTTTGCCGCGGCTCCGGGGCGGGGAAATGGTGGGGGCGCTGCGCCCGTGGCCCGCCTGCGCCGCAATCCATGAGCCCAATGTGCGACCGGTGGCTAGCTTTATATCGGCCGCCCGCTGCTCTCTCAGGCTCTCAGCCGGCTCAGCTAGCTTTCCCCTGGGAGGGGTGGGTGACACTCTCGGAGCTGGCCCCACCCCCGCGATCAGCGACGCAGCCAGAGCCAGCTCAAAACCTTGCTCAGCCTCAGCTTTTTGCTCTCAGGCAAATCGAGGGCACCTCAAAAGCTGAGGCCAAAATCTCGCTTGGTTCGGCCCCGCCCCTCGTCCGGCGTCCCTGCAGCTTTCTTTTGTATTTTTTCTTCTTCTGACGCTGCCGAAGCTGCGAGGAAGAAAATGAAACCGACCAGGAAAAGTAACTCTGGGAAGTTGCTGGGGTGCATATGTCCTCAGGCTCACCCCCCCAACCTCTCTTTCTTTTTGCTCGGGGGTTTGGTTTTTTCTTTTGCAAAACTGCCGTCTGTTCTCTCAAAGGCAAAGCGCAGGCAGGAGAGGGGGCGGCAGTGGTGGAGGAGGAGGAAAGTTTTTGTGGGCGAACAGAGAATGGAGCGCCATCGTGGAGAACCGGGTGGTTTGTGTGTGTGTGTGTTTTCGTGTGCATGGAGAGTATCCAATTGGTGTTTGCAAAGAGTCTTCAACTTTGGGGGGGGGAAGTCTACTGGGGAGTGGGGGGGGAGAGAAGAGGGAGAAAAAAAGCATGAGAAAAGCATGAGAAAAAGCATGAGAAATGCCTTCCAGGCACTCAGCTATGCAAAAGCGAGTGAGAGACGAGGGAGTCAGGGAAGAGGATCTTTTGTTCGGTAACATTCTGTGCAACATCTCTGTGCTTAGAGATGCTCTGGTACGGCCCCTTCTTCCCTGTGCCCCCTTCCCTCCTCAGGCAAGACGTGCAGCTAGGAACAGAGCGTTTCCTCGTTATAGCACTAAATACCCCTTTTATTTCTCCTGCCAACAAACATAACTAGGCACAATATATCTATAAATCAAAATAAGAGATGAGGGTTTCAAGATTACCGTGGGCATATAAGTAGGTGCTTTTGGTCTTCCTGTTTCCATTATTGCAATTATAACAGTGGGAGTTATGCTGTTGTTCCTATAATATTAATCTGACCAACTCTGCTTCCAAAGCAACACCCCCAGTCTCAGCTTCACTTTGTGCAACTCTCCATTCCCACATACAAACATTTCCAATTCCCTCCACCAAACACCAAATGTTGTGTATTGATTCAAGGGTTATCATATCTGTATTATTATTGTCTGTGTTCACATTAGGGGAAGGTAACTGCCTTCCTGTTCCAGAAGGAACAGCTACCATTGGTTCATTCAAGTTGCTGCATTTGGATCCTCAGTCTTATTGGTTCCCACCAAAAGGCAGCTTTGTGATTGCTTGAGATTGTTCCCTCCAAAATGTATCCTTTCTAGCCAGTCTTCTGTCCCTATAAATGTAGCTTCCCTCTCCTCAGTTCCCCAGTCTTGTTTGCCTGAATAAAGAGTGTTACATGAAGAAGCTGTCTCCTGCCTGCTATGTCAGAGAGCTGAAAACACTTGCTGAAATCACTAACCCCACACTACTACACCAAAACCAGCTCACTCTCAGTCCATCCTCATTCAGCAGCAACACTCCATACTCACACACTCCCCCTCCCTATCTAGCAGTACATTAAATATTACATTATGCTTACTATTGTGAAATGTTACCTTCAATACTTTAAATACATGTCTAGACAGTTACATACAAACAACAAAGGCTCACATATGCTGCAGGCATTTAAGATTGAATTTCCTGTTATTGATGTGAAAGAAAGTGTCTACTCAGAGAGAAACAGGAGCTTCTACTCTACTCTAAAAAGCTAAAAAGGTTTCACAATTTCACAATAACCAAAACAGATTCCACTCTCCTTCTATTTAACCCGTTTCTCTTCCTTGCGATAATTGATGGCTTGTAGAGTTTCCACTCTTACAGCTCCTACCCTTCAGAGTCTTTTGATGTTTTGTAAGACTTCCACTACAACTGAACCTCTGTCCACTTCCCTAGCACTTATATGGTTTCTCCCCGTATGAGTTTGTTGATGTTTTGTAAGAACTCCACTTGTACTGAAGCTCCTTCCACACTCCATGCATTGAAATGGGTTCTCACGGGTGTGAGTCCGTTGATGTTTTCTAAGTGCTCCACTCTCAGTGAAGCTCTTTCCACACTACATTCATTGAAATGGTTTCTCTCTTGTGTGAGTCCGTTGATGGTTTCTAAGCCTTCCACTCCCAGTGAAGCTCTTCCCACACTCCATGCATTTAAATGGTTTCTCCCCTGTGTGAATCCGTTGATGTATTCTTAGTGTTCCACTCCCAGTGAAGCTCTTCCCACACTCCATGCATTTAAATGGTTTCTCCCCTGTGTGAATCCGTTGATGTGTTCTAAGGTGTCCGCTCTCAGTGAAGCTCTTCCCACACTCCATGCATTTAAATGGTTTCTCCCCTGTGTGAATCCGTTGATGTGTTCTAAGGTGTCCACTCTGAGTGAAGCTCTGCCCACACTCCATGCATTTAAATGGTTTCTCCCCTGTGTGAATCCGTTGATGGTTTCTAAGGCTTTCACTCCGACTGAAGCTCTTTCCACACTCGATACATTCAAATGGTTTCTCCCCCATGTGACTCCGTTCATGGTTTCTAAGATGGTCACTCCGACTGAAGCTCTTTCCACACTCGATACATTCAAATGGTTTCTCCCCCATGTGACTCCGTTGATGGTTTCTAAGGTTTCCACTCTCAGTGAAGCTCTTTCCACACTCCATGCATTTAAATGGTTTCTCCCCCGTGTGAGTCTGTTGATGAGTTTCTAAGGTGTCCACTCTCAGTGAAGCTCTTTCCACACTCCATGCATTTAAATGGTTTCTCCCCCGTGTGAGTCTGTTGATGGTTTCTAAGGTGTCCACTCTGACTGAAGCACCTTCCACACTCCATACATTTAAATTGTTTCTCTTCTGTGTGAGTCCGTTGATGAATTCTAAGGTTTCCACTAGCAATGAAGCTCTTTCCACACTCCATGCATTTAAATGGTTTCTCCCCTGTGTGAGTCCGTTGATGTCTTCTAAGCTGTCCACTATCAGTGAAGCTCTTCCCACACTCCATGCATTTAAATGGTTTCTCCCCTGTGTGAGTCCGTTGATGTATTCTTAGTGTTCCACTCTCAGTGAAGATCTTCCCACACTCCATACATTTAAATGGTTTCTCCCCAGTGTGAGTCCGTTGATGTTTTCTTAGTGCTCCACTGTCAATGTAGCTGTTTCCACAATCCATGCATTTAAATGGTTTCTCCCCTGTGTGAGTCCGTTGATGTCTTCTAAGGTGTCCACTCTCAGTGAAGCTCTTCCCACACTCAATGCATTTAAATGGTTTCTCCCCTGTGTGAGTCCGTTGATGGTTTCTAAGGTGTGCTTTCCTACTGAAGCTCTTTCCACACTCGATACATTCAAATGGTTTCTCCCCCATGTGACTCCGTTGATGGTTTCTAAGGTTTCCACTCCGACTGAAGCTCTTGCCACACTCGATACATTCAAATGGTTTCTCCCCCATGTGACTCCGTTGATGTATTCTAAGGGTTCCACTCTGACTGAAGCTCTTCCCACACTCCATGCATTGAAATGGTTTCTCCCCTGTGTGAGTCCGTTGATGAATTCTAAGTTGTCCACTATGAGTGAAGGTCTTCCCACATTCCATGCATTTAAATGGTTTCTCCCCTGAGTGAGTCCGTTGATGTATTCTAAGGTTTCCACTCCGACTGAAGCTTTTCCCACACTCCATACATTGAAATGGTTTCACCCCAGTGTGAGTCCGTTGATGTTTTCTTAGTGTTCCACTATCAGTGAAGCTCTTCCCACACTCCATGCATTTAAATGGTTTCTCCCCAGTGTGAGTCCGTTGATGAATTCTAAGATTTCCACTCTCAGTGAAGCTCTTCCCACACTCCATGCATTTAAATGGTTTCTCCCCAGTATGAGTCCGTTGATGGTTTCTAAGGTGTCCACTCTGACGGAAGCTCTTTCCACATTCCATACATTTAAATGGTTTCTCTTCTGTGTGAGTCCGTTGATGTATTCCAAGTGTTCCACTGTCAGTGAAGCTCTTTCCACACTCCATGTATTTAAATGGTTTCTCCCCTGAGTGAGTCCGTTGATGAATTCTAAGGTTTCCACTAGTAATGAAGCTCTTTCCACACTCCATGCATTTAAATGGTTTTTCCCCTGAGTGAGTCCGTTGATGTATTCTAAGTGTTCCACTGTCAGTGAAGCTCTTTCCACACTCCATGTATTTAAATGGTTTCTTCAATATTCCCATTGAACATGGCCCCCCAGAATTCTGACTGCCTTCTCCATTGTCTGCTTCGGAGGGCGAAGGGGGGAGGAAATCCTATTTGTTTTCTAGGAAGAGAAGAAAGGAATATTACACACATCAATTATCACCTGCTCTTATTTTAACATCTCGTACATTATCTCCTGTCCTTCGTATGTTCCAAATTTTTAGGAAAGGCCCTTGAAATAATGCTAAATAATGGCAATGCATAATCAGCCTTTCATAACCCTTAATCAGCGTTAATGAAGCAGCATTATCTTAGAATACGGTTTTACTGTGGGATTTACTTTTTATAAAAAGTGGTTTCTCACAGGAAAGGGAGCTGCTCTGTGGGATTTACTTTTTATAAAAAGTGGTTTCTCCAGGAAAGGGAGCTGCTCTATGCCCATGAACCTGCCCACTATTCATCTATGTCCTAAGTTCATCATGAAGTCCTTCATCCTCTGCACAATAATCCTCAACCTGTAAAATAATTAAAAATTACTGGGAAATGATTTATTTATTTATTTCAATATAATTTTTATTAGTTTTAACCTATTACATATCTAAAAAACAAACAAACAAACAAGAAAACAAATATACAAAAAAGAAACACATAAATCTTAATAAAACTATCTTATTTTCTTAACATTGTGGGTTGACTTCCTCACGTCCTCTCTTCCTGCGTTCTTTGTATATCATCTTTGGTAATTTCTTTTCATCATTAAAATCATCTTATTGTTAATTAACTTTAACATCTCTTCTTATCTAAATTCCTTATCATACATTCTAACAATTATAAACCTTAAATCTAACTTCAAAAAATTACTGGGAAATGATTTATAATGAAATGAAGAAAATGTTTAAAATAATCATTGTTAAAAACCCAGAAGCTTTTTTATTAGGCATTATATGACAAGGATTACCAGGGGAGATGAAGAATTTATTTATGTATGCCACAACAGCAGCCAGGACCCTAGTGACACAACTTTGGAAAGATGACAAGACACCAACAAAGGAAGACTGGCAAGCCAAAATGATGGACTATGCAGAAATGGCAAAACTTTCAGGAAGGTTAAGAGATAAAGAAAGCAGAGAATTGAAAAAAGACTGGAATCCTTTTATACGGTACCTACAGATATGTTGTTGCAGGGTTTGAATAAACACCTGCAATTAAGAAAAAGAATGTAAAGATATTAAAATAAACTAGAAAGAGGAATACAAGAATATCTACAATATAAGCAGAAGGAGTAAATGTGTCAAAAAACCAGAAGGGGAAACTGGGGGAAGGGGGGAATATGAGGGATGAATTGTCTTTTTTCATTATGTGATTCCATTATGATGATTGAATATAAAATTGTAAAACTTAATTTAAAAACTTGTTTTAAAAAAACCCACAGATGTCCTCCAGAATTCTGACTGTTTCCGCGTGGAAAATAAAGTCCTGTTTGGGTTTCAAGGAAGAGAACAAAGGAATATGAAACACATAAAGTTCAGTTAGAACGTCTCCTATTTTAACATCTTGTAAATTCTCCCATGTCCTCCCCCTGGCATAAGATCATAGAAATGGAGAGTTGGAAGGGACCCTGGGGGCCATCTAGTCCCAACCCCCTGCAATGCAGAAATGTCTATGAACATGCCTTCTACTTGTCTGGTTCATAGTTCCTTATGACATAGTTCATCCTCTGCATACTCATCCTCCACTCCGGGCCATATTTTTCCTCATTCAACCTCTATATTTTTATTAATCACTTGCACAGTTCATTGGGCTCAGGCAAGAGAATGTTCTTGGATCTAGACCTCCATCTGTCAGCCTTGTTGGGGCGAGTGAGTGTTCATTCTTCCCATAACTAAATGAAAGTTTTTGAAAGGGAACCCGGGAGAATGGGGGGCCTCAGCTCAACCCCCAGCCCTGCTTGGGGATGGGGGTCCTCACTGGGACCCCCTTCGATGGGCTTCCCCTTCCCGCCAAGGCGTCCATCTCTCGGCCCCCCAGGAAAGAGAAAGGGGAGTTTGGTGCTGCTGCTGCTGCTGCTGCTGCCAAGGAGACCTTGCAAGGCAAACCCTGCAGGTGTTGGGGCCCCGCTTCCCACCTGGATCCGGGCCCCTTTCGATGGGCACCAGGGAGGGAGGGAGGGCGCTTTCTTGGGGGGCGGGGGTCTCTGTTGCCCTCCCCTCCCCCTCTTTACCTCTTGGTCCTCTCTGGTCCTCCGCCTCCCTGGCTCCAGATTATTCCGCTTTCCTTACGTGCAATAGAAAGGGCTGGGAGGGGGGACACATTTGGCAGCGACACTTCCGGTTCCTTTTGGGACGCGCTTGCCCCTAGAGCTACTACCGCAGAGCTGCCACTTCCTGTGTTGGGAGGGGAATCGGACGGGACGGCGCTGCCTCTGGCTTCGTGCTCTTGGGGCTCCATGGGGACATTGCCCCCCTCCTTCCTCCCCCCTCCCAGAAGGGGGACCTGATGGCTGCGGGAGGTGCATCATGTCTGGGGGTGATCTGAGTTTGTGGGGAGAGAAGGACGTGCTTTCCCTCCCCCTCAATCTAGGAACAGGGCGGTTGGGAGGGGAGAGGATGGGGAGCAAGGAAGGCTCTCCCCACCCCCCAACTTCCTTCTTAGGATCGGGAGAGTGGGGGAGGGGCTGATGCAGGGAAGCCAAGTGGGGTGTCCTCCCCCGCCCCCCCCCATGTCCGCCTTGCAAGGTCCTCCCTCTGGGGGTGGGAAGAGACAGGTGGCTGCCTGTGACAGGGGGGCGGGGGGTAGAAAAAGAAGGGAGGGGGCGAGGCCGTGCCATCAGGGTGGGGTCTCCTCCCTGTGAGACCCTTCAGCTGGCCCCCCCCATAAGGAACCCTCCCCCAGAAAGCAGGAACAACAACAGAGCCCCATATAATATTAGAAGGGCTCTCCCCCAAAGTTAAAGGGGATTTGTTCCTGCGCTTGTCATGTTACGTGATGGATTTGGCAGGGTGGGCCTACCTGCCCCCACCCAATATTTTATTCACATTGGCCCACCACCCAGAGGTGTAGGAAGGTCAGGTGCATTTTTGTCACACACCCCCCAACAGATTTTACATATATATATATATATATATATATATATTTACACAGGGTACCCCAAAGTTGTTGAACGTTTTTTTTAGAGAAGGTTGCACAGAGTTTTTTAGCTTGGGGGCGGCTGCACTGATTAAATTTCTCTGGCAGATCAGCCTTAGAACAATTTGCTACTTCTGCTGAAATGTTATCTTATTTTTCATCTCTTAGCTGAATGGTATATTCTGTACCAAATTTTCTTCTAATTACATCTTACATTTAATTAATTTCCATATTGTTATTTCTTAACCTTTACTCTTGTTTTGTGAATTGTGTTTACTCAAACCCTGCTAGTGTTAGCCGCTTTGAGACTCCTTCGGGTAGTGAAAAGCAGGATATCAAATCCAAACTCTTCTTCTTCTTCTTCTTCTTCAATCAGAAGGATGGTAGTTCACATCCCCGCGACAGAGTGAGCTCCTGTTGCTCGGTCCCCGCTCCTGCCAACCTAGCAGTTAGAAAACATGTCAAAGTGCAAGTAGATAAATAGGTACTGCTCCGGCGGGAAGGTAAACGGCGTTTCCATGTGCTGCTCTGGTTTGCCAGAAGCTGCTTAGTCATGCTGGCCACATGACCCGGAAGCTGTACGCTGGCTCCCTCGGCCAGTAAAGCGAGATGAGCACCGCAACCCCAGAGTCGGACACGACTGGACCTAACGGTCAGGGGCCCCTTTACCCTTTACCTTTACATGGAGCACATGGAACAGAGAAGTTGTGCAAAGCTGCCCTGGAATAAGCTTCTCGCCATCATTTTGCTCTGCTTCTTAACTCCAGCAATATGGAGTGTGTGCAAAGAAAGATTAGAGGCTCTTACCTTGTTTCATCTGCTCTAACATGCTGCTCTAACATCGAGTATTTGGGACAGCTCTGCTGCTGCTGCTGCTGCTGCTTCCCAAAAGGGGGCAAGAGAATTTGCCGCCCTCTGCCCTACAGCAAACCTACCTTTCAGTATAGGGTTGGTAGAAAGCAGAGCAAGGACGGTGGGCTCAAGATTTAGGTCATAATATACAATTTGAAGATTAGGAAAGGATGTGGAAGGCGACTTTAAACTTTACAGACTGTATTTTATTTCTCTTGGGAGAAAAGCAATGACAAACCTAGACAGCATCTTAAAAAGCAAAGACATCACCTTGCCGACAAAGGTCCGTATAGTTAAAGCTATGGTTTTCCCAGTAGTAATGTACGGAAGTGAGAGCTGGACCATATAAAGAATTGATGCTTTTGAATTATGGTGCTGGAGGAGACTCTTGAGAGTCCCATGGACTGCAAAAAGATCAAACCTATCCATCCTTAAAGAAATCAGCCCTGAGTGCTCACTGGAAGGACAGATCCTGAAGCTGAGGCTCCAATACTTTGGCCACCTCATGAGAAGAGAAGACTCCCTAGAAAAGACCCTGATGTTGGGAAAGATGGAGGGCACAAGGAGAAGGGGACGACAGAGGATGAGATGGTTGGACAGTGTTCTCGAAGCGACTAGCATGAGTTTGGCCAAACTGCGAGAAGGCAGTGGAGGATAGGCGTGCCTGGCGTGCTCTGGTCCATGGGGTCATGAAGAGTCAGACACGACTGAACAACAACAACATTTTATTGACAGAGAATTATATGAAAATGATGTATAGATGGTACATTACACCAGAGAAAGTGGCTAAAATGTATAAGACGGGATCAAAAACTTGTTGGAGATGTAAAGAAAAAGATGGTACATTTTATCATATATGGTGGGAATGCAAAAAGGTCAGAAATTATTGGGAAATGATATATAATGAATGGGGGGTGTTTAAAAAGACTTAGGTTAAGAAACCAGAAGCATTCCTCCGTGGGATTTTAGATCAAGAAATAAGAAAGGACAACTGGAAATTAGTTATGTATGCAACAACAGCAGCAAGAATTCTACCAGGACAAGCTTGGAAGACAGAAGAAACCCCAATGAAAGAACAATGGCAAGGCAAGAGAAACTCATGGAATATGCAGAATTAGCAAAATTAACAGATAAATTGCATGAAAGGGACAACAAAGAATTTAAAAGAGAACGGGAACCACTTACAATATATATGAAGAGACAACATGAAGAGTTGGACTTATTGGCAGGTTCTGAGTAAACATTCACTAATAATAATAATAATAATAATAATAATAATAATAATGGATGTAAATGTATTGGGAATTAATTGGGGAAATAATACGCAGGATGAATAAACTGACAGTAAAACAAAGTGGAAGTATGAGGAAAGTCCAGGAGAGGGGGGGCAGGGAAAAATGGGAAATTGTTAGAGAGATATTTCATAAAGGATGTATATATCAAAAAACCCAATAAAAACTATTTTTTTAAAAAAGAAAGAAACCAGAGCATCAAGGGCGAATGTGGGGCCCAACCCAAAACCACAGCCGTCCTCTTGCACTAGGAGAAGCAAAGATTTGCACTAGGAGTTGCGAAGTCACTAATGGGAATCCCAATTCCTGCACTGCGGGGGGTTGGCCTAGATGACCCTTGGGGGTCCCTCCCAACTCTAGGATTCTATGAAATTGCTCATAACCCAAATGAAGTTCTGAAATTCTGTCATCAAGCACAAATGTGTAGGTGTTTTAACTGGTTTTTAAAACTGTACCTTTGTAAACTGTTTAGACAGTGTTGCAGTCATGCAGTATATTAATAGTTTAAATAGATGCAAATGTAACAAATAAATCAATCACTCCTGGCCGAGACCCAACACCATCCTCTCTAATTTTCTACATTCAAAAGGCAGAACGAAAAGTTTGCCACATGGCAAGGTAAGATGGCCCTCTCTGAAGAGGTAGTGGCATTAGTCTGTTGCAGCAAAAATAGCATAGAGTCCTTTTAGAATTGTTTTCTTTGAATGACTAGGATTGTACTTATATCAAAATCCATTCATACTCTGCTTAGAGATATTCAACAAACCTGATTCCCTTGTGTGATGTCAAGTCCAGTGAAGAACAAAATAAACCTGAAATTTCTCTGCTGAATTCATTCTTCCACCCTGTCATTGTTTGTATCATGATACTTTGTTCAGCACCATAAATTCCCAAATTTTCCTCTTCCATTGGTTGGCTGAAGGTGACTTAGGCATTTTCCATGTCTTTGCAATCAATATACAAGCTGCTACGCCATATGAATAGCCGAAATCCATACTCTACTCTGTGGCTGATGTTTTACAAATCCCAGAAGCATCGTTAATGCCTTCAGTTGCAGTTGACAACCAACACACACACACACACACAAACAGACACACAGAGAGAGATACAGATAGATTTGGATTCCCTCCCACAATTCTTTAATTAAGCAACAGTGCCACCATATATGGGGGTGTGTGTTTTGATACATTTCATCTCCCTACACCCTAAACAAAAAATAACCTTTGCTATTTTCACTTTGTCTTCAAAGATAGCCAGTGTGTTTTGTAGGCAGCTTTGAGCTCTGAAAGGATTTTGACATTTATTACATTTGTATTTGAATTTTATTATCTCCCCACACCACCTCACCATCAGGTACATCTGTGTATGAACTACATATATAAATCAGAACGTTGTTTGTCTGGTCATTGATCCAGACACCTCTTACAATTTGTTGTTGTTTAGTCGTTTAGTTGTGTCCGACTCTTCGTGACCCCATGGACCAGAGCATGCCAGGCACTCCTGTCTTCCACTGCCTCCCGCAGTTTGGTCAGACTCATGTTAGTACCTTCGAGAACACTGTCCAGCCATCTCGTCCTCTTTCGTCCCCTTCTCCTTGTGCCCTCAATCTAGATCAAGGGAAGTAATAGTACCAATGTATTCCGCTCTGGTCAGACCTCAACTGGAATACTGTGTCCAGTTCTGGGCACCACAGTTCAAGAAAGATACTGACAAGCTGGAACGTGTCCAGAGGAGAGCAACC
The DNA here is from genome assembly GCA_900245905.1 of Lacerta viridis. NCBI lineage: Eukaryota > Metazoa > Chordata > Lepidosauria > Squamata > Lacertidae > Lacerta > Lacerta viridis. The sequence continues at coordinate 86,324 of OFHU01002036.1, forward strand.
AAAATGGTTTGATGGTGTTTCCTGCACAAGGGCCATCCAGTCCAACCCCCTGCCAAGCAGGAAACACCATCAGTAAGTAAGAAAGAGAGAGAGAGAAACAGAGAGGGAGGAGACAGAGATACTGTAGGGAAATATAGGGAAATATAGCTAAACGATAGATACACAGCGATAGAGGTAGATATAGATAGAAAGAAATAAAGAGGGAGAGGGAGAGAAAGACAGAAAGAAAGAAAGAAAGAAAGAAAAGAAAGAAAGAAAGAGGTACAGATAGAAAGAGAGAGAGAAAGCGGTAGAGACAGAAAGAGAGCGAGAGCAAGATAGGCAGAGATGGAAAGAAAGAAAGAAAGAAAGAAAGAAAGAAAAAAGAGAGGCAGAGATGGAGGGAGGGAGAAAAGGGAGAGGGGGCTGGTGGAGAGAGAGAGAGAGAGAGAGAGAAAGAAAGAAAGAAAGAAAGAGAGAGAGAGAAAGAAAGAAAGAGAGACAGATCAGCTCCCCTCCCTGATACGGAGGAAGCCAGTCCCTCTTTCCTTCCCCCCTCTGAGCCACCCCACTCGGCCTGCCCCCCAGCGCCCCTGTGCCTCTCTCGGCGGCGGCGAGGCCTGCCTTTGGGCGGGCGCGGGGAGGAGCCGGAGGCGGAGCCTCCCCAAAGCCGGCCGGCGACCCGGACCGGCGCGAGAGGCCGGCGACGTCTTCGGCCTTTGGATATGGCGGCGCGACGGCGGCGACCTGCGCCCCCGTTTGCCGCCGCCTCCTCCTGCTGCTGCTGCGGAGAAGGCGCCGCGGAGGCTCCCCGCGGCCGGCAAACGCCTCAGCAGCAGCAGCTCCCTCAGCAGCGGCGGCGTCAGGTGCGGGAGGGGAAGAGAAGGGCGCCTCTGTCATGGGAGGCGGGTGCCGAGGGGGTCGTCCGTCATCGGTGCGAGCGCCCCCCCCCAGATTTTGCGCCCGGTGCCACTGGCCCCCCCAGCACCCCCCCACGCTATGCCACTGTTGCAATCTGTCTGTCTCGGGAAACAATGGAGTGTGCCTCCGGGGGTGAAGTTAAACTGCAAAAAGGGAGGGGGTGGCTAAACGTGCTTTGAATGTGGTGTAGTGGTTAAGAGCGGTAGACTCGTAATCTGGTGAACCGGGTTCGCGTCTCCACTCCTCCACATGCAGCTGCTGGGTGACCTTGGGCTAGTCACACTTCTCTGAAGTCTCTCAGCCCCACTCACCTCACAGAGTGTTTGTTGTGGGGGAGGAAGGGAAAGGAGAATTGTTAGCCGCTTTGAGACTCCTTCGGGTAGTGATAAAGTGGGGTTGTTGTTGTTGTTGTTGTTGTTCAGTCGTTCAGTCATGTCCGACTCTTCGTGACCCCATGGACCAGAGCACGCCAGGCACGCCTATCCTTCACTGCCTCTCGCAGTTTGGCCAAACTCATGCCAGTCGCTTCGAGAACACTGTCCAACCATCTCATCCTCTGTCGTCCCCTTCTCCTTGTGCCCTCCATCTTTCCCAACATCAGGGTCTTTTCCAGGGAGTCTTCTCATGAGGTGGCCAAAGTATTGGAGCCTCAGCTTCAGGATCTGTCCTTCCAGTGAGCACCCAGGGCTGATTTCTCCTCCAGCACCATAATTCAAAAGTATCAAATCCAAACTCTTCTTCTTCTTCTTCTTCTTCTTCTTTTTCAGTGTGAGGTATGTACACGGCGGTCCTCTTAGTGACTTCATGGAGGAGAGACTTTTTGATAGTTACAATCCATGATGGCTCTGCCCTGCCCATACAGCTGGAGCCAGCGATGCTCCTGAATGCCAGGTCCTGCTTGCAGGTTGCTCTGGTTGACCCCTGTGAGGACAGGATGCTGGACCAAATTGACACCGCCCCCTTGGCCTGATCCAGCAGGCTGTATTGGTAAATATGTTCTTATGTTCTCTGGCTCACCTGCTTGCCTTCTGCGCTAAACCAGTCATCTTGCTTCCAGCCAGCGTCGCTCTTACGATCTGAAGCCCATCTCCGCCCCCCGCATAATTTCTATTAAATTTTCTGTTTTTACATTTTAGAATATTCATTTAAACAACCTTAAAATATCAATGACTTCCCTTCTTCTCTTTCCATGGTTCATTTTGCATAACATAAATCCCTGCATATTTTATATAAACTAAACCATTCAGTATTCCATTATTACATCCATCAAAACTTATTTACACTGTTGAACTTACCTTAATGTTGCCAACATTTTCAAGTGTACACAATTTATCCAGTATATTCAATAAACATTTTCCAATGTTCTTCAAATGTACAGTAACACCTCTGCGAACATCCGCCCTGTTGACTGTGCATTTTGTCAAATGTCCACAGCAAACTGGGAAGTACCGGAATGGGTTACTCCCGGGTTTGCCACTCGCTCACGCGCAGAAGTGCTAAATCATGCTTCGCGCATTGTGCAGAAGCACAAACTACTCCATGTGCGTGCGCAGAGCGGCGCTTTGTCGAGCCTCCAGGGCTCCGGAACGGATCCTGGACTCAAAACGAGGTACCACTGTATGTTCTTCCTGTTATCTTATCCTATATGTTAAGTCCGCAAGCTGTGCATATTCCATCCGTTTAAGTTGCCATTCTTCTTTACTTGGGACCTCGCTCGTTTTCCATTTTTGGGCTAACAAAACATGGGCAGCAGTATTGGCATACATAAATAACCCTTTTTGACCCCTGGGAATTTCCAACTGAATTATCCCCAACACAAAGAACTGTGGGTTTGTTTTTTTTAAATATACTTTTAATCCGCCCCCCCAATTCATTATGGATTATTTCCCAATACTCTTTTACCCTTTTACAAGTCCACCACATGTGAAAGAACGTTCCTGCCACCTCTTTGCATCTCCAGCACTTATCTCCAACCACCACATTGCACCCACTGCCGTTGACCTATCGCTCAACATTCAAAAAACCAAAGTGCTGCGCTAAAAAGTACAAAATAATCCCTCTGCAGCACCACAAATCCAAGTCAATGGTGTAACGTTGGAAAGTGTCGATCACGTCTCCTACCTGGGCAGTTATCTTTCCACAAGGGCCAACATTGATGCTGAAATCCAGCACCAGAGGTGTATTTTTCCTTAACAAACCACAATACCCCAGGAGGAAGCAGATGCCTGGCATGCTTCGGCCCTGGAGGATGCTCATTATCCCTGCTGCAAGTGGGCAGGCAGAGAGTGGAAAATGCACAGGTTGGGAGGCCCCCTGGAGACCACCGAGGTGTTTGACGATGGGAAACAAACAGAGCGGCACAGCCTCAGGGAAGCAGGGAGCAGCTTCTGAAACAGAGAATGGCAAACGGAGACCAAATGTGATGGAACATTTTGCCTCTTTAACTCTGCCTCTACCTCCACTGCCTTGCAGGAGAAGAAAAGGCTAAGGAGGAAACCCTACACAAATCCGGAGCGGAGTCCCTAAGGTGGTTGGGTGGCAGCACCTTGTATGCCTCTTTCTGGCAACTGCTGCAGCCAAGCTGGTGCCTAATGTATTGCTTGATTTCCTTTGGACCACATCTGTCAGGAATGAGCCAGCTCCAAGCGAATGTTTGCAGCTGGCTGCAAAAAGCAGCCAGGAACAGAGAGGCTGGGATTTCACTCAGGCAGAGGAGAGCCGACAGCTGCAGCCTTTGCCTCCTCCCGACCTTGAACGGCAGGATGATAAGGCTGTAGCTGAGAGCAGGCTGGAACACAGCCAAAGCTCTCAGGAAGCACAAAAAGGTGAGAACTGTCTCAGAGAAAGCCTCTCAGAACAAGAAGAGGGTGGAGCTGATCCATGAAGTCCGAGGAGTCGGCGAATGGGAGGGCTGCTAGACAGGAAGCAAAACAAGAGACGTAAGGGTCGTAAGTTCAATACCTTCTGTCAACACCAGAAGGAGGCTTCAGAAGGGTCATATTGAGTGATAATGCCGATGGCTGTGTTAGAGCTGTCCAAAGCTATCTGGTTTGTTTGTTTGTTTTTGCAATAAACCCTCCTTTTTCATTACCTACGCTTACTGTGTTACCAAGCTGGGAACCTGGACTCCTGACAACATCAGTATTGACATCTGGGCAGCCCAGGACCTCCAGACACACTGCCCTGACTTTGGTGCTGCTAACGCAGCTGTCTGATTTCACCCCTGGAGGTGCACTCCATTGATTCTCAAGACGGACCGAGGCCAACAATGAAGCTAGTTGCTGCTGTTGCCTTCTGCTTGAACAGGAAAGAGCCCAGCAAAGTGTTTTGGTGCTTTCTTATTCTTAAGTACTTTTCTTATTCTTAAGTATTCTTATAAGCACAATAGCTTATAACATTCTGAACACAGGTTCCCTTTTTCTTGGGGGACCATTTGGAGGAGCTTGAACCGACCTGTGAACTGAACATGAAACAAACTAGTTTGTTTTTTATAAAAGGGACAAGGCACAACCTGGAATTATTTTTCTAATTTATCATAAAAAATATACAGTACCACAGCAGCTTACAAAACAATATAAAAACATAAAACCAGACAATACAATCACAGAAAGTTAAAAGCTAGCAAAAAAAAACAACCAAAAAAACAAACAAACCAGAAAGAAATTAAAAACAAACATTGATAGACCATTGTGGGGGCTGTACTCTTAATTGCTTGCATAGGCCTGGCAGAATAGAAAAGTTTTCAGCAAGTGTTTAAAAGTTGACACAGAAAGCACCCACTGAATCTCTAGTGGCAGAGTGTTCCGATGACACTAAAGGCTCAATTTCTCATTATTGTAAACAAAGCCTCACCAACTTGGGCAACAACCGAAAACACCCTCCTGCAGATTATCTCAGTGATCAAACTGGGATATAAGGATCCCATCTGTGTTCTGCTCAGGGCTTTGTAAAACCAATACAATAACCTAGAACCTGGCTCGGTAGCAGACAGGCAACCAGACAGTGCAGCTATTTTAACAATGGTGTCACATGTTCCTGACCAGAAGCGCCCGTCAGCAATCTGGCTGCAGCATTCTACACCAGCTGGTTCTTCCAAACAAGACCCAAGGGCAGCCCCACATAGAGGCCATTACAGTAATCTAGCCTTGGGGTGACAAATGCATGGACTTCAGTGGTCAGGCTATCCCTGCCCAAGAATGGCCATAGTTGCTGAGCCAGATGAAGCTGGTAAAAGGTGAAGTTAGCTCCTCTTTTGAAAGGAACTTTCCAAGCTCAGTTTAAATGTGCCGTGATCCACTTCCAACTGCACAAACCTGAATTTCAGGTATGTGGCTGAATCCCTCCTGCAAAATAATGATAGTCTCTAGAGGCAGCCAAAGATGTCTTCACCTCCTCTCTAGCTGAGGGTTTGCGTGGCATTTCATAAACTTGACATGAGTCAACAGTGTGATGCAGCAGCTAAAAAAGCCAATGCAATTCTGGGCTGCATCAATAGGAGTATAGCATCTAGATCAAGGGAAGTAATAGTACCACTGTATTCCGCTCTGGTCAGACCTCACCTGGAATACTGTGTCCAGTTCTGAGGAGGGCAACCAAAATGGTCAAAGGCCTGGAAACGATGCCTTATGAGGAACGGCTTAGGGAGCTGGGTATGTTTAGCCTGGAGAAGAGAAGGTTAAGGGGTGATATGATAGCCATGTTCAAATATATCAAAGGATGTCATATAGAGGAGGGAGAAAGGTTGTTTTCTGCTGCTCCAGAGAAGCGGACACGGGGCAATGGATTCAAACTACAAGAAAGAAGATTCCACCTAAACATTAGGAAGAACTTCCTGACAGTAAGAGCTGTTGGACAGTGGAATTTGCTGCCAAGGAGTGTGGTGGAGTCTCCTTCTTTGGAGGTCTTTAAGCGGAGGCTTGACAGCCATCTGTCAGGAATGCTTTGATGGTGTTTCCTGCTTGGCAGGGGGTTGGACTGGATGGCCCTTGTGGTCTCTTCCAACTCTATGATTCTATGATTCTACCAAGACTCCTAGATCCTTTTCACATGTACTGCTCTCAAGCCAGGTGTCACCCATCCTGTATTTGTGCCTTTCATTTTTTTTGCCCAAGTGTAGTACTTTACATTTCTCCCTGTTAAAATTCATCTTGTTTGCTTTGGCCCAGTTCTCTAATCTGTTAAGGTCATTTTGAAGTGTGATCCTGTCCTCTGGGGTATTAGCCACCCCTCCCAATTTGGTGTCATCTGCAAACTTGATCAGGATGCCCTCAAGCCCATCATCCAAGTCATTGATGAAAGATGTTGAATAAGACTGGGCCCAAGACAGAACCCTGTGGCACCCCACTAGTCACTTCTCTCCAGGATGAAGAGGAGCCATTGATGAGCACCCTTTGGGTTCGGTCAGTCAGCCAGTTACAAATCCACTGAATGGTAGCATTGTCTAGCCCACATTTTACCAGCTTCTTTACAAGAATATCATGGGGCACCTTTTCATTTCTCATCCCAACACGGCAATTTTTCTCTGCTGAGCTTCCTCCATGTGCACCTTCTATCAAAACTGATGTTGCATCATGTAAGTTGGAGTTACTGACAAAATAGAGGCAGTAGATCACTTCTTGCTGCAATGTGAGAGACAGCATGTGGTGTCTGCAAGGACTTGGGGGGGGGAAGGTGTAACAGTTTGATGTTCTCCACCTACCAAGGCTCCAGGCAAATCACCCTTATTGGCTTAGGGATTAGCCTCCTCCCAGGCAAAATGCAATAACTCACATGTGGGCAGAATTCCCAGGCCTAAGGTGCTTATGGGGAATATTCCTATACAGTACGAGACTTGCTCTGTGGTTTCTGTTCTGCAGTCTTTTTGAAACAGTCTTTGCCAATATGATGCCCTCCAATTGTTTTGAAATCTCTATGTGGGACAAGAAGCTACAGTTAGAACTGGATATGGAACAACTGATTGGTTCAAAATTGGGAAAGGAGTATGACAAGGCTGTATATTGTCTCCCTGCTTATTTAACTTATATGCAGAATTCATCATGCAAAAGGCTGGACTGGATGAATCCCAAACCAGAATTAAGATTGCCGGAAGAAATATCAACAACCTCAGATATGCTGATGACACAACCTTGATGGCAGAAAGTGAGGAGGAATTAAAGAACCTTTTAATGAGGGTGAAAGAGGAGAGCACAAAATATGGTCTGAAGCTCAACATCAAAAAAACTAAGATCATGGCCACTGGTCCCATCACCTCCTGGCAAATAGAAGGGGAAGAAATGGAGGCAGTGAGAGATTTTACTTTCTTGGGTTCCATGATCACTGCAGATGGTGACAGCAGTCACGAAATTAGAAGACGCCTGCTTCTTGGGAGAAAAGCAATGACAAACCTAGACAGCATCTTAAAAAGCAGAGACATCACCTTGCCAACAAAGGTCCGTATAGTTAAAGCTATGGTTTTCCCAGTAGTGATGTATGGAAGTGAGAGCTGGACCATAAAGAAGGCTGATCGCTGAAGAATTGATGCTTTTGAATTATGGTGCTGGAGGAGACTCTTGAGAGTCCCATGGACTGCAAGAAGATCAAACCTATCCATTCTGAAGGAAATCAGCCCTGAGTGCTCACTGGAAGGACAGATCCTGAAGCTGAGGCTCCAAGACTTTGGCCACCTCATGAGAAGAGAAGACTCCCTGGAAAAGACCCTGATGTTGGGAAAGATGGAGGGCACAAGGAGAAGGGGACGACAGAGGACGAGATGGTTGGACAGTGTTCTCGAAGCGACTGGCATGAGTTTGGCCAAACTGCGGGAGGCAGTGAAAGATAGGTGTGCCTGGCATGCTCTGGTCCATGGGGTCACGAAGAGGCGGAAACGACTAAACCACTAAACAACAACAACAACAACAACAATTGTTTTGGCTGGGGCTGTAGCCCCAAACATCTGGAACGCTGCTTTAAATTGTTTCCATTTATCACCCACCACGTAAAACTTCCAGGGTGCTTCACAAGAACTAAAAAATAAATAAAAACAAACCCAGCAGAAGCAATGTCAAGGGAAGCCCCACAAACAGTGGCAGCAGAAGTCAGTTCAGGCTTTGTGAAAGCTTACATGCCTTTCAGGTGCTGCAGGGCTTTGGGCTGGTGTTTTAAATATTTTTTTTCTTTTTATCGATGTCCTGTAACTGCCTGTACAGTATCTTATCCTTACCCACTTTGAGCAAGATACAAACCTGCCAAAAATGGAAAAATTGAGGTGGCCAGAGGAAAAAAAAGTTACTTTTTACAGTGTGTGGTGTGATTAAACACATCATGGACGAGAAAGACCGACAGCATATACTGCAAAATGGCGTACATAAGCAGACTCATTTGCTCGCTCCTATTATTCTTTGTTTTCCGAGTTGATTCATTGACGAATCTATTTAATTGATTTATTTCAATAATTATGTACTGTAAAATAATATTTATCCCCCTGGCGGCCATGTTAGTCTTGCCATGTTTTATGATTTGTAGAAATGACATGCCTGTTGTCTTTGTCCATGGAGTTTTCTTGGCAGGGATACTGGAGTGGCTTGCCGGTTCCTCCTCCAGGTGGATCACATTTAGTCTAAACTCTCCACTATGACCTGTCCATCTTGGGTGGCCCTGCATGGCATAGCTCATAGCTTCCCTGAGTTATTCAAGCCCCTTCGCCACGACAAGGCAGTGATCCTGAAGTTGAGGCTCCAGTACTTTGGCCACCTCATGAGAAGAGAAGACTCCCTGGAAAAGACCCTGATGTTGGGAAAGATGGAGGGCACAAGGAGAAGGGGACGACAGAGGATGAGATGGTTGGACAGTGTTCTCGAAGCGACTAGCATGAGTTTGGCCAAACTGCGGGAGGCAGTGGAGGATAGGGGTGCCTGGCGTGCTCTGGTCCATGGGGTCACGAAGAATCATAGAATCATAGAGTTGGAAGAGACCACAAGGGCCATCCAGTCCAACCCCCTGCCAAGCAGGAAACACCATCAAAGCATTCCTGACAGATGGCTGTCAAGCCTCTGCTTAAAGACCTCCAAAGAAGGAGACTCCACCACACTCCTTGGCAGCAAATTCCACTGTCGAACAGCTCTTACTGTCAGGAAGTTCTTCCTAATGTTTAGGTGGAATCTTCTTTCTTGTAGTTTGAATCCATTGCCCCGTGTCCGCTTCTCTGGAGCAGCAGAAAACAACCTTTCTCCCTCCTCTATATGACATCCTTTTATATATTTGAACATGGCTATCATATCACCCCTTAACCTTCTCTTCTCCAGGCTAAACATACCCAGCTCCCTAAGCCGTTCCTCATAAGGCATCGTTTCCAGGCCTTTGACCATTTTGGTTGCCCTCCTCTGGACACGTTCCAGCTTGTCAGTATCCTTCTTGAACTGTGGTGCCCAGAACTGGACACAGTATTCCAGGTGAGGTCTGACCAGAGCAGAATATAGTGGTACTATTACTTCCCTTGATCTAGATGCTATACTCCTATTGATGCAGCCCAGAATTGCATTGGCTTTTTTAGCTGCTGCATCACACTGTTGACTCATGTCAAGTTTATGGTCTACCAAGACTCCTAGATCCTTTTCACATGTACTGCTCTCAAGCCAGGTGTCACCCATCCTGTATTTGTGCCTTTCATTTTTTTTGCCCAAGTGTAGTACTTTACATTTCTCCCTGTTAAAATTCATCTTGTTTGCTTTGGCCCAGTTCTCTAATCTGTTAAGGTCATTTTGAAGTGTGATCCTGTCCTCTGGGGTATTAGCCACCCCTCCTAATTTGGTGTCATCTGCAAACTTGATCAGGATACCCTCAAGCCCATCATCCAAGTCATTGATGAAGATGTTGAATAAGACTGGGCCCAAGACAGAACCCTGTGGCACCCCACTAGTCACTTCTCTCCAGGATGAAGAGGAGCCATTAATGAGTACCCTTTGGGTTCGGTCAGTCAGCCAGTTACAAATCCACTGAATGGTAGCATTGTCTAGTCCGCATTTTACCAGCTTCTTTACGAGAATATCATGGGGCACCTTGTCAAAGGCCTTGCTGAAATCAAGATAGGCTACATCCACAGCATTCCCTTCATCTACCAGGCTTGTAATTCTGTCAAAAAATGAGATCAGATTGGTCTGACATGACTTATTTTTCAGAAACCCATGCTGACTTTTAGTGATCACAGCGTTCCTTTCTAGGTGCTCACAGACCGTTTGCTTAATGATCTGCTCTAGAATCTTTCCTGGTATTGATGTCAGGCTGACTGGGCGGTAATTGTTTGGGTCTTCTCTTTCCCCCCTTTTGAAAATAGGACACGACTGAACGACTGAAATAGGACACGACTGAACGACTGAACAAGAAGAAGAAGAAGAAGAAATGACATGACATGGATTGTTTTGTGGCTGCTTTGTTACTGATAATGCAAGAGAAAATTAAAATAATTATTAATTTAGAAAACCTGCCAAACCCCTTATCGGATGATGGCGTGCAAATGCACAACAGCTCACAAATAATCGCACGCCATCAGCGCGCAGTGACAGAAGAGCCGCCAGCGGCCCGCGCAGTCTACCAGGCTTCTGCGACGTGGGCGGGGCCTGCCCGGCCCTGAGTGAGAGGTGCGCCGCGGGAACCTAAGGGCCGGTGGGCGTGGCCCCGCCCTCGCCCCGCCCCTTGCGAAGGGAGACGGGGACAAGGCGCTTCCGCAGGCGGCTCGGCGCGGCAAACGATGAAGCGGCGCGCTCAGGAGGCGCCTTCGGGGGCGCAGGGCAAGGGGATCGCCGCCTCTTCCAACATGGGTCAGGCCGCGTCCGCAGCGAGGGTCTCCCTGCAACCTACCGGGTAAGTCAGGGAGCTGGTGGCCTCTCCATCCCGGGAGGCAGAGGTTGCTTGAGTTGGGATGTCTGCATTGCAGCGGGTTGCACTGGATGGCCTTTGGGGGTCCATTCCAAAGCTACCATTCCAGGAGGATTCTAAGTCGTCCCGCTTTGCGCGCTCCGGGCACCTGCGCATCTTCACCCGGCGAGGCTCTGAGCGCTCCCCGGCTCCAGCCGCGCGTGCGCCCGGCCGCCATCCCATCCCCTCGCTTCCTCGCTCTCTTGCTGCCGCTTTGTCATTACGCGCTGGCGAGGAGAAGGGGTTTGTTTTTATCTCTCCACCAACCCACCCCGCTCAAACAAACAAAATAAGGTCACATGCATTTTGAGCATCATTTGTTTTCAAGAGAGGCTGAAAATGGGAATGGAGCGCGCGCGATGACCTGAAAAGGGATGTTTTGGAACGGGGAGCTTGGTGATGTTTGCAAGAGCTGAAAGACGGCGGGATTCAGCACTGGCCAAAATGAATTTGCTTGTCACATTTCTATCCCACCTTTTCCTCCTTTAGTCTTTCGAACAACCCTGCAGGGTAGGGTAGGCTGAGAAGGAGCTTCAGGGCAGAGTGGGGATTTGAACCTGGGTCTCCCAGGTTCTAGCTGGGCCAATGGCCAGGGATGTTGGCAGCAGTTGTCTAGCAACATCTCGGAAGTGCCAGGTTAGGGGAAAGTGCTTTAGGGAGTAAAGTTGCATTGATTGCTGTGGGAATTGCTTCAGAGTAAGCATGCATGTGATCAGGCTGTTGCACCCTGTGCCTTTTAAATAACTTTCAGGATGGGTGCCAGTGATTCAAGCTTTCCAAACCAGGACATTCCCGGAGCAAATTCAATGTTCCAGTTTGTTTGCTAATGATTTACTTATTGCAAAATAATAATAATAATGATAATAATTTTCTCCAATGAGCACACCCTTTTCTCCAATGAGTACATCATCGTCCCCTTCTTTCCTTAACCCCCACAACAACCCTGTGAGGTAGGTCAGGCTCAGTGTGATCAACTGAGCCCTGTTCGATGTCTGCAATTTGCTGGTGTTACGAACAAGAGAGAAAAGCTGCGCTTTTGTCATGGTTCATTCTGCTCTGCTGCAATCCTTGGCACAGCAAGCATTTCATGCTAAGGAAGTTTTTGGGGGATTTATTTGCACCCCAGATTTAACCGCAGCTGTCATTTCCCTAGGGTGGCAGCACAGTAGGTGTCAACTGTTGCACACTAGGAAATTTGCAGTGCTGTTTCTGGAGCCAGCCAGTTAGCCAAGGGTGAGTGGGACGAAGGTCGTTGGCACCCTTTCTGTCCCTCCCCATCCCACCGTTGGGTTCATGCACAGGAGCCTGGATGTGCAGTACTCCTTTGTTTGGGTCCTTGCGTAAGCGCCGTTGCTTTTGCAAAAGCTCAAAGGCCAAAAAAATGGGGGTCAGACAGAGCTTTTGCTCCAGGGTCTTTTGTCTGGGGTCTCTGCCCCACACTCTCCCTCCCTGACTCTCTTAACTGAGGCCATGTCTCTGGAGGTAGGGAGAGGCCAAAATCCTCTGATCTGCCATCTGCAAGAGCTGCCAGGAGTGTTGTTTCAGGATGAGACCTTCTGCTCCTTCCCCCGTTAAAAACTCACACACAACAAAAACCCCTTTTGGTTTTGCTTCCAAAATGTCTGGACATCTTGCAAAAGCCCATTGCTTGCAAGATCCCAGCAACCCATTCTCTTCATTGGCTCCAAGGCCTAACCGCCAGGGTGGTGCAGAGTGTCTGACCTGGGCCCAGAAGACTCAGGTTCGAATTTCCACTCTGCCATGAAGCTCTCACTGGGTGACCTTGGGCCAGTCACTGCCTTCTCTGTGCCTGACTTACCTCACAGGGCTGTTGTGGGGATTAAGTGGGGGGGGGAGGTGGGGTATAAATGCAATAGATTAACAGCAACAACTATTTTAAATTGGCACATGCCTACTTGTGGCCTAGGGACGCGGGTGGCTTTCTGGGTTAAACCACAGAGCCTAGGGCTTGCCGATCAGAAGGTCGGCGGTTCAAAACCCTGCGACGGGGTGAGTTCCCATTGCTCGGTCCCTGCTCCTGCCAGCCTAGCAGTTTGAAAGCATGTGAAAGTGCAAGTAGATAAATAGGTACCGCTCCGGCGGGAAGGTAAACGGCGTTTCCGTGTGCTGCTCTCAGAGCCGTCTTAAGGGGATCTGCCGCCCTGGCGCGGCTATCCCTCCGGCGCCCCCGCCATGCCGCCTCTCCGCCGCCTCCCTCCCGCGCTTGCCGCCCCTTGGGAGGGGGGTGGGCGAGCGGGGGATGAGGGGCGTGGCGCTGGAGCGGCGGGGGCTCTGCGCGCCCTTCCAGCGCTTCCGGGACGGGAGGCAAGGGCGGCCGGCTCGCGCTCCTGTGCTCTGCTGGGCAGTCAGAGGGCGCTGCCGGCAGGCGCTGCCAGCGGGGCTGGAGGGCGGAGGCGCCCTCCAGGCCATTGCGCCCTGGTGCGCCGCGCCACCAGAGTAAATGGATGAGACGGCTCTGGCTGCTCTGGTTCGCCAGAAGCGGCTTAGTCATGCTGGCCACATGACCCGGAAGCTGTACGCTGGCTCCCTCGGCCAATAAAGTGAGATGAGCGCCGCTACCCCAGAGTCGTCCGCGACTGGACCTAATGGTCAGGGGTACCTTTACCTTTACCGTTTACTTGTGGCCTGGGCTTCTGCAACGGTACCTTGCAATGCCCCCTCCTTATTTCTCTTTGCCCCCTGCTACTCTGGGGCTAGGAAATTGAGGGCAATCATGCCAAGGGCTGGTTTTCAGGGTTAGCACTCAGCTAACCCTATGCCTCTGAGAATGTGCAGAGTGCATTTATGTTCTTCCATGCCCTCCTGCCTGGCTCCCATTTCTGTCTTCTCCGTCTGGCATAGAGACCTTCTGTTAATATCGGGACATTTTTTGTGGGGGGGGGGCAAGTCAGTTGCATGGACAGGGCACTCTGCACATGCTCTGGGTACCCTCCCCTGCATGTGTGTGTCTTTATATATGTAAAAAAAGTAATCCTGCCCTCGCAGAGTTTGCTGTGGTGGCAGAGGGGAAGGTGAACCCCTGTTCCAGTCTGTGCAGTGGGATAAGGTTTGAGGGGCTGGCAGGGGTCCTGGTGCAAAACAATACCACTGCATGGCCCCACCCTGCAACCTGGGTGTGTGGCAGGCGCATCAGCCCCCAAGCTGGTCTGGGCACTGAAGCAGCACCCCAAAGTTTCTAACAGCAGGAGTGGGGAAACCCTTTTCAAGGGCCACATTCCCTCCTGGGGCCACATACTTGAGGTGGGTGGGGCCAGAGGCAAAAGTGGGTGGAGCAACAGAGAGTCTTAGAATCATAGAGTTGGAAGAGACCACCAGGGCCATCCAGTCCAACCCCCTGCCAAGCAGGAAACACCATCAAAGCATTCCTGACAGATGGCTGTCAAGCCTCCGCTTAAAGACCTCCAAAGAAGGAGACTCCACCACACTCCTTGGCAGCAAATTCCACTGTCCAACAGCTCTTACTGTCAGGAAGTTCTTCCTAATGTTTAGGTGGAATCTTCTTTCTTGTAGTTTGAATCCATTGCCCCGTGTCCGCTTCTCTGGAGCAGCAGAAAACAACCTTTCTCCCTCCTCTATATGACATCCTTTTATATATTTGAACATGGCTATCATATCACCCCTTAACCTTCTCTTCTCCAGGCTAAACATACCCAGCTCCCTAAGCCGTTCCTCATAAGGCATCGTTTCCAGGCCTTTGACCATTTTGGTTGCCCTCCTCTGGACACATTCCAGCTTGTCAGTATCTTTCTTGAACTGTGGTGCCCAAGTCTTGTTCATTTTGACCTTCATTCCAGCCGTACAAAAGTTTGAGGTTCCTACAGGAGCCTCTCACTGTTGTGCCCTCCACCTCAGAGCAGCCAGACTGGGTGCGAAATGATCTCCCTGCTCCCAGCTTTCCTGCCTCCCTACAAACGCACAGAGCTGGGCTCCAGGGCTATTCCTAATGCTGAAATATCTGCCTACAGATAGGCCCAGGTGATAAGCGGTAATTAAAATAGTTAGCCTTCATGAGCAACTTTTTTCTGGGCCTGTCAGGAGTCACAGCCCTGATCAGTTTACCACAGGCACATACTTCCACATGTGGTGGGATTGCCCCAAAATCCAACCATTCTGGACAACAACCACACGAGAAATATGTAAAATAACCAAGCAAGTGTTAGAAACCACCCCAGAATTGGTCTTACTAAACATCTTCCAAGACAATAATGCCCACTTACAACACAAAGAACTCATAATCCATCTACTCTCAGCAGCCAGAAACATCATAACCAGACACTGGAAAGACCTGTCAGGAGTAAACATGGACCAATGGTACCAAGTAGTATGGGAAACAGCCCTACTAGAAAAACTAACCAGTAACCTGAAACTGACACGGGGACAAACAGAAGAAGACACCTTCACCCCGGTATGGTTCCCCTTCATCACACACACAGCCCAACAAGACAATGACAAAAATCTACCGACAGCATACAAATCAATATGGCTAACCTGATCCAAAACACCCACCAACCCCACTCACACAGGAAACCAAAGATCACCACAGCCAACCACAAATGCACAATCACACCCTACACCAACCCCGACCTTTCTCACTGCCAAAGGAGCACAAGCGAACAACTGAGAGCCAGTGTGGTGTAGTGGTTAAGAGCGGCAGACTTGTAATCTGGTGAACCGGGTTCGCGTCTCTGCTCCTCCACATGCAGCTGCTGGGTGACCTTGGGCTAGTCACACTTCTCTGAAGTCTCTCAGCCCCACTCACCTCACAGAGTGTTTGTTGTGGGGGAGGAAGGGAAAGGAGAATGTTAGCCGCTTTGAGACTCCTTCGGGTAGTGAAAAGCGGGATATCAAATCCAAACTCTTCTTCAGAGAACCTACACAAACAATGCTGACACCAAACCCTACTCATATTAAGTAAAACAGAAACATTGTCACCCCACCCCACCTATCTCCCCATCCCACCCACCTCTCTCCCCCTTTTCTTCCTAATGTCTCAACAACAAAAACTGATTTGTAAAAATGTTATATGGAAAAATATGAGAGAGACATTGCACTACCTTTGTAAATCAAGAAAATCTTTAATAAAAATCTTTTAAAAAAATAAAAAATGAGGTGTTGTCTTCTGGTGGCCCAAGGTCACCCAATGAGCTTCATGTCCGAGTGGGGATTCGAACCCAGGTTTTCCAGGCGCTAGAGTGTTGGACTGGGGCCTGGAAGTTCTGGGGTTCGAATCTCCCCTCAACCATGAAGCACATTGGATGAACTTGGGCCATTCACCTTCTCTCAGCCTAACCTACCTCACAGGGTTGTTGTGAGGAGAACCATGTACACCGCCTTGATATAAACATAAGAAACAAACAAATAATAAAACTTTCAGGCCACTCTGATCGGGCCCTTAATTCACACACTAATGCATCTTCCACTGTAACCAAGTAAATAAATTCAGCAACGTTTTGGATTCTCTGTGACATTCTGCTGTTTTCTTGTCTTGGTTTTATCCCGCGGAACCCCTTGCTGTTTCAGATGACAGCCGGCCTGTAGCTGTTTTAGTAAATCAAAAGGGTGGGAACAGCTGCAGAACTGCCTCTAGGGATGAGAGAGGAAGACGTATGCGCGACGGCACTGGCACTAGGCAATAGGCACTTGCCACAGCTGGCTCTGTCGCAATATGCTGGGAGTGTGAAAGTGCTTCGACAGCTTTTCAGAGCTTGTGGTGTCGCCACTACCTAAGGGTAGGGAGCCAGGACAATGTGAGCTCTGGGGGTGTTGTTCTCAGGTGTTACTCAACCGAGTTCAGCTTGTTTGGAACCTGAGTATATTGCAGTTGTTATTCAGTTGCTGCATCACAGCAAGTTGAGATGCTGGGTGTGTTTCGATGCCTTGACAAAGCACCCCCAAAGCGAAATCGCTCATCAGCTGGGGTATGTGTGGGCCCAGACCTTTGCTGAGCCAACTGTTGCATCAGAAGCCAAGAGCATTATCTGCATATCTCTTGTGTAAAAATCCAGCAAGACAGAGGAGGGAGGTGGTTGGCTAATCTAGCCCAACCCTCAACAATGTAGGGATTTTGGCTGGGGAAACCCAACCAGATGGGTTATATAAATAATTGTTGTTGTTGTTGTTGTTCAGTCGTGTCCGACTCTTCGTGACCCCATGGACCAGAGCACGCCAGGCACGCCTATCCTCCACTGCCTCCCACAGTTTGGCCAAACTCATGCCAGTCGCTTCGAGAACACTGTCCAACCATCTCATCCTCTGTCGTCCCCTTCTCCTTGTGCCCTCCATCTTTCCCAACATCAGGGTCTTTTCCAGGGAGTCTTCTCTTCTCATGAGGTGGCCAAAGTACTGGAGCCTCAACTTCAGGATCTGTCCTTCCAGTGAGCACTCAGGGCTGATTTCCTTCAGAATGGATAGGTTTGATCTTCTTGCAGTCCATGGGACTCTCAAGAGTCTCCTCCAGCACCATTAATAAATAATAATAATAATAATAATAATAATAATAATAATAATAATAGTAATATAATTGCAGCTAAAGAATTAGAATTGTAGAGTTGGAAAGGACCCTGAAGCTCATCTAATCTCAGCTAAAACATCCCTGACAGATGCCCCCCCCCAGCTTCTGATTTAAAAACACCCAAGGATGGAGAGAATACACCACTTCTCATGGGAGTTCCTTTCTACTGTCAAAGAGCTCTTACCCTCAGAAAGTTCTTCCTGATGTTTAGTCGGAATCTCCCTTTTTGTAATTTGGATCCATTGGTTCAGCTCCCAGAAAACAGGTCCCTTCTCCCCACCCCCCCATGCTGAAAATACATATTTTATTTATTTTGTTTGTTTATACAAAACTCTTTAATATCCTGCCTGTCCAGCTTAGAGCACAAGGCAGCAAACTGCAGAAATAAAGGAAACAATTATACAGGTCATTTAAAACCAAACAATGACAATAACAAGAACAACAACAACAACAATAATTTGACTGGGTTCCCCCAGGTCCTCTGGGCAGCTCCCAACAAAACCACTATAAAACTCCAAACGTAAAAAACTTCCCTGTACAGTGGTGCCTCGCAAGACGAAATTAATTCGTTCCGCGAGTCGTTTCGTATTGCGAAAAATTCGTCTTGCGAAGCACGGTTTCCCATAGGAATGCATTGAAATTTAATTCCCATAGGAATGCATTGAAATTTTCGTCTTGCGAAGCACGACCATAGAAAAATTCGTCTTGCGAGTCACCTAAAAAATCGCAAAACCCTTTCGTCTAGCGAGTTTTTCGTTGTGCGAGGCATTCGTCTTGCGGGGTACCACTGTACGGGGCTGCCTTCAGATGTCTTCTAAAAGTCCTATACAGTAATTGGTTATCTATTTGACATCTGTTGTGTGGGCTGTATGCCTCGCCAAATAAAACGGCCCCTGGCCTCCTCTTCAATATCTCGACATTGAGGGCAGACTGAATGTTGCTCTGACGGGAGTTCCACAGGTGAGGTGCCACGACTGAGAAGGCCCCGTCTTGTGACATTGCCCTCCGGCGGGAGTGGCACTGGAGGGGCAGATTTAGGAGAAGGGGATGCAGTTTGGTGGCATTGCACTTGCTTTCCACGAACCATTGCCACGAGAATGCTGATAGCCAAATGGTGGGAAGGGAGATAAAATACCAAATACGTAAATTGAATGGCAGGCGAAATTATTTGATTATGTAGAATTAGCAAAGATGACAGGAAAAATTAGGAACCAGGCAGACCAAAAGTTTAACAAAGAATGGGATATATACAGATTATAATTAAAGGAACATTTTTTTCCCTTATGAAATCTTCGACATGCTTTGATTAACTTCTGCAATGCCATATGCTACAAAGATTATTTATGATGAGTTAAATGTCATACAAAGGGATGTGGGTGGCGCTGTGGTCTAAACCTCTGAGCCTAGGGCTTGCCGATCGGAAGGTTGGCGGTTCGAATCCCTGCGACAGGGTGAGCTCCCGTTGCTCGGTCCCAGCTCCTGCCCACCTAGCAGTTCGAAAGCACGTCAAAGTGCAAGTAGATAAATAGGTACCGCTCTGGCGGGAAGGTAAACGGCGTTTCCATGCACTGCTCTGGTTCGCCAGAAGCGGCTTAGTCATGCTGGCCACATGACCCGGAAGCTGTCTGCAGACAAACGCCAGCTCCCTTGGCCTATAGAGCGAGATGAGCACTGCAACCCCAGAGTCGTTCACTACTGGACCTAACGGTCAGGAGTACCTTTACCTTTAAATGTCATACAATATGCAGTCAAGAAGGAAACAAAGGACCCACACTGAGGGAGACGGAAGTCTCAATGCATGGAAGAACTTTATTCTATATGTAACATTCTTTTTTGTATTTGACGTGTTTTCTTTTTCCTTTCTTTTTGTGGTGCATGGATGCAGAATTTAAAATCAACAGAGATTAAATTAAAAAAGAAGGTGGTGGTATCGGGTTCAAGGGGACAGACAGTTCAGCCAGGCAAAAACTTGCAAGGAGGGTGTGGCTGTGCAGAGTCCGGAGGCCCAGATAGAAACGGCCAAAGGGCCGTATTCAGTTATACACGCTTATTGTTGGTCAGAGTGGGTGAGGCATTCCGCATCCATTTGCCTGAGCCTTCCCATTTCCAATACGGAAATGCTCTCTCATCGGCCTACCTTACAGGGCTGTTGTAAGATGCAGATAGGCTTGAACACTGGACTGCGAGAAGAACTGGTATGGCAAAGTGGTTAAAGAGTCAGGCTAGGACCTGGGAGACCAGGGTTCAAATCCCCCACTCGGCCATGAAGCTCAGTGGGTGGTGACCTTGGTTCATCAGTCACTACATTTCAGCCAAAACTACCTCGCAGGGCTGTTGCTGGGATTAAAGGAGGAGGAGGAAAACTTAGGTTGGCTGCTTGGAGTTTCTTGGAGAAAAGGTGGGGATAGAAATGCAATAAATAAAAATAATATGGAAATAATGATCGCTGTCCTTTCTTTGTTCTTTTAAGTCTTTTTTATCTCATTATCTTTTAGGGGGCTTCTGGACTGGTTCCACGCGAGTAAAATCAAGACGCTGCTCCTGAACATATTTATTTTGTATGCCTCCATCCCCTTCATCATCCGCACGTTCCCTTTGCTGCTGCAAAAGTTTGTCTTTCTTAATTTCAGTAAGTATTCTCTTTGCTTATTGCCTGCGTTGGGATCTCTAAACGGGCCGCGGCAAAGATTTCTCCAGAGGCTGGCTGAACTTCTGGAAATCAATTGCTGATCCAGGGTTTGCTTGGTATCGAACCGCATTGTCTTTATCTCAAACTTACCAGTAAGCCAGTTTGCCCTGACAGCTGCCCAGGGGTCAAGATCTCCTTCACTTCTGTTTCCAAAGGCCTGTCTGAATAGGAACGTCTTTGCCAGCCTGAGTCATCCCTGCAGGAGAGGAAGATCTCAACAGGTTTTGTCTTGGGAGCAAAGGAACATAGGAAGCTGAGTCAGGACATTGTTCCATCTAGCGCTACCCTGACTGGCAGCAGCTCTCCGGGAGAGAGAGTGGGCCATACCTGAATTCCAAGCGTATATCTCTTTGATATCATTTTATCCCCCAAATCCTGAGAAGGGTAGTTTGGTGAGTGTGCTGACAGTATTCTGTTGGGGATTTTTGTTGTTGTTCTTCAGTCGTTCAATCGTGTCCGACTCTTCGTGACCCCATGGACCAGAGCACGCCAGGCACTCCTGTCTTCCACTGCCTCCCGCAGTTTGGCCAAACTCATGCCAGTCGCTTCGAGAACACTGTCCAACCATCTCATCCTCTGTCGTCCCCTTCTCCTTGTGCCCTCCATCTTTCCCAACATCAGGGTCTTTTCTAGGGAGTCTTCTCTTCTCATGAGGTGGCCAAAGTACTGGAGCCTCAACTTCAGGATCTGTCCTTCCAGTGAGCACTCAGGGCTGATTTCTTTAAGGATGGATAAGTTTGATCTTTTTGCAGTCCATGGGACTCTCAAGAGTCTCCTCCAGCACCATAATTCAAAAGCATCAATTCTTTGGCGATCAGTCTTCTTTATGGTCCAGCTCTCACTTCCATACATTACTACTGGGAAAACCATAGCTTTAACTATACGGACCTTTGTCGGCAAGGTGATGTCTCTGCTTTTTAAGATGCTGTCTAGGTTTGTCATTGCTTTCCTCCCAAGAAGCAGGCGTCTTTTAATTTCGTGACTGCTGTCACCATCTGCAGTGATCATGGAACCCAAGAAAGTAAAATCTCTCACTGCCTCCATTTCTTCCCCTTCTATTTGCCAGGAGGTGATGGGACCAGTGGCCATGATCATAGTTTTTTTATGTTGATGTTGATGGGGATACCTACCCTCATTTAGCTACCCATAACTGGATAGCTCACTTGCTTCTGATAACGCCAAGTTTGCAGGTTCGACCCCCGCATGGGACAGCTGCATTTTCCTGTGTTGCAGGGGGTTGGACTACATGATCCTCATGGGTCCCTTCCAACTCTACGATTCTATGATTTCAGTTGCCAGGATGCCCTGGACAGAGCGAATTAAAGCGCTTTGAATAATCTGCACTAAGAACCTAAGAAGAGCCTGCTAGTAGCCCTCTCCTCTGTGAATTTTCCCAGTCTCCTTTTAAAGCCATCCAAGTTGGTGGCCGCCCCTGCCTCTTGTGGGAGGGGGTTCCGCAGTGTAACTGTGTCCTGTGGTTGAGGAGGCCATTTCTTCCATCTGTCCTGAATCCTCCTCTGGGTGCCCACAAGTTCTAGTGCTGTGAGAGATGGACGAAAACTGCCCTCTGTCCACTTTTGCCGTGTCACGTGTAGTTTTGTTTTGCTGCCCATTCAATCGAAGTCATAAAGCAGAGATGCTCCTCGCCCGCTTATTGTGTGGCATTGACAAGTGTTGGGGGGGACCGCATGATGGGGAACGCGAGACCTTTGCCAGGAAGCAAATTTCCAAAGT
Organism: Lacerta viridis; assembly: GCA_900245905.1. Taxonomy (NCBI): domain Eukaryota; kingdom Metazoa; phylum Chordata; class Lepidosauria; order Squamata; family Lacertidae; genus Lacerta; species Lacerta viridis. The sequence continues at coordinate 108,067 of OFHU01002036.1, forward strand.
GAACTCCTTTTGCAGTTGTTTACCCGCTTTGGGTGGATTACCAGAAGCCCGAAGTATATCTGAATCACACGAGGAACTTTTATCTCACTTCCGAACCGGGGATCACTCTTGGAATTTGGTGAGTAAGGGCACCCCCTTGGTCTGGCAGGGGCTGTCTGGCAGGGGCTCACCCTCCGAGTCTCGCCCTCATTCTGATCTGGGGCTGAGGATGATCCGCATCTGCAAGGCACCATGCATGCTTGGGTTGCGTGCGCTTATCGGCTTTGCTCCTTTTGCTTTTCCTCTTAGGCACTCCTTGCCTGACAACATGCGGGAGGAGGCCGAGGGGAAGGGCCCCAGCTGGTACGAAGAGGCCCTGGCGGACGATAATCCCATCATAATCTATCTCCATGGCAATGGGGGGACCAGGTGAGTTTGAGACTGAAAGGAACAAAGGCAGCGTCGGTACTCTGTCATTCTCCTGCTCCGTTGCTATTCTCCTGCATGCCTTGTCCAGATGTTGGGGCAGAAGGGGTGTAGCTTAGTGCAGGACATCTGCCCTGCATGCAGAATGGTCCCAGGTTCAACGCCCAAGGGCATCCCAGTGGCGCCATTCCCCCTCCTGTGACTGGTGTGAGCCTGAGTAGTCTTGCTCATTTAACTACTTTAAAACTTTAAAGCAGGCATAGGCAAACTCCAGCCCCCCAGATGTTTTGGGACTACAATTCCCACCATCCCTAGCTAACAGGACCAGTGGTCAGGGATGATGGGAATTGTAGTCCCAAACATCTGGAGGGCCGGAGTTTGCCTATGCCTGCTTTAAACCATGCCTTTTAACAGCTGGCTTGTGATCTGTTTATGAGTCATTCTGGAAATAAGCAAATGGGCAATTTTGATCACCGGTGACGATGATTAAACACTTGGCTCTCGTCTTTGACCTCTCTTACAGAGCGATAGGTCACAGAGTTCGTTTTGTAAAGGTAAGTTGTGATGTTCCCTCTTTCCCTTTAAAAATAAGAACATAAGAGGGGCCTGCTGGATCAGGCCAATGGCCCATCGAGTCCCCCCTCCTGTTCTCATAGCGGCCAAGCAGAAGCCCCAGTGAGAAGCAGTAAAGCAGGATTCGAACACAAGAGCCCTCTCCCTTCCTGTGGTTTCCAGCAACTGGTGTTCAGAACCATTGCTGCCTCTGACTATGGAGTCAGACCATCCATCGTGGCCTCTTCCCCCCCACGAATTTGTCCAATCCTCTTTCGAAGCCCCCCCAGGTTGCTGGCCATCCCTGCCTCCATAGTTTAACTCTGCACTGCGCAATGAAGGTCTTCCTTTTAGCTTTCCGTTTCTGAAGTTTTGGCTCATTTCTTCAACAGGCCATGACTGACGGCGGCTTCCATGTCCTGTCTGTTGACTACCGAGGTAAGTTCCGTGCACAAATAATGTCGGGGTCCTGCGGGACACGCGGCCGGCATGTTTTCCTCTGATCCTTCATCCGATGCCTCCCTCCAGGCTATGCAGACTCCACCGGCCACCCCAGCGAAAACGGCTTCACCACGGACATCCTGTTTGTCTACGACTGGGTCAAAGCCCGCAGCCGTAACAGCACAGTCCTCATCTGGGGACATTCCCTGGGCACTGGGTAGGTCTTATGTTCTGAACCCCGTCTCCAGGCGCCCTCTTTGTTGCGGATTCATGGCGATTTGTCCTCACGACGGCGCCAGGGCAGTTAGACAGCAATCCCGCTTTCAGTGCAATATGCACCTCACGTACAAACCTCCTTTAAGGCTGCAGTTATAACACCTGCTTCAATGGGCCCTGCATATGGGCAGACGTGCCTTGGGAGATTTCAGTTTCATAGAATCCCAAATCACTGTATTTAGGCTGCACGCCGATTTGCCTTTTGGTAAAATCCCCGTGGCCTCTTGAGATGCCTTTCAGCTGAAATTTTGGGCTAAAACTCTCTGTTTCAACAGACCCTCTCGATTGTTGAGATCAGCAGAGATGGCCTTCTTGGTCGTATCTCTCTGCCCCCAGGGACTCGGGGTGGTGGTGGCCCAGGGGGAGATGGCCTTCTCTGTGGTGGCCTCTAAGCTGTGGTGGCCTCCCTCCCCACTTTTGTACATTGCTGAAGACCAGAAGCGCCAACTTGAGCAGAAGATTGTGGAGCCTGCGCGCGCATGTTGTACGTGGGACGCCAGAACGATGGGAGGAACTGGGGGCGGAGCCAAACAAGGCAGCAGCGTGGCTTCAGTGGCTGGTGGCTCCTCCTCCATTGTTCAGCCTGGACACTGAGGTCCAGCTCCGAGGGCCCTCTGGCGGTTTCCTCAATGCGAGAAGCGAGGTTACAGGGAACCAGGTAGAGGGCCTTCTTGGTAGTGGCGCCCGCCCTCTAGAATGCCCTCCCATCAGATGTCAAGGAAATAAACAGCTATATGACGTTTAGAAGACATCTGAAGGCAGCCCTGTTTAGGGAAGTTTTAAGTGACTGATGTTTCAATGTATTTTTAAACTTTTGTTGGAAGCTGCCCAGAGCGGCTAGGGAAAAACAAGCCAGATGGGCAGGGTATAAATAAATAAATAAATAAATAAATAAATATTATTATTATTATGGTGATGGCCGGTCCCCGTGAGAACAGGATGTCGGGCTCAATGGGTCATTGGCCTGATCCAGGAGTGATCTTCTGGGCCTGTGATGTGACAATATCCCTCTTTCCTGTTTCCCTGCAGAATTGCTACCAACACTGCTAGGAGGCTGAAAGAAAAAGGTAATTATGAATATCTGTGTGTGGAAGGGTCACGGCCTCACAATCCAAGGGGGCCTGGTTGTGGTTACATAGGAAGCTGCAAAGTGCTGTCCCCACTGACTGGCAGCAGCTCTCCAGCGTTTCAGACGAGGGAGCTGTTCCATCTACTTGGAGATGCCGGGGATTGAACCTACAACCTTCTGCAGCCAAGGCAGATCCTCTGACACTGAGCTACAGATTAGACAGAGCCCGGATGCGCTTTTGGGTATAGGAAATGGCCTGTGCTACAGGTTTATTAAACCTTTTCCTCCTGGAAGTGAGGGGATTGGCTTTTGCATAGTCAGGGTGAGCAAATCGGGGGGTGTGAGCCACAGATTGGGCCCTGAAATCCATTTCAGTGGACACGGAACAGTTCAGAAATTCCTCAAGGGTGTCTCTCTTCTCATGAGGTGGCCAAAGTATTGGAGCACTCAGGGCTGATTTCCTTCAGAATGGAGAGGTTTGATCTTCTTGCAGTCCATGGGACTCTCAAGAGTCTCCTCCAGCACCAGAATTCAAAAGCATCAATTCTTCGGCGATCAGCCTTCTTTATGGTCCAGCTCTCACTTCCATACATTACTACTGGGAAAACCATAGGAACTGCAGTGCACAGGGCCAATTCCTTTCCTGCGCAAATCGCAGAACTCACACCAAAATCCCCCCCCCCACTTTGAAAATGGCCCTCTGGATGGGGTCTAACTGAGCATCAAGTTTCGGGGAGCCCATTCATGTAAATATGTGCCAAGGCTCGCTTGCTCGATCTGTTTGCGCATGACGTCAAGAGAGGCTGTCAACACAAATGACAAGTCAACTGGGTCCCCTCCTCACTTTCTCCCCTACATCCGCTGAATCCTCATTCCTGACGCCATTACTATGTACTTTCCCAATGCCCATCACTCACAACTGCATATAGTTTGCCCGTAGGTCTATAGGGGTTGAAAGAGACTGGGGTGGTGAGGAAGCTGAGAAGCCCCAGAAAGATGGGATGAGAGTGGAACTTGACATGTGATTCCGAGCTGCGATTCCTGCATTGCGGGTGTGGGTGTGGGTGTGTAGATTGCAACCCTGCAATGATTTGTGTCGGCAGAAATCAAACACGGCTCCATTTTGTTGGAATCTGCTTTGCATTGTTCTGGTGGGCTAACAGGGCTCCTTCTCTAGGATCTAGGAGTCTTGGTAGACCACAAACTTGACATGAGTCAACAGTGTGATGCAGCAGCTAAAAAAGCCAATGCAATTCTGGGCTGCATCAATAGGAGTATAGCATCTAGATCAAGGGAAGTAATAGTACCACTGTATTCCGCTCTGGTCAGACCTCACCTGGAATACTGTGTCCAGTTCTGGGCACCACAGTTCAAGAAGGATACTGACAAGCTGGAAGGTGTCCAGAGGAGGGCAACCAAAATGGTCAAAGGCCTGGAAACGATGCCTTATGAGGAACGGCTTAGGGAGCTGGGTATGTTTAGCCTGGAGAAGAGAAGGTTAAGGGGGGATATGATAGCCATGTTCAAATATATAAAAGGATGTCATCTAGAGGAGGGAGAAAGGTTGTTTTCTGCTGCTCCAGAGAAGCGGACACGGGGCAATGGATTCAAACTACAAGAAAGAAGATTCCACCTAAACATTAGGAAGAACTTCCTGACAGTGAAGAGCTGTTGGACAGTGGAATTTGCTGCCAAGGAGTGTGGTGGAGTCTCCTTCTTTGGAGGTCTTTAAGCGGAGGCTTGACAGCCATCTGTCAGGAATGCTTTGATGGTGTTTCCTGCTTGGCAGGGGGTTGGACTGGATGGCCCTTGGGGTCTCTTCCAACTCTATGATTCTATGATTCTCCACAAGCTCCTCAAATTTTGCAAGTTGACTGTTCAAATCAGCCTGGATTTCTGTATATTTTGTCTCTGTCGGACTGGAATATCTTGCTGTCCTGGTTCCTGCATTTGTCTTCTGGTGGGGAGAAGCTGCCCTTCTCCATGGATTTGTCCTGGCGTCTCTCTCTCCAAGGGCTTTTCGTAGAATTAAATCACAGAATCATAGAGTTGGAAGGGACCCCCAAGGATCGAACCCCTCAATGCAGGAATCACAGCTAAGGAAACACTGACAGATGGCCGTCCAACCTCTTTTTAAAAAGGAAGGAGAGTCCCTCACCTTTCGAGGGAGTCCGTTCCACTGTTGACAGCTCTTGCCACCCAAAAGTGCCTTCTTAAAGTTTAGAAGGAATCTCCTTCCTTGTCATTAAGCTTGAGGCTTGATTTCCACACCCTTGATCATCTTGGTCACCCTCCTCTGCACACGTTCCAGCTTGTCAACAACCGTCTTAAATTGTGGCGCCCAGAATTGGACCCAGTTCTACAGGTGTGGTCTGACCAAGGCAGAATCGGGCAGGACTGTGACTTTCCTTGATCTGGACACTCGACTTTTGTCGATGCAGCCCAGAACTGCGTTTAATTTCCTAATTCCCACCTCTTCCCCCTGCAGATGGAACCATTGTCGACGCGCTGGTTCTCGAGGCTCCTTACACCAACATCCGGGATGCAGCTGCCACCATCCCCATTACAAAAGTAAGATTTAGTGCTCTTCTTTCGCAACCCCTCCCCCCCTGGTGCCACTGAAACAGCTTGCCAATTGGCAAGTGATTTTAATTTCTATTCTGTTTGGCCGGGGTGGGGGACTTCGGTTCCAAGAGTCAAAACCGGCCTCTAAGTGTACCTTGAGCAAAAGTAAAATGTAACATGACAATAGGCATGCTAGATCAGGTCATTGACCCAACTAGTCTAGCATCCTGTTCTCACAGTGGCCAACCAGATGCCCCAATGGGAAACACATAAGCAGGATCCGAGCGCAAGGATCCTGCGGGTTCCAGCAACTGGTATTCAGAAACATTGCTGCCTTTGACCAGAGGATAGCCATTGTGGCTAGTAGCTGATGATAGCCTTCTGCCCCATGAATTTGTCCAGTCCTCTTTGAAATCCCTCTAAGTTGGTTGCCACCACTGCCTCCTGCAGCATTGAGTTCCACAGTGCTGCGTGAAGAAGGACAGTGCTGCGTGAAGAGAGCCAGTGTGGTGTAGTGGTTAAGAGTGGTGGACTTGTAATCTGGGGAACCGGGTTCGCGTCTCCGCTCCTCCACATGCAGCTGCTGGGTGACCTTGGGCTAGTCACACTTCTCTGAAGTCTCTCAGCCCCACTCACCTCACAGAGTGTTTGTTGTGGGGGGGAAGGGAAAGGAGAATTTTAGCTGGGATATCAAATCCAAACTCTTCTTCTCCTTCTTCTTTCATCCGTCCTGCGTTGGAGGCAGCATGCCTCCAAATACCAGTTGCTCCGAATGGTGCTGGAACGTCCTGAAATGCAAGACTCCCCATTTAAAGTGGCGACTTGCCAGCTTCTTGGGAGGTGTCTGTTTACACAGGCATTGCCTTGATCTCTCGATCTCCACTTCATGTTTTCATTGCTGTGCTGTTTTAATGAGTCTGTCTTATCATGGGCATTTATATGCTACTTTGTTGTGTGTTTTAATTATACTGTGTGTGCGTGTGCATGTGGTTTTTTTAAATTATTGTGCCTTTGTGCCATTGGTTTATGTGCTTCGCAAACTGTGTGCGTTAATTAAAAACAATGGTGATGCCTTTTCTGGACCATCAAATGTAATTGCCATTGGGAAAAACCTAAATCAGGGGTCGGCAACCTAAGGCCCATGGGCCACAAGCGGCCCACAGGGGTCATTTAACCGGCCCGTGAGCCGCCCCTGAGCTGAGTCGCCTGCTCAGTGAGTCCCTGTGCGCTGTGCTAAACCGGCACAGCGCGGCGGGGGTACTCGCTTCCACAGTGCCGGAAATCGTGTCTGGGCAGTCGTGATCTGCCCCACAGAGGGATCTTCGCTGGAGTGAACCGGCCCAGGCGAGTTAAACCTTGCCGACCCCTGACCTAAATCCTCGGCCAGCCAGTAAGTACAGGTGAAACTCGAGAAAAATTAGAATATCGTGGAAAGGTTCGTTTCTTTCAGTAATTCAACTTAAAAGGTGAAACTAATATATGAGATAGACTCATGACATGCAAAGTGAGATATGTCAAGCCTTTATTTGTTATAATTGTGATGATTATGGCGTACAGCTGATGAGAACCCCAAATTAACAATTTCAACTTTGGGGTTTTCATCAGCTGTACGCCATAATCATCACAATTATAACAAGCAAAGGCTTGACATATCTCACTTTGCATGTCATGAGTCTATCTCATATATTAAACTCCAGTAGCTAATGAAAACAATTGCTTACATAAATGGACTTTTCCACGGTATTCTAATTTTTCGAGTTTCACCTGTATGTTATATTTGGAACCTAGACTCCCCTTGCCATTGATATTGCAGCAATATAGACCCACCCTGCCCCACACATTATGTGTGCTTTGCTGACACATTTACTGGGGCAATTGCACAAAGGCATTTTCCATCCGTGGAAAAGGCCCACCTTTTTTCAGGCTCTCTGTTCCGCTGCGACTTCTTCTAACAAGTCACCCGCACTTTCTCGAAACAGATCTACCGCAAGTTTCCTGGCTTTGAGTATCTGATCTTAGATTCGATGGCCCTCGCGGAAATGTACTTCCCAAACGACAAAAAGTGAGTCCGAAGGGTGCCAAGGTGGCAGTGAGGTGGTTCTGTTTGGGGCATGTGTCCCTGTAGGAGTCTGTGTGCACTTGAGCAAAACTGGTGTTTTGTTTTGTTTCATAAAAGGCATGCATCGCTTAATTGGAAAAACAAAGCCAAACCCTTAAAGCGGTTTACAGAGAAAATATTATCATCTGAAGGCAGAAGGAAGCTTTTAATGTGTGATATTTTAATGTATTTGATTTTTGTTGGAAGCCACCCAGAGTGGCTGGGGAAATCCAGCCAGATGGGCGGGGTACAAATAATAAATATTATTATTATTATTATTGACATTTATATGCCACCTCTATCTTCCAAGGATCTCAAGTCGGTGCACGTGGTTCCCTACATTAAAATTCCTCCCTGGTCTCCCTACTGGCCTAGCATGACTAACCTGGCCAGTTAGCCCTGGGGATCCCACTGATGTTTGTTTTTATGCTGTTTTTTAAGTTGTTTTAATCATTGTCTTATATTTGTTGTTAGCCGCCCTGAGCCCGGTCTTTGGATTGGGAAGGGCGGGGTAGAAATAAAATTTTATTATTATTATTATTATTATTATTATTATTATTATTATTATTCTCCTTCCCATTTCATCCTCACAACAACCCTGCAAGGCAGGTTAGGCTAAGAGATGGTGGCTGGCCCAAGGTCAGTGAGCTTCATGGCTGAGTGACGAGATTCGAACCCTGGTCTCCAACACTGGTCTCCAACACTGCAACCATTACGCCACACTGGCTGTTCAGTGAAAACAACTCTTTAAAACATTCGAAAGAGAAAATCGGCAATAAAATTAAAAAAAAAAGATTAAAACATCCATCAACATTCTACATTATGGAGTATTTTGTCCTGCACATGTGCCTCCTCAACTGCTTTGATCTGGCAGCCTTATACGCGCTACATAATACTTGTTGTACACATTTAGTGCGGTGGCAACTACACTTTGGAACTCAATGCTTATAAACCTTTTCGTTTAGGCAAGTCTATCCAGACATGTGGAAGTTACATGTGTGTTTTTAAGGTTATTGTTGGTTTTAATTAGTGTTTGAATGTTTTTTAAACTGTCCTTTATGGATAATTTTTTTTTAATTAGATTTTTGGTAAACCATTTTGAGGTTTTGTTACCATCAAGTGTTACTCAATTTTTCTTAAATAACTAAAAACTGCAATTTAATTTGGGAGGCATCATCCTTAAGGCTCAGGTAGGGGAACTGTTTTGGGGTCAGCATTGACCCTTGGTCATCACCCCACTGGGGTCCACATGCCAGCCAAACGGGCCTGACCAAAATGGGCTTTACCCCTCACTCTTGCAGACTTCCTCTATGTATTCAGAGAGAGAGACAAGCCACCCCTCAGGGGATCTGTAAAAATCAGATGAGGACGAGGACTATGACTTCATGCCTGGTCACTGAATGATCAACCTCATGAGAAAGGAGGGACAATTTTTGCTGCTTACTGGGTCACTGCCCAGCCCTCTAGAATAAAAACCACGTAGTACTTCTAGACTCTTAACATCTGTTCCCCGCTTGGTGGGGCTGCTGCCACTGAAAAATTGTATTGGACCAATGTGGGCCATCAGGAAAAGCTTTGTAGCTGGCCTCACACTTAAAAATATAATAATAGAAGAATGCCTCTTCTAAGATTGTTCTAGGTCATGCACGTCCAACAGGTAGCTCAGTTTTTTTGCCCTGCACCCCCCCCCAAAACAGGGCTCTCCTCCTCCCCCAAAAAGCTCAACAACTTTGACCTGAACCCCCCCAAAAGGGGTAGATCACTGCCAGTTTTTAACTCTGTAAGTAGATCACAGTCTCTTGGGAGTTGGCTACCCCTGTTCTAGGTAAAGGACCCCTGACCATTAGGTCCAGTCGTGTCCGACTCTGGGGTTGCAGCGCTCATCTCGCTCTATAGGCCGAGGGAGCCGGCGTTTGTCCGCAGACAGCTTCCGGGTCATGTGGCCAGCATGACAAAGCCGCTTCTGGCGAACCAGAGCAGCGCACGGAAACGCTGTTTACCTTCCCGCCGGAGCAGTACCTATTTATCTACTTGCACTTTGACGTGCTTTCAAACTGCTAGGTGGGCAGGAGCAGGGACCGAGCAACGGGAGCTCACCCCGTGGCAGGGATTCGAACCGCCGACCTTCTGATCGGCAAGCCCAAGGCGCAGTGGTTTAACCCTCAGCGCCACCCACTGTTCTACATCTAGATTGTTCTACATCACATCTAAAGCCAAATTATGATACTTGCTTAAAAACTTTTTTAAAAAAAATTTCTCTCGTGCAAATTTAATTGATTTAACCAGCTTCTCGACTAAAGTTCCACCTATTTTGTAAACTATCTTGCGATTTTCAGATGAAGGGTGATATATAAATTTAATCGTATAGTGTTCTATTTTTCCCAATCACTTTGGGGGCCAGGGTTTGGCCAAAGATACAGGATAAAACCAGAATAACCAAATGCTTGGTGGGGTTCATTGAATTCTGTCTCCATCTGCAGCGTCCAAGTGTTGTCCAGTCCTATCCTGATCATACATTCAGAAGATGATGCGATCATACCAATACAACAGGGAAGAAAGGTAACGAAGCCTTTGTACTCTTCTAATCTTCTTTCTTCGTTTCTTTTAAAAGTGGGAAGGCCGTGTAGCCGTGGAAAGAAGCCTCCATGGTTATCTGCTCACTTAGCCAGTAAAATGGTGGAGTGGGGTGGGGGTGGGGGCAGAACTATGGATTATTTTCACAATTACAAAAGGCTCCTTATTTGGTCACCTGGGGACACAGCTCTCCTCGTCCTAGGCGAGCGACTATTCGTCACTGCCATTCTAGGGCTGCAAATGCAAGATAGGTCACACATTCAAACTGGGCTAGGGAAGCTTTGGCCCTCCTGGGGTTGCTGGGCTATAATTCCCACCATCCCTGGCTCTGGGCTACGATGGCTGGGGCTGACGGAAGTTGCAATCCAACAGCCATAGGGCGACTGGTCCCCACGCGCTGCTTTAAAACATCCTTTGCAACACCATTCCTTGTTGCTTAGTCATTTCTTTAACATTCAAAGCATCCTGCATTTATTTCAGAGGGACCAGGGTGCTCATTTTGAGAGGGAGTGGTGAATGGGTTGTTTACATATAATTATTATTATTTTTTAATGCTGCAAAATGCTTTGAACCTCTTGAAGAATGGTGGCACCAGAAGCTTTAAGCCAGGGCCAAGTCGGAGGTGGGGGATTTCGACAGTGGAAATGAAATCACAGGCCGATGCCTCGCCTTGCAACGCAAAGGTGTCGTTTTGCAGGAGGGATGGCGATGAGGCTGTCAGGACAGGGTGCTGTTTCCAATCCCAGCTCACAAAACGTGCTGAGCGCCACTGCGAGTTCTCTCAGCCCTTACCTACCTCACAGGGCTGTTGAGAGGATAAAATGAGGGAAAGGGAGGAGCTACCATAAGCTCTGTGGGATAAAACCATGATAAAAAAATTTCCCAAGTTGTGTGTCTCTGTTTCTCAATTTGATCTTTTTACGTGGTATTTTTCGCTCCATAGGGCGCGCCTTGTTTTTAGAGGAGGAAACAAGAAAAAAAAAATATTTTTCTGGTTTTCCTCCTCTAAAAGCCCTGTTTTTTTGAGGATCAGCTAAAAGTTTTGCAGCTTTTTTTGCAAAGGGAAAAGCCCTGTTTTTTTGAGGATCAGCTAAAAGTTTTGCAGCTTTTTTGCAAAGGGAAAAGCCCTGGTTTTTTTGAGGATCAGCTAAAAGTTTTGCAGCTTTTTTTGCAAAGGGGGAAAAGCAAAGCTCCTTTTGCAAAGGGGGAAAAGCAAAGAGGAAAAGCCCCATTTTTATGGGGTTCAACTCACATTTCTGCAGCTTCTAAAGGAAAGGGAGCCTTTTCTACAGTTTCCAGACAGATAATCTAATCAGCCAGTCACATGTCGCTGGGGAAACAAACAACCTCCCTCTGCAGCACATTCAACAAAGGAGGGCGGGGCTGAAAGGGAGCCGGGACTCTTATCTCTCTCCCGATCTCTTGCTGATCAGCTGCTGAGCGGGGTCCTTTCAACACCCCCTTTTCTCTTTGTAAAATAAAAAGCATGATCCTCTTTTGGCCCCTGGGCAATTCAGCTCCAGGGACCACCATTTGCTCCATAAGACGCACAGATATTTCCCCATACTTTTTAGGAGGGAAAAAGTGTGTCTTATGGAGCGAAAAATACGGTATGTATTGCAGTTAATGGTTCCCTTGTCATCCTGGAAAAAAGTGACAAGTGGGGTGTCGCAGGGTTCTGTCCTGGGCCCGTTGTTGTTCAACATCTTTATAAATGACTTGGATGAAGGAATTGAGGGGATGCTCATTCAATTTGCAAATGACACCGAACTGGGAGGAGTAGCTAATGCTGCAGAAGACAGATCCAGTATTCAAAATGGCCTCAACAGATTGGAGACCTGGGCATTAGCTAACAAAATGAATTTCAATAGGGACAAATGTCAGGTTCTGCACTTAGGCAGGAAGAACAAGATGCACAAATATAGGATGGGGGGACACCAGGCTTACTAGCAGTACATGTGAAAAGGATCCAGGGGACTTAGTGAACATGAGTCAACAGTGTGATGCAGCAGGTAAATCAAGGCTAATGCTATTCTAGGCTGCATCAACAGAAGTCTAGTGTCCAGATCAAGGAAAGTAATAGTACTACTCTATTCTGCCTTAGTCAGACCACACCTGGAATACTGCATCCAATTCTGGGCACCACAATTTGAGAAGGATGTTGACAAGTTGAAACCTGTGCAGAGCAGGGCAGCCAAAATGATCAAGTGCCTGGAAACTAAGCCTAATGAGGAAGGGTTGAAGGAGCTGGGTATGTTTAGGCTGGAAAAGAGGAGACTGAGAAGAGATACGATGGCCATCTTCAAATATTTTAAGGGTGGGAGCATGCTTGCTTTCTTCCCCTCTGGAAGGTAGGATTCGAACCAACGGCTTCAAGTTGCAAGAAAGGAGATTCCGACCAGGCATTCAGAAAAACTTTGTTCAGCTGTCCAACAGCTCTTACTGTCAGACTCCCACGAGAGGTGGTGGACTCTCCTTCCTTGGAGGTTTTTAAGCAGAGGCTGGATGGCCATCTGTCCTGGATGCTTTAGCTGAGATTGCAGCATTGCAGGGGTTTGGACTAGATCAGAGGTCGGCAACCTTATCCGAAGATGGGCTGGTTTACGCTCTGTCTGTCGGAGGATGGGCCGGAGCGTGTGCACACGTGAGCTCTTCTGGGTCGGAGGAGCGCCCATGCGCACACGCTGTTTTCAGCACACATCCGGGTCGGAGGAACGCCCATGTGCATGCACACAGGCGCCATCAACCCGGAAGTCGGTCCCCACGCCACTAAGAGAGCGGGCGACGGGGGGGGGGCAGGGGTCACCATGGGCCGGTTAGACAAGCCTTGTGGGCCGTTACTGGCCCATGGGCCTTAGGTTGCCGACCCCAGGACTAGATGACCCTGGGGATCCCTTCCATCTCTAAGATTTTATGAAACTCAGAAACTCCAGGTGCTGCAACCTGCCTCATTCGTTCCCTTACAGCTCTTTGAGATTGCATACAATGCCTCGGAGAAGAAAGAAAACGTCGTGTTTATTACTTTACCTTCTGCTATGGGCTTAGGACACGATTACATCTCCTACCACCCTGATATTGCCGGCATCCTGAAGTAAGTGGGCAGAAGGAAGAGCAAGACTTTTGCAGAATGGGGTCCCCGACCTCTGATTTCCCTTTGACACTTTGAGGGCAGCTGCCTGCTCCAGCAGAGAGGGAGATGCGCAGATTTGCTGTGCTGGAAGCCCAAGAAGCAGCATTTAGCCCAGGCTATTTGCCTTGGCTCTTTGCAAGCAGGGAGGCCCTCTTCTTCACTGCTCCTGCACCTTGATGAGAGAGAGACTGTCCAACTCTCCTGCCCATTAGCAGTATAACCTCAGTATTTTAAAAAATAACTCCGTGATCATTGCAGAAATCAGTATGGCAGGCAGATCATTGCATGACCAAGGAGAACATGCTTAAGTGCCACAGCAGCACCTGGGCCTGTTATGTCAAGACATAACACCGGTCTTGAAAGACCTACATTGGCTCCCAGTATGTTTCTGAGCACAATTCAAAGTGTTGGTGCTGACCTTGAAAGCCCTAAACGGCCTTGGCCCAGTATACTTGAAGGAGCGTCTCCACCCCCATTGTCCACCCCAGACACTAAGGGCCTTCTGGTGGTTCCCTCTCTGCGAAAAGTGAAACTATAGGGAACCAGGGAAAGGGCCTTCTCGGTGGTGGCGCCCGCCCTGTGGAACGCCCTCCCATCAGATGTCAAGGAAATAAACAACTATCTGACTTTTAGAAGACATCTGAAGGCAGCCCTGTTTAGGGAAGCTTTTAATGACTGATGTTTTAATGCAGGGGTCAGCAAACCTTTTCAGCAGGGGGCCAGACCTTGTGGGGGGCCAGACCCACCATCTCCCCAAAGTGCACACACCCCGCCAATGCCACTCACGCCGATGATGCCTCGTCTTTGGCAGTGTTGACATCCTCTGTCTCGGCGAGGTGCGGAGTCCATGCCACTGGACTGGGCGGCAGAGGCAGCCTCCGTGCCGCTGCCACTTCCTTCTCGCTCGGCCGCCTCAGCAGGAAGGAAGGGGCGGTGTCCAGAGGCATCCGCTGCTTTGGATTGGCTGCTGGAGCTTCCTGCAGCCAATCAGAAGCCGTGCCGCGGCGCGGAAGTAAGTCTCCGTGCGGCGAGGCCTCCATGCTGCGCCTGTTTAGCGCGGGGACTGACCGAGTGGGCAGCAGGGTCGGCATGGTTCAAGGGCCGGATTAACGAGCTTGGTGGGCCATATCCGGCCCGTGGTTAGGCAACCTCTGTTTTAATGTGTTTTTAATCTTTTGTCGGAAGCCGCCCAGAGTGGCTGGCGAAACCCAGCCAGATGGGTGGGGTGTAAATAATAAATCGTTATTCTTATTGGGCCTGCGGTCAGAGGTGGCTTTCAGTGGCCGGTCAGCTCCTGCACAGCTAATGTGGCTTCCCCCATGTTATATTGTAGTCCAGTATAAGTCAGAAGAAACCACATTGGCTACACTTGACCTAGGTATAATGGGGAGACATCCTCAGAAGCAACTGCTCCACTGCAAATGGTTCACTTCCCCCAATTTAAAACAAACGCACCTTCCATATTTACTGAAATGGCATATATGTGCACCCACATCCTCAGAGTGTACTCTTCTGCCCAAATGTTGCACCAGGGTTTACCAAACTTGGGACTACAACTCCCACCACCCCTAACTAACAAGTCCCGGGGTCATGGATGATGGGAGTTGTAGTCCAGAAACAGCTGGAGACCCAAGTTTGGGAAACTCTGTCCCAGCCTAAGGACAGCCTAAGTACAGGGCCGTCTTACCCATAGGTGCTAGGGGTGCAGGGCACCCGGGCGCTGGGCTCTCAGGCAGGACCGGTGCTAGGGCTTCTGGTGCCCTAGGCGAGTCCAATCTTCTGGGCTCCCCACCGCCCCCCTGCCAAAGCCTGCTTTAGCGGGAGGTGGGGGGGGTGGAGAGGCAAGCAGCGGTTTCTCCGCTGTAGCAGAGAAGCCGCTGCTCGCCCGCCCCGCCCCCCGCCAAAGCCTGCTTTAGCGGGAGCCGGGGGGTGGTGTAGGGGGCAAGCAGCACCTCTCCGCTACAGCGGAGAAGCTGCTGCTAGCCCGTCCCGCACCCCCGCCCAAGCCTGGCCAGCGCCCCCTCCATTTTGGCGCCCTAGGCGATTGCCTAGTTCGCCTAAATGGACGCGCCAGCCCTGCTCTCAGGGGCGCCAGGCCAAGAGTTGAGTCCGGGGAAGAGCCCGCCCGTCCGTCGGAGTGCTGCGATGGGCTCTTCTGCTGTGGACGGCTTTGTACCTCGAGTTTGGGGGCGACCAAGCCAGTGAGATGCTGAGGCGGCCAGCCGTCTCTGCCCTGTGCACCTGGGACTGGGCATCCTGGCGGGGGGGGGGCGCCGAGTGGATCTTTGCACCCCGGCGCTGCATATGCATAAGACAGCCCTGCCTAAGTAGATACTCGGCATGACCCCTAGTTGAGGGAATATAAATCATGAACTCTTTGTTTCCCCTCCTGTCCCCAAACAGAAACTTCCTCCAGGGTGTTAAGTGACACCAGCAACGCAGGAAGAAAACAGCCACTGCCACCCGTGAGGAACGCTGCGCCGTTGTTCACTTCAAATTGCTACAGATAATAAAAATGAGCCATGAACAGGAAGAGAGTGGATTTCGTTTTATTTTACCAGGTGAATGTTCAGGAATGCAAGATTTGTGGCATGGACCCGGGAGACAAGAAAGCGGGGAGACGGGAACACAAACTGATGCATGCAGCCCTTGCAAAGATGTGGGGTTTCCTGCTTATTTTTTTGTATTAATGCACCTAAAAGTGGATATTTTAAGCACTACCTGAGCAGGACACTCTCTCTCCCCTTCTTAGCGCATCTTTCTCACTGCACGCAAGCAGCTGGCATGTACCTGTTGAGCACACCAATGGCATCGAACACATAGCACCTGCTGCAATACCTCAGGGTATCCTTAAAAGCACTTTGGTCCAGCGACTGTAGGACAGATTATAGGGACTTCCTTTTGCACCCCACTTTCCATTCACAGGTCTGTACTTTAAAGATCTGCATCTGAGTGGGTGGGTTTTTTTTTTCTCCGTTCCAGTGCTTCCCCTGGGAAAAGCCACATTTTAATGCCAAATAAGAAGCCGCAGAAAACCAGACTGCCATTTGCCAAAAGCTGGGAGAAAAAAACAATCCATGACAACAGGCTCAGAGACAGAGCTTTAAAATGCAGAAAGGAATTCTGGACGTCCTCATAGGCGAGTTGGAGCAAGGGCCCCTTTTGGGGGGGGGGAAGACCCTTGGCAGCAAGACGGCCGAGACAGAAACATTAAGACCCCCCCCCCAGGGACTCTGCTGCCACCATTTTCAACACACCTCTCTCACCAGACAGGTCCCACACCCTTAGCTAAGGGTTTATCTGATGGGTAACCAATCTTGGGCAACTCCTTTTTTATCTTTTAAAAAGAGATAAGGATGCAAAAGAGCAGCTTGTTGATTTTATCCTTGCCATTGGTCCCTCCCGGAAACTGGTTTTGCAGGAGGTTCAACAGCAGGCCGTTCCTGGGAGCTTCCAAAAAGTGCCTTAGGACTAAGAATTCCCAGTGCCAAGGGAGGGGAAGGAGGGCGAGGATTCATGACTCTCACAAGCGCCCTTCGACCTGCTTTGCACTTCTGCAGAATTCACGGAATAAGTCAGGTCCCCCTTTCAACGCCAATCAAAGCAGAAATAAAAAGAGCCAAGCCCACAACTTTTAACTACCGTTAGCGTCACTAAACAAGCGTGAGTCTGCCTTGCACAAATCACACAGGACCGCACACTCACTACGCAGGTAGGGCTAACTCTCCGGGGCTCGTGCAAACTCAGACGTGCATCTTTTCGGACGTGTCGTTGGCCAGCATCTCGTCCGCCACGTCCCGGGGCACATTGGGGGGCGGGATCTTCAAATCAGAAGGCTCCACCCCCCAGATGTCCCGGGCGTACTCCTTAATGGTCCGGTCGCTGGAGAACTTCCCGGAGGCGGCGATGTTCCTGATCACCATTTTGGTCCACTCCTTGGTGTTCTGAGGAAAGGAGGCAGGCCAAAAAGAAGAAGCTGACTTCGGAATTGCTCAACAAAACCCTTTGGGCCAAAGTGACGGTTTGTTTCAAGTTCCAACCTAACCCAGCTGTAAGTTTGATGGTAGGGAAATCAGAGTTTTTACCTGAAGGAGTGTCTCCAGCCCCATAGTTCAGCCCGGACACTGAGGTCCAGCTCCGAGGGCCTTCTGGCGGTTCCCTCACTGCAAGAAGTGAGGTTACAGGGAACCAGGCAGAGGGCCTTCTTGGTAGTGGCACCCGCCCTGTGGAACGCCCTCCCATCAGATGTCAAAGAGAACAACTACCAGACTTTTAGAAGACATCTGAAGGCAGCCCTGTTTAGGGAAGCTTTTAATGTTTAATAGATTATTGTATTTTAACATTCTGTTGGAAGCCGCCCAGATGGGCGGGGTATAAATAAAAATTATTATTATTATTATTATTATTATTATTATTATTATTTAATAATAATGGTGTCACTATGCCCTCCAACATGTCTCAGCGCAGACGTACGTCTTCAGGGCTTCGCTCCTGACACATGACCTGTGCGAGCACACGATGCCCACAGTCAGTCAACGGGTATGTGCCACTGTTCTCGGTCTTTACCTTGCAAGAATCAGCAAGAGGAGAACTACACAGGAAGTATAGCATGTGGAAGACGAAAAAAGCACAGGAGGGCAGAGGAAAACTAGGCACCCCCTGATGCCAAGAAGCACGAGAAGATCCCAGTGGTGGACTATGTCTGCAGTTTTCAAATCTTTAAAGGGAATCTCAAAATACAGGAGTGAAGGAGAAACTTCACTGTACCTGCAGAACTGTAACAAGAAGGGATGGGTTTAAACAACAGGAGAGAGGAGGGAGAACCTGTTTTGGACCCCGAGCAGGCAGCATGGCCAATGGCCAGGAATTAAGGGAGTTTTAGTGCAGCATCACCTGGAGGGCCACAGGTGAGTCACACCCAAGCTACAAGGATGCTGATGAAATAACCACAGGTGAGCAAACATGGAGTTAATAAGCACACCCAGGAAACTACAATAGGTCACATTTTACAAACACAGGTGTGCATGGGAGACGGAAAGTTTGCAGGCCAAATAACTTGTGTATTTATGGCTAGACTAGTTTTTTCTCTCTCTCTTAAGGTCCCAGGGCAGGTGACAACATTGAAACATAGTATTAAAAGCAGGTTTAAACAACTTATAACCACAAAAAGATACACCTCAGTTGTCCAAAGCCCAAAGTAAAGAGGTGAATCTACAGCATTCTCCGGAAGCTGTATAATGAAGGTGCCAGACACACCTCGATGAGGATGCAGTTTCACAGCTTAGGGGCCACCAGAGAAAAGGTCCTCTCATCCTAGACTAACACCCCTGAGCGCCTGAGGGCAGGAGAACTACCAAGAGGACCTCCTCTGCTGGACTCAGCACCTGAGATGGTCTGTAGGAAAGGAGGTGGTCCTTATATATTTGAGACCTGAGTCATTTAGGGCATTAAAGGTAAAAGGTAAAGGACCCCTAGATGGTTAAGTCAATTCAAAGGTGTCTATGGGGTTGCGGCGCTCATCTCGCATTCAGGCCGAAGGAGCTGGTGTTCGTCCGCAAACAGCTTTCCGGGTTATTTGGCCAGCATGACTAAACTGCTTCTGGAGCAACAGAACACCGTGACGGAAGCCAGAGCACATGGAAATGCCATTTACCTTCCTGGCGCAGTGGTACCTGTTTATCTACTTGCACTGGCGTGCTTTTGAACTGCTAGGTTGGCAGGAGCTGGGACAGAGCAACGGGAGCTCACTCCGCCGCAGGGATTCGAACCGCCGACCTTCCGATCGGCAAGCCCAAGGGGCTCAGTGGTTTAGACCACAGCGCCACCCGTGTCCCAGGGCATTAAACACCAATGTGAGCACCTCCAACTGGGCCCGGAAATGAATTGACAACCAGTGCAGCTGTTTTAAAATGGGTTATACAAGGGAACGCCCAGCCAGGAATCTGGTGGCTGCATTTTGGACCAACTTCTTCTCCTCACTGCTGTCCCAGAGGACCATGCATATTGGGAGAACTCCAGAAAAAGGGTTGTGGTGGTGGAGGAGGGGTGCTTTACCGCTTGCGCCATTTCGGAGAATCTGGGAAGATTAGCAATGGCACGAGGCACCCTTGGGTTTCCCTCCAACCTCCCCTCGCCCCTCGCTTGAAAGCACTTCTTACAAATATGGAACAGGCATTAAGCTGTGCCTGGAACGGGGCCAGTTTGGCCGGCCGAAGCGAGTGCGTTTACACAGGGTAAGCCGATCTCAGGAGACCACTGGCACCAGCCAGACACCCTGCGTCCAGCTTACCATGTAGAGTTGACTGACGTTGTCCTGACATCTGACATAAGCTTCGTAGTCTGCGAAGACTTTGAACCTATTCAAGGAAGGAGTCAGAGCGGGCGTTATAGGGGCTTGTGTTTGAACAATGAAGACCCTATGCAGGGTACACAACACACACACACATAGAAAGGCCTCAGGCCACCATCTAAGTCCAATGTCCTGTCAAAACAGAAACAGGGTCCTCAATAGGCCCTGACACCAGGAGCAACTTTTTACCCTTTCTCTTTTTTATTATTGAATTAACAGTTAATCATACATAGATAATCATAAAAATGTGCTCCCCGGGACCATTCTATTGTAACTCTCCAACCTCCCAAAATTTCAACACCTCTTGACCCCTTTCCGTTTTAACACTACAAATTCTACAGACACCCTCCCTATCTCCTCAGAATCATTTCTCCTGCATATTCCCTGTCTTACCTTAATGGCACATCGTTAATTTATCATTAATAGCTCTATCCCAAACCTCTTTGTACCGTTATAACATTTTGTATTCTGCTTGCCCCTTCCGCTTCTTAGCTATAATAATTTGTGCGGCTGTCAATAAATTTGTGAGCCCATGAACCTTCCACCCCCATCGTAAAATGATAATAGTGCTACCTCTGGACTTTTGGTCAGCTTTAACCACGTGATTTCTGCTATCTCCTTAAACGCCCTTTGCCAAAAAAAATTGTACATATTTACACCCCAGGAAGAACTTTCTGACAGTAAGAGCTGTTCAACAGCGAAGCAGACTCCCTCAGGAAGTTGTGGACTCTCCTTCCTTGGTTTTTAAGCAGAGGCTGGATGGCCACCTGTCAGGGGATGCTTTAGCTAAGATTCCTGCATTGCAGGGGGTTGGACTAGATGACCCTTGGGGGTCCCAATTCTATGTTCCTTAAACTTTTTCCCGAGTGGAGGGTCAGACCCTGCTGGGATTGACACACGCAGCCCAGGCAAGTTACAGAGTGTGGAACAAGCAACCGTTTCCAAGCCAAAGCTGTCAACAGGTTTCTGCAAAGGGGTCCCCACTCACCGGTCATGGTGGAACAACATGTTGACCAAATCTTTGAAAAGGTCGGGCTCCTTTGGTGAAAAGAAGCCACTCTTGATCTGATCCATGGCTTGCTTCAGTTCAGGAAGCCTCTCGTAATATTCCTGAGCTTTGTACCTGATGGAAAGGGGGAAGAAAACCTTTAGCGCACATATTGAAGACTACCAGTGCCCACATATTATGGTCTGTTACGCGCTCCTGGCTTTGCGGTCACAAGACATCCTCAGCTACCTCAATTAGTTATATCAGGAGAGGCAAACATGTAAACTCCCTTGATTTGGTGAGGGAAATCTGTTGGAAGTTCAGCAGCAGGGATCATTTGGTTTGCAACTTAAGGGTTAATTACGTGAAAGCCAACTAGTCAAGATGGAGATAGGTGGAGGTATGTTTCACATGGAGGAATGACATTTACGGAGGTAGAACATGCTCTGACTGGCTGTGCAATTCAGAGGGAGCTTTCCTCTTCAATTTATATACTGTTTTTGTTCAGTGCTGTCTGGTTTTCGCATCTATCCAGACTCCACCTGTATTAGGCAAACGACCAATTGGTCCAGTCGCGGACGACTCTGGGGTTGTGGTGCTCATCTCACTCTATATGCCGAGGGAGCCGGCGTTTGTCCGCAGACAGCTTCCAGGTCATGTGGCCAGCATGACTAAGCCGCTTCTGGCGAACCAGAGCAGCGCACGGAAACGCCGTTTACCTTCCCACCGGAGCGGTACCTATTTATCTACTTGCACTTTGACGTGCTTTCGAACTGCTAGGTGGGCAGGAGCTGGGACCGAACAACGGGAGCTCACCCCGTCGCGGGGATTCGAACCGCTGACCTTCTGATCGGCAAGCCCTAGGCTCAGTGGTTTAACCCACAGTGCCACCCCAACTGTAGGTTAACTCAAATTATTGAGCAATTATTTATCTGCACCATTAACATATGCAAGGGTTAACAATCTGATCTTACCATAAGCAAAATCTCTGGATTTTCCATGCATCGGATAAGATCCGATTCAGTGGGCAAGATCAAATCTTTGCAATGAGAAAAGCTCTTGGAACCGGGGAGGAATTCATCGGTGCGCAATCTGATCCAAATACAGGTCAAGCGAAAAGCATGGACGAGACCTTAGCTTCTGCCATACTCACCCTCTCCGGTCCAGCTCAGCCACATCCTCCACTCTCATGCCAAAGATGAAGAGGTTCTCTTCTCCAGCCTCCTCTGCCATCTCAACGTTGGCACCATCCATCGTCCCAATGGTCAGGGCCCCATTGAGCATGAATTTCATGTTGCCGGTGCCAGACGCTTCAGTGCCTGCCGTGGAAATCTGCTCCGACAGATCTGTGGCGGGGATCACTGCCAAGAGGGTGCAATTTTAGCCATTCCTGCAGTTCTTTATTAATTTATTATTATTATTATTATTATTATTATTAT
Source organism: Lacerta viridis (assembly GCA_900245905.1). Classification (NCBI taxonomy): domain Eukaryota; kingdom Metazoa; phylum Chordata; class Lepidosauria; order Squamata; family Lacertidae; genus Lacerta; species Lacerta viridis. The sequence continues at coordinate 129,953 of OFHU01002036.1, forward strand.
TATTATTATTATTCCATTTCTGTCACAACCGACCATGAGGGCTCGCAGCAGGTAATCAGAAAAACAACAACAACAACATGCAGAATCAAACAAGCAACTGTGTTATATTGACATATGAAACTGCCTTGCACACAGAGGAAAGGGAAGGGCGTAGCTCAGTGGAGCAACTGGGGGAAAATATCCCAGCTTCAATCTCTGGCACTTTCCAATTTAAAGGCCGAGGGAGAAGCTGTTAAGCACCTTTTCTGCCCAAGAGACCACTCCAAGTTAAGACCAATGGGCTGACCAGCTATAACACTTTCCAGTAGCACCTTAGAGACCAACTAAGTTTGTTATTGGTATGAGCTTCCATGTGCATACACACTTCTTCAGATACATGCACACTCATGCCAATAACAAACTTAGTTGGACGTGGGTGGCGCTGTGGGTTAAACCACAGAGCCTAGGGCTTGCCGATCAGAAGGTCGGCGGTTCGAATCCCCACAACAGGGTGAGCTCCCGTTGCTCGGTCCCAGCTCCTGCCCACCTAGCAGTTCGAAAGCACGTCAAAGTGCAAGTAGATAAATAGGTACCACTCCGGCGGGAAGGTAAACGGTGTTTCTGTGCACTGCTCTGGTTCGCCAGAAGCTGCTTAGTCATGCTGGCCACATGACCCGGAAGCTGTACGCCGGGTCCCTCGGCCAGTAAAGCGAGATGAGCGCTGCAACCCCAGAGTCGTCCGTGACTGGACCTAATGGTCAGGGGTCCCTTTATCATTACCAAGGTGCTACTGGAAGGAATTTTTTTATTTTGTTTCGACTATGGCAGACTAGCACGGCTAGCCTACCTGTAACTGGTATAACAGTTTCCTTTGCCAAACCATTGACACTCTTTACTGTTTACTATTTACACACACACCTACGTCCCAGTGTGGTATAGTGGTTAAAGTGTTGGAGTAGGAACTGGGAGAGACCAGGGTTCAAATCCCCATTTAGCTATCAAGCTCACTGACCTTGGGCCAGTCATTGCCTCTTAGCCTAACCTACACCGCAAGGTTGTTGTGGGGATTAAATGAGGAGGGGGACAAAGGTGGGATATACCATATTTTCTGGAGTATAAGACGACCCCCAACTTTTCCAGTTAAAATATAGAGTTTGAGATATACTCGACCGCAGATTCTCCACCCAGCGTATAAGACGACCCCCGACTTTTGAGAAGATTTTCCTGGATTAAAAAGTAGTCTTATACGCCAGAATATACAGTAAATGTACTCAATCAATCCATCAAATGTTTAAGATCTGTTAATGAAGCTCGAATGCAAGCCCTCTGTCATGTGAAGACTGGATTCCGCAAACAGACATGGACCTGAGTTAGCCGTCGTCATCAATTTAAATGGTTCCTCTCTGAGCAGAACTTAGCTGGATACAACCCAGTGGGCCCCAGAGCACTCTCCCCTCCTTCGGTTTCCAGCAATTGGTGTTCACAGTTGGAGTTGAACAATATCTAGAGGACCACAGGTATGTTCCCCTGCCCTCAACATTTTAGTCAAAGGAAGAGGGACCCACCAAGGGCAGTAAAAGTGTCATAGGGAAAGCCAATCAAGTGCCGTTTGAAACACATTTTGACTCTTAGGCACATTTGCCAGGAGAAATGATTCAAGGCTTTTAGACACCAGCTCCTGCCAGCGACGGACGATGCTGGCTTTACCTTTCTCGGCCAACGAGACTCTGTAGTTTTCCAGGAAGATGACCTTCAGCTTGTTCCCCACCACAGGGTCGTTGTTGACCACGTGGCCCACGGAGGTGATGAGCTTGATGATCATCTTGGCCATGTGGTAGCCGGGAGCAGCCTGCAGGGAGGCAGAAAGGGAAGAAGGAACAGTGGCAACTGGGCACCCTTGCGCTTGCCCCTAACCTCCCTGAAACCAGGACCCTCCAGATGCTTTCGAGATGTATTTTTGTTTTGTTTAAGCAGACTTTTCAGCTGCACAAATTCCCCATCAACACCTCACACTCGCCTTTTGCGGTGGTGGTGGGTGGTTAACTACTGTATATGCTTTAGGGGGTGTTTTTCTCATCTTCCATAACACTAGCGCTTTGGATGGGTAGTAGCATCAGGAGAGGTGAAGAAAAGTATCCCTTCACACAGGGCTTAATTATTCATCTGTGGAACTCACTCCCACAAGATGTGGTACGTTGGCCACTGACAAGTCCAAGGAAGGAAGGCAGGCAGGCAGGCACTTCCAAGGGCAGCCCAAAAGGGGCACCCCAGCAGATCCTCGGCTGTCCCCTCTCAAAATGTGCAGTGCAAACCCATCGCTTACTTTGCCGCCAATGATCACCGTCCGGGGCACAAACAGTTTCATGGGGTCTCGCTTGATGCCTGTGGAAGAGAAAGGAGAACACAAAATGAGACCCAGTGTGGTGTTAGTGGTTAAGAGCGGTGGACTTGTAATCTGGGGAACCGGGTTCGCGTCTCCGCTCCTCCACATGCAGCTGCTGGGTGACCTTGGGCTAGTCACACTTCTCTGAAGTCTCTCAGCCCCACTCACCTCACAGTGTGTTTGTTGTGGAAGGGAAAGGAGATTGTTAACCCGAGGGCCACATTTTCTACTGTGCAACCTTCCAGGGGCCACATGCAGTTGATGGGTGGGGCAATGAATATTCATTTTACCTCTGCACAGTAGACTAGTATTTTGTGCACAGCTGTCTACACTGTATCTTCCATCCAGCCAAACAAGAGTGGCTGGGGGAACACAGCCAGATGGGTGGGGTATAAATTAATTGTTGTTGTTGTTGTTGTTGTTGTTGTTGTTGTTAGAGGCAATACCAGAGTTCAAGGCACGGGTGCCAGCTCCATAGGGCTGAGCCCTTTTGGTCCCCCTTATATTTTGGGGGCTGGTGCTGCCCCCCCCGCAAGTCCAGAAAGCACAGAGACTCCTTTTCCTCCTTTTCCAGTGTGGTTTAGTGGTTAAGAGTGCTGGACTCGTAATCTGGTGAACCAGGTTTGCTTCCCCGCTCCTCCACATGCAGCTGCTGGGTGACCTTGGGCTAGTCACACTTCTCTGAAGTCTCTCAGCCTCACTCACCTCACAGAGTGTTTGTTGTGGGGGAGGAAGGGAAAGGAGAATGTGAGCCGCTTTGAGACTCCTTAAGGGGAGTGAAAGGCGGGATATCAAATCCAAACTCTTCTTCTTCTTCTTTTCCATCAAGACACCTAGAAGGTGAGGCTGTCGCTGCCTACTAACCACGAATGCCCAGCTGCCCCTGTGCCGTTACTCACGGTTGTACATGGTGATGATGTGCAGGCAGTTCATGAGCTGGCGCTTGTATTCGTGGATCCTCTTGACCTGGACGTCAAACATGGAAGCCGGGTTGATCTTCACCTTGTATTCCTTCTCCAAATACTGGGCAAACTTGACCTTGTTCTCCTGAGAGAGCAGAGAGAAGGTGCAATTGTTCAAAGCAGCAGCAAAGATAGCATATATAAGGCATGGGCTGAGGGCACTGGATGCAGCAGCCGCCTGCCTAACACCCATTCCTGGGACATCCTTTTTATTGTGCATTAATGACAATATACAACATGGCTGTATATTGTCTCCCTGCTTATTTAACTTATATGCAGAATGAGAGCTGGACCAGAAATGAGAGCTGGACCATAAAGAAGACTGATCGCCGAAGAATTGATGCTTTTGAATTATGGTGCTGGAGGAGACTCTTGAGAGTCCCATGGACTGCAAGAAGATCAAACCTATCCATTCTGAAGGAAATCAGCCCTGAGTGCTCACTGGAAGGACAGATCCTGAAGCTGAGGCTCCAATACTTTGGCCACCTCATGAGAAGAGAAGACTCCCTGGAAAAGACCCTGATGTTGGGAAAGATGGAGGGCACAAGGAGAAGGGGATGACAGAGGATGAGATGGTTGGACAGTGTTCTCGAAGCTACTAGCATGAGTTTGGCCAAACTGCGGGAGGCAGTGGAGGACAGGGGTGCCTGGCGTGCTCTGGTCCATGGGGTCACGAAGAGTCGGACATGACTGAACGACTGAACAACAACAATGTAAGGCTGCCCCCCCCCGAAGGAAACATTTGGGGGAAGCACCGCAGAGAGAACAGAGTGGACTCGTGTGCGAACAGCGCCTGATTTATGAACAGTAAATCCTAAACAAGCTATAGCTTAGGGCCCCACTCTCTTGGGGGCCCCAAAAAATTAAAGGGGGAAAAAACCTGGATGTACATTTCCAAAATATAAGATGAAAAACAAATAAAATAAAACCTACATACAGCAACAGTGTAAGTCATGGGCCCCGTCTGCTAGCCTGCACCCTAAAATATCACTGGTTTGCTCCTTTCTATATATAGGGTGCCTACATTCTGCATGGACAGGTTGCACGGCAACATTTGCAAATGGCTTGATACCTATTAGGTCCATAAATGACCATATAGCATATATTCATCAACACAAAAAACAGCGACAATTTGTTGTTGACAGCAGGACATATAAAGGGCCCCATTACTTTCAGTAGCTTAGGGCCTCATCAAACCTAAATCTGGCCCTATGTGCAGACAATCCAGTACAAATCCACCACTAATGTACTACTGTATTGTAAGGTCCGTTGGGTGGTTCCTCACGAATAACCAGACAAGACTCCAAACCGTCTTTCAACAGGTTTATGGTGCATGCTATTTATAGTGCAGAGCTACAAGCTCATGTCTGTATCAGTCACTCGCAGAATCCGGGAGTGGCCCCTTCCGGCTGTGACCCCAACATAAGAGTTTCGGTATCCCAAATCTCTGCCTCCCCTGCTTGCATTTCACCCCTCTGCGCACTTGGGGTGCCGGAAATGGTGTGTCTCCCTCCTCTTTGTTCAGATCAGGTCTCTCCATTGCTGAATTGCAACTCATTACCAAACTTAAAACCATGGAGAGACCTGGTCTGAACAAAGACATTGGATTCTTATCTCATTATACATGACAAAGCTATCTTTAGCCATCTCACCCCTTGCTTTTTCCTTTAAGACTAATTGCAGTCGTTAACAGTCATCAACAGGTTTTCCACACCCATCAGCCAATCACCCATTCCCACCACCCTTCTGAGTAATACCCCTCCTCACTCTCTCACTATATATAAGGGTCTGGTGACTTCTGTGTATCTGAAGAAGTGTGCATGCACATGAAAGCTCATACCAAGAACAAACTTAGTTGGTCTCTAAGGTGCTACTGGAATGAATTTTTTCATTTTTTTAGTTTTAGTTTTAAACTGTGCGTCTGTTTGCCATCCTGAGCAAACTTGGGCTCATTGTAGGAAAGGAGGGAGATAAATGCAAAAATCACTTCCCCCCGCATTTACCGACATTATGATCACTTCCAAGTGTTCTTAATATAGCGCTTCATAGTGTTCATTTCGCATCTTGTGAGCCACTTTGAGCACTACTGTGGGAAAGTGGCACGCAAGAAAACTGATGATGACGCCGCCGGCAAGGATCAAGGGCTGTGTGGCTATTTCCCAACCTTGGCCACCATGTTTGCTTGACGTGAAGTCCAGCGTCTCCCAGGAATCTCGGGAGCAGAGACCTGCCTCCTCTCAAGCCACAGCATCGACAAGAAGACGCCTAGCTCCTGCACTCGATTACCTGTTTGACTTTGGACACTTCCCGGATGAAAAGCTCGTCATTAGCAAACCGGTGCAGCTTCGTCAGCTGGCTCAGGTCCTTGACGTACTCCTCTCCTATTTTCTGTAAAATAATAAATAATAATAATAACAACAACAACAATAATAATAACAATAATTTATTTATACCCCGCCCATCTGGCTGGGTTTCCCCAGCCACTCTGGGCGGCTTCCAACAGAATGTTAAAATACAATAATCTATTAAACATTAAAAGCTTCCCTAAACAGGGCTGCCTTCAGATGTCTTCTAAAAGTCTGGTAGTTGTTTTTCTCTTTGACATCTGGTGGGAGGGTGTTCCACAGGGCGGGTGCCACTACTGAGAAGGCCCTCTGCCTGGTTCCCTGTAACTTGGCTTCTCACAGTGAGGGAACGCCAGAAGGCCCTCGGAGCTGGACCTCAGTGTCCGGGCTGAACGATGGGGTGGAGATGCTCCTTCAGGTATACTGGACTGAGGCCGTTTAGGGCTTTCAAGGTCAGCACCAACACTTTGAATTGTACTGGGAGCCAATGTAGGTCTTTCAAGACTGGTGTTATGTGGTCTCGGCGGCCGCTCCCAGTCACCAGTCTAGCTGCTGCATTCTGGATTAGTTGTAGAAGTGGGGGGCTTGAGTCATCCAGATCACCCGTCTCAAGACAAGCAGCATTTCCGGGGTATCTGCTCACCCCCCCCCCAAATGACAGCCTTACATGCGCCCACCTGACCACTTCGATCGGTGGAATTGGCACCACTACAGGCGTCGCAAAACACCCGGTCTGCATTTGTAAGAACTTGATAGTTTAGTGCGGCAGAACTTTGGAACTCCCTGCCTATTGAGATCAGGCAGCTGCCTTCACTGTACTCTTTTCGGCGCCTGCTAAAAACATTCCTGTTTAGACAAACCTACTCATCACATGCTTAGAAATTTGAGGTAGTTTGGACCTCTTTTAGAATTTTAACTTTTGTATGTTTTGAAGTAGAGTTGTGAATTTTTCTTGATTTTACTGTGGACAAGCAACCGTTTTTAATCCAAAGTATTAGCTATAATCTTTAGCAAATCTTTTGTAAACTGTTTTGAGGTTGTTGTTTTTTACAATCAAATGATGTATATGTTTTATGAATTAAATGTATGTATATATATATATATATATATATATATATATATATATACATGAAAATGGTAGGGAAAGCTATGTTCAGATACTGCTCCAAATTTCATCACTTTACTACTCTGATTTTCTGAGTTAAGGGGGCTGCAGACTGATTTTTTCTGGAACCAAATAACACAGAATTGAGGAACCAAATAACACAGAAATGAGGTTTTTTAGAAGCGCCTTTTGCATCATGTGAAAGCTCAAATACAACATGGAAATTAACAGGGAAATGGCATAAACTGCTGCCCAAAAGTAGCCTTATTGATGTCCAGGTTACACCAGGACACAATCCACCTTGATGGAAACGGTGCGATTTCTGCCAAAGCAAAGTCCACTGCAGGTGGGCCGCTTACCTCTGCAATTAACTCTGCGAGTCCAGGGTTGCACAGCAGGAGCCACCGCCGAGGGGTGATGCCATTGGTTTTATTCTGAAACTTCTCTGGCTCCACCTCTGCAAAGTCCTTGAACCTGCGCAGGAAGGAAGTTCTCGGTTCAGTGGCTGGGGAAACGCAGCCAGTTGTGTGGGGTATAAATAGTAAATTATTATTGTTATATCATCAAGATTTCTTGGCTAACAATGCATCATAGAGTCTTTTGCTGGATCAGGCCAAAGGGGGCCCATCTCATCCAGCATCCTGTTTGCACAGTGGCCGATCAAATGCCCCAAAGGGAAACTCATGAGTAGGACTTAAGTGCAACAGCAGCTCTCTTCACTTGAGAGCCAGTGTGGTGTAGTGGTTAAGAGTGGTGGACTTGTAATCTGGTGAACCGGGTTCGCTTCCCCACTCCTCCACATGCAGCTGCTGGGTGACCTTGGGCTAGTCACACTTCTCTGAAGTCTCTCAGCCCCACTCACCTCACAGAGTGTTTGTTGTGGGGGAGGAAGGGAAAGGAGAATGTTAGCCGCTTTGAGACTCCTTCGGGTAGTGATAAAGCGTGTGTGTGCGCGCACGTATGTACTATTTTGGGGCTGCGATCTCACGGATATTTTTCACTGCGATTTACTTCTTTTTTATTTACAGGTAGGTAGCCATGTTGGTCTGCCATAGTCAAAACAAAATTAAAAATTCCTTCCAGTAGCACCTTAGAAATCAACTAAGTTTGTTCTTTTTTATTGCCAGTTTTATTGGTCTTTGCATTGCATTTACTTTCCGTTTTCTTGTGCTCTAGTTCAGAGGAAGGGTTGGGTAGGAAAGCACCAAACGAAATGGAGGCGATTACAGAAGTTCCTCTGAAGTACACAACAGAAACAAAAACCACCAGACCAAAAAAAAAAAAAATGGAAAGGAAACCACAATACCTCAACTGTCAAAGGTACTGACTACAAAGAAACAGTGACCGAGAAAAGGTGGAAGGAGAGGGGGAAATGTTATGGGGGAAGCCGACCTTTCTCCACAGGGGACGGCTGCAGACATTTCCTCTTGCCCAGTCCTACAATCTGCGCATGCTCAGGGGCTCTAGAGCTCTGTCTTCAACCACCACCCAACTGGCCCAGTGGCAAAACATCAAGAAGCCCACCTTGGATCTTAACCCTTGCTCCGGATTTTGGAAGTGTCTCTACGCCCGCCCACTTTGGCCCTGCGCAAATCCCCGCCCGCCCGTACTCACACTTGCGACTTGATGATATCCGAGTGGATCTTGGCGACCCCGTTGACAGCATGCGAGCCCACGATGCAGAGGTGCGCCATGTTGATGCGTTTTATGCCTTCCTCTTCGATCAGGGACATCCGCCGGAGGCGGTCAACGTCCTTTGGAAACATGGCTGCGATTCTCTGAGCAGGGACAAGGAAGGAAAGACGGCTCAGGCCCTCACAGCGCTCCAAAAGGATGCCAAAATATGCCCAACCCAGTTCCGAAGCTCCCTGGTGACCCCACCACACGACAGCAGACCCTTGAGCTTGAAAGGGGGGCGGGGTGTCACAGAACTACAGGTGAAACTCAAAAAATTAGAATATCGTGGAAAAGTCCATTTATGTAAGCAATTGTTTTCATTAGCTACTGGAGTTTAATATATGAGATAGACTCATGACATGCAAAGCGAGATATGTCAAGCCTTTGCTTGTTATAATTGTGATGATTATGGCGCACAGCTGATGAAAACCCCAAAGTTGAAATTGTTAATTTGGGGTTCTCATCAGCTGTACGCCATAATCATCACAATTATAACAAATAAAGGCTTGACATATCTCGCTTTGCATGTCATGAGTCTATCTCATATATTAGTTTCACCTTTTAAGTTGAATTACTGAAAGAAAGGAACCTTTCCACGATATTCTAATTTTTCGAGTTTCACCTGTAGTATTTCTGCATTGCAGGGGGTTAGACTAGACGGGGGTCTCTTCCGACCCTACAATTCTATGATTCTGTTCCCCGATTTGTGTATTTTTTAGTTTGCGTGTTTCTTCCCCTTTCATTTTATTAATTCATTCCTATGCCACCCTCTCAAAATATCAGGGATTTTAGGTCAAGATTTGCCAAAGAAAATAAAGAATTTATGTATGCTACAATTGCGGCAAGAGTTCTGCTAGCACAAGGCTGGAAGAAGGAGGAAATTCCAACAAAGGAACAATGGAAAGAAAAGCCGATGAACTATGCGGAACTGGAAGGACAACTGTGACTTTAAGGAAGAATGGGATTTTTTTTTTTTTTTACAAACTATTTAAAAAGACAACAAAGAGACTTGGATTCATTGGCAGGCTTCGCATAAACATACACAATTTTCATTAGTAGAATATGAATGGATGTGGAAATGATAGGTACAATTTTATAACATGCAGAAAAAATATGAATAAATAAATCAGAGAAGGGAGCGGAGGGAAGTCCGAGTGGGTGGGAAGGGAGGGGGGAAGGGGGTAAAATGTAATTGGTTGTTGTATTGATAAATTGTATTGAGTTAAAAATTTTCTCAGTAAAAAATATTCAAAAATAATAATAACATCAGGGCACTGCATACTCCACTTTGTATACAATGAAACATAATATGCCACTAAAAACCAGTACAAAATGTTCATTAAAATAACTGTCTAATAATAAGAAAAAGGTTTTAAACAGCGGCATGGGCTGGAGGTGTAAAAAGGGACATCTGGAAGTCCAATAAGTGAGGGTGGCTGCCGGTGGTTGGCTAGGCGAGTATCCCACAGATAGGCAACACAAATTTCCTGACTTTTGTCAAGATGCAGAAAGACTTAACAGTGCTCTTCCGGATGATCTCAGAGATTGGGCTGGGATTTTAGGGGCTCAGGTGGTCCTTAAAGTATCCTGGACCCACGTTGTTCAGGGCTCAAGGTGCCACAGCAAGACTGTTCTGACTGGTACTGATGGGAGTTGTAGTCTTAAACGCCTGGAAGGAACCAGGTTGAGGAAAGGTTGCATTAGAGTGAGAGCAGGAAGCATGGGCCCTCACTCCGACTTGGCTTCTGTTCTCATTGGGTTATATACCTGGTGGTGCCTGAAGCCAAATCGGAGCGAGGGCAACCCCTTCTTGCGCTCCCCTCTGGCACCCTGTGGGCAAGAGAAAAGCCAATTGTGGAATCCAGTGAGCCATTGGGGACTGTGAGCTCCTGGAATCACGGCATTCAGCTTGAAAATCAGAACTGCGGCCAACGGCGACCCAGCCCTACTTACGTCCAGGTGCCTCTGGTTGATTTCATAGATGATCTGGAGGTGTCTGGGCAGCAGCTTCTCCACCAGCTCCACTGGCCAGCGCTCAAGGGCTTCGGGGAGAACCGTGTGGTTCGTGTAGGCAAAAGTCCGCGTGGTGATGTCCCAGGCCTAGGATTTGTGAGAGTGAGAGGAGGACAGTGAGCAGGGCAAGGAAAGGAAACAGGAGGCTGAAGTAGCTCAGCGGCAGAGCATCTGCTTTGCATTGAGAAGATCCCAGGTTCAATCCCCAATGGGGGATAGAATACATATTTTAGGTAGCCCAGATTAAAAGTGGAAAACCTGAACTCAGGGCTTTTTTTGTGTGTGACAGTGCTCACTGGTACGGAGTGCCAGTGTCAAGGTTAAAAGGCACCTTGTATTATTTAAATACAGGGTGCCTTGTTCAAGCAAGCTGGCAACTCGAATGAAGCAGAAGCACCATGTGTGGTGTAGTGGTTAAGAGCGGTAGTCTCGTAATCTGGTGAACCAGGTTCGCGTCTCCGCTCCTCCACATGCAGCTGCTGGGTGACCTTGGGCTAGTCACACTTCTCTGAAGTCTCTCAGCCCCACTCACCTCACAGAGTGTTTGTTGTGGGGAGGAAGGGAAAGGAGAATGTTAGCCGCTTTGAGACTCCTTCGGGTAGTGATAAAGCGGGATATCAAATCCAAACTCCTCTTCTTCTTCTTCTTCTTCTTCTTCTTCTTCTTCTTCTTCTTCTTCTTCTTCTTCTTCTTCACCATGGCTAACTTATGCATTTGGCAACCTAGTAAGCCAACGCTTGCTTGAGACATTTATGACATACCCTATTGGCCAGAATATAAGCCGCACCTGCAAATAAGGCGCACCTTTAAAATTTGGCAGCTTGGGGGAAGCTTGGGAGCTGCAGACAGGATGGGCGCCGTTGACCCATGCTCCCGGGCTGCTCTCTGGGGGGGGGAGCTGCGCCACTTTCCCAGTGGCCTCCCCCCCCCCGACGGCTCAGGGGAGGCTTGGGAGCAGTGGGTGGGCTGGGTGCTGTTGCACTTTGCTACTGAGCTGCATGGGGGGGGGGACTATAAGCCACACTTTAACTTTTCACAGTCGAATTGGGGGGGGGGGAGTGTGGCTTATATTCGGGCCAATATGGTACATAAAAGGTAAAGGGACCCCTGACCATTAGGTCCAGTCGTGTCCGACTCTGGGGTTGCAGCGCTCATCTTGCTTTACTGGCCGAGGGAGCCGGCGTACAGCTTCCAGGTCATGTGGCCAGCATGACTAAGCCGCTTCTGGCGAACCAGAGCAGCGCACAGAAACGCCGTTTACCTTCCCGCCGGAGTGGTACCTATTTATCTACTTGCACTTTGACGTGCTTTCGAACTGCTAGGTTGGCAGGAGCAGGGACCGAGCAACGGGAGCTCACCCCGTTGCGGGGATTCGAACCGCCGACCTTCTGATCTGTATGCCCTAGGCTCTGTGGTTTAAAAGTGTTGTACATGCAACACTTTTAAAATCAAGCCTCTTAATTCCGCTCTATCCTTTCCTTTGAAAGTAACTCAGATAGACTGAAAATCTACCATAATAGATGACGATTGCAGCTCACTAGAGGTTTGTTGCAACCTTGAAGATAACGAGTCTTGGGAACTGCTTAGCGACCGCATAGCTGAAAGAAGACAATGGGTTTCTGTGTGTACAGTATGTTTGCATGGTTTTTGCTTGCAGAGGCTGCAAACGAAGAAGCAGGTGGGGCAGGTAAATATGAGATTTGGTGTTGAAGGTGGAGCAGCGATGCCAGCGGTCTGAACTTTGCTGGAACTGTATCCCCATGCATGCAAAGAGGACCGTATTGGAGACACTTTGACCCCTACAACCTGGATCAGAGCAATGAATAATGCTAATGGCATTCTGGTTCCTGGGGGAGAGGGCTTCATTCTGCACCCCATGTCTCTCTAAAAACCACACTCCCTCTCTTTCTCAGACCCTTGCTCTACTTAGCTGGCCTTGCAAGCGGGAGGGTGGTGCTGAGTTCAGGTTCTGCTCCGGAGGCTCCCCAAGAGGCACCTGGTTGGCCACTATTAAAACGGGGGGGGGGGGGGCTGGACCAGATTGGCCATTGGCCTGATCCAGCAGCCAGGCTCTTCTGAAAGCCGAGCCCTTCCAGCCCTTTATCCCTGGAAAGAAAAAGAAGCGACCTGGAAGACTGTTCCAAACCTTGTCCCACGGCAGCTTTTCAATGTCCAAAAACACTCTCATCAGCTCGGGGATGGCCAGGGCGGGATGGGTGTCGTTCAGCTGGATGGCAACCTGCAAATGCAGAAGGAAGTAGTGAGAACGGAACAATTCATCTGGACCCCCAAATTGGCCGGTTAGCTTCTAAGAGGAGAGGTGCTGGAGGTTAAGTCTACCTCGGACAGAACTCATTGCTGGGTTTTTCTGCCCCCTCCCTCCCAGCCATGCAGAGAATGGTTCTTGCTGCTCTGCACATGTTCAGAGGAAATCATCAGTTTGCATTTCTTGGTGCAGAAAGTATTGAACTGATGGGTAGAGATCTTTCCTATTCTAATAAATTCAAGAGGGTTCTGCAAGCTTCTCTGTGTAAAAGAAACAAGCAGAAGGTTCATGATTGTTTGGGTTATACCTTCAGAGAAGCTGAGAACAGCTGGCTGAAACTGGTTCTCTTATCATTCTATAAAAATAACTTTCTCTTTTGATCTCTCTTCCTTCTGGTGTGGTGTTCTGTACATAGGATGCTATAGTGTTAAGGTCTCAGACTTATCGTAAGTTAGTGTAAGTTTAAGTTAAATCTGCTGCAACTGGATTTCTTATGGACAGTGCCAATGCTGAATGTATTGGATTTGTGACCATTATGCTCATTTGCCTTCAGTCTGCTGGATGAAATACAATTGCCTCTGGTCTATTTTGGGGGGATCCTGCAACGTGTTTAAGTTTTTACTCTGCTAACTATACATTGGGAGTTCTGCTCTGGATCAATATTGAGTAGAATTCAATGACATACAGTATATTTATTATCAGGAGACAGATGGCTGTCTCCTTCTCCCTAGCTACTGATGCGATATTGTTTCATGAGCTGTAACAATGTCTGGATATTGTTACATGAGCTGTTGGGGAGCTTTCACTAACATTTTTGAGGTGAGTTAATTGCTGATTCCTATTTAGTGTTATGATGAAGTGACACCATACTTTTAAATGTATTGTGATTGCATTACTGTACTTAGACAGTTTGGTTTTTACGTTGAGTCGCTTTCAGGGCAGATGCATATAATGAATTATGTAAATTATGTAAATACGGCTGCATACATACCACATACATTGGTGCCTCGCAAGACGAAATTAATTCATTCCACGAGTGCTGTTGTATAGCGGAAATTTTGTCTTGCAAAGCACGGTCGGACGAAGCGCGGTTTTACGGGGGGGGGGAATCGCAAAACGTTTTCGTTTTGCGAGTCACGGCCATAGGAAAATTCGTCTTGCGAGTCACCCTTTTGTTAGCGAATGCCTTTCATCTAGCGAGGTACTGCTGCATTTAAAGCACCTTAAAGGAACCTAGCTTCCCCCAAATGCATCCTGGGAACTGAGGTGTGCTAAGGGTGCTTGGAACTGTGGCTCTGTGAGAGGTAAACTACAGTTCCCAGGGATCTTTGGGGAAAACCAGGTGCTTTAAATTCCTGCCATGGAGGGGGTCGAACTAGATGACCCATGGGGTCCTTTCTGGCTCTACAATTCTATGTTTTGTACGCAGCCTGCATGACTACATCTTCCAGACCCTTGCTAGATATGTTCTGGGGCAGAATCCTGGCTCAACATGGCCCCATGGCCGTGCATATTTCACAACCAGATGAAGGAGAGGCGTCACTATTGAATTTCACATCTTCACCGTTGCAAACTGGTCATGTTGTGTGCGGATGCCTGATTATCGTCTTCCAAAGCAACTACTCTATTCCGAACTTAAAAATGGAAAGCGTAATGCTGGTGGTCAACAAAAGAGGTTTAAAGACTCTCTCAAGGCAAATCTTTAAAAATGTAGTATAAACACCAACAATTGGGAAACACTGGCCTGCGAGTGCTCCAGTTGGAGAACAGCCTTTACCAAAGGTGTCATGGGCTTTGAAAAAACAAAATAAAATAAAAAATTCCTTCCAGTAGCACCTTAGAGACCAACTAAGTTTGTTCTTGGTATGAGCTTTCGTGTGCCTGCACACTTCCATCAACCTCACCAAGAAACTTGCACATGTACAGACCAACATCTTCTTTCTGACTAAATGCAAGAATCTGGACATTTTTTAGACATGTGCATGCACATGAAAGCTCATACCAAGAACAAACTTAGTTGGTCTCTAAGGTGCTACTGGAAGGAATTTTTTATTTTTTTATTTTGTTTTGACTATGGCAGACCAACACGGCTACCTACCTGTAAATGCGCTTTGAAGACACTTGAACTCAGGACGCAAGGGAGAAATGTGCTAAGAGGAAGGCACGCTTGGCAAACCCTCACCAGGATCAACTCCTGCCCAGGAACCAATGTCCCCACTGTGGAAGGACGTGTGGATCCAGAATTGGCCTCCACAGTCACTTATGGACTCACTGTTAAAACTGTGTTTATGGAAGAGAATCTTACTCGGCTACGAGTGATCACCAAAGAAGAAGAATTTTGTGTGAAAGCCAACACACACACACACACACACGCAAATGCAAAACTACCTGGTCTGGAAAGGAATCAAAAGCCATCCGGACGCTTTCGGTGCTCCCAAATTTGGAGGCTTTGAATCGCCGGATGATGTCCTGCAGGGTGGCAGCCACCACAAAGTATTCTTGTTTCAAGCGCAGCTCCTTCCCTTCGAAAAACTGCAAAGATGGAGATGAACGTCCCATTGGGAAGATTGATAATAAGACACCCCAAGGAAGGGCAGGGAGATAAGAGTCCACTGCCTGTTATGTTCTAGTGCAGCCTTTGCCTCAAAGCTGGTTCCCCCTTCCAGATGTTTGGGCTACAACTCCCATCACAGCTGGGGAGTAAAACGGGAGCAACTGTGAATTCATCGCACAGGGCGGTTTGGGGGGAGGACTGCAAATCACTTTGTGTATAAAAATAACTGTAGAAATGTTAAAAAATATATACCTTTCATTTCCCAAAGCACTGTAACCTTTACTATTCTGTGAATAATCCAAAAAGAATTTTAGGGACGGACGAGATATTTTATATCTGCCTTCACTTAGCAATGGTTTTCGTTTTTGCTCTTTTTGAAACGTTTTAAGTTTTTGTGTGTGTTTTTTGGTTAACTTTGTTGGTGTTAAATATGTATTCCGTAGCTGACCTCCTTTGCAATGTTTTGTTATGAAATCTTTTAAGATAATATTTTAGTTTTCTGTGAATTATGTTGCTTTGACTGCTTACTCCACATTTTACTTTCCTCAGAAATGTTTGATTCTGGGTTATTTTATTGATGTTTTAATATGCTGTAAACCGCTTTGAGATTTTTCTTAAAAATATAAAGCGGCATAGAAATCAATAATAATAATAATATTTGAGATGGGCTGATTACCGAAAGAAGTTTGGTGATGAGAAGTAAAAGAAGGGTTGTTGGAATCAGGGGGCTCCCAGATGACACATGGAGGGGAATTAACCTTTACTAGTCATGCATCTCTTTAACTGCATATCAAAAGTGTTAAGAAGAGGAGTTTGGATTTGATATCCTGCTTTATCACTACCCGAAGGAGTCTCAAAGCGGCTAACATTCTCCTTTCCCTTCCTCCCCCACAACAAACACTCTGTGAGGTGAGTGGGGCTGAGAGACTTCAGAGAAGTGTGACTAGCCCAAGGTCACCCAGCAGCTGCATGTGGAGGAGCGGGGAAGCGAACCCGGTTCACCAGATTACGAGTCTACTGCTCTTAACCGCTACACCAAGGTGTGGACTGCAATTTTGAAATGTGAGAGATTCGTTGAACCGAGGCAGGCTTAGTGTTTCGGCACTAGTTAAGGCACTGCAGGGATCTAGTACAGTCTAACCGCCAATGAATCGGTTTCAGTTTTCAAACCTGGTTGCCTGGTTTGTTTTTTGTTTTTTATTTATTCTTTTTTAAGGAAAGAATTGCTGTCACCACAAGGTAAGCAGGTGTGTGCCCCCGGTGAAAGCTGTCCAAAGAAATGAAATTTAGATTTCCAGTCCCTAGAAATGTACCGTATGCCACATATATGGAAATTACATTCTTCCTGATTCAACGCTCCACCCGCCCCCCCAACCTCAACCTAAAAAGAATATTCCAAATTCATGGAGAGAGAGAGAGAGAGAGAGAGAGAGAGAGAGAGAGAGAGAGAGAGAGAGAGATGGACCCTCTAGTGCAGGAACGTCCAACTCCAAGAGACTGATCTACTTCCAGTATGAAAAAACTGGCAGTGATCTATCCCAGATTGCACAGAGCTGTTGAGCTTTTTGGGGGGAGGTGTCAAAGTTGTTGAGTCGTCGTCCCCCTATTTCCCCCCCCCTTTCTGGCTGGTGATCGGCCAGGATTCCATGATCGACAAGGATCGACTGTGAACCAGTAGATCACGATTGACCGGTTGGACATGCCTGCTCTAGTGCTTTACAATGGACATATTAACAGAATAATATTGAATCAGATTTATTCAGATTTATTAGTTAATGGGTGATACTTCCTCAATGCTACCACATTGGGGGCTATTATAGCAAAACTATGCAGAACCACATCCCCCCCCCCGAACATTTGTGGTGTGAAAAGTTGCTGGATTTTAGCAAGGAGTTACAGGATATTACCAATGGGAAATGAAGCTGTTTGACCATCTCATATCATTCTCACGCCAAAGCGGTGTAGTTAAGTGGGATCACACATGACTGCCCTAAGGTCATTTGGATGGCTAAAGAAAAAAACTCGATACTGTATTATTTCCATCAGATTCCCCCCCTCCCCCCTTAACAGCAAAGAAACTAGGCTAAGCAATAACACAGGTGTGAAAAATCAAGACACGAAAAGGAATTCTAGGCTCGTTCTCACGGAGGAAGTAAACTTGTGTTGGTGGCCCTATCATTTCAGATACTCCTCCATATAAACACACACAGCATGTCAGTGAGGGCAAGAATCCCTTTCCTTGAGAGGCTAGCTTTCTAAAGGCAGGGACTTTTAAGGTGTGCAGGAGGATCCCTCCCCGCAACACTCCCTCCACATTCCGGGGCACGATCTGGAGACAGGTTTTCCACCTCGGTGAGAATCAAGAGCAGGAAGAAGCACAGGAAATAGTCACAGGTGAAGTTTTGAGGTGGTGAGGGAGAGGTGCCAACGAATCTGCCACACCAAAGTTACAGATCTACACAGAGCTCTCCTCACCAGGTGTGCCGGCTGCGACAGCGAGGGTTGAACAAGACAATGTCAAAAGCCTGGAACAGCTCAAGGGCTGAGAAAGCAACAGGAAAACATTCGCACACAAAGGCCCCCCGCTTTGTCTTTAAAAAAACAACCCGGAATACCCCTGTTACAGCAAGTCGGTCACTATTTCCCAATAACTATTTGCTGCTTGAGAGTTTGAGTGTTTCATTTCTAGTCCTCATGGTGACGTCCAGGGCCGGATTTAGGTTTGATGAGGCCCTCAGCTACTGAAGGCAATGGGGCCCTTTATACGTCCAGCTGTCCTTTGTCAACAACAAATTGTCGCTGTTTTTGTGTTGAATATATGCTATATGGTAATTTATGGACCTAATAGGTATCTCAAGCCATTTGCACATGTTGCCATGCAACCAGTCCATGCAGAATGTAGGCACCCTATATATAGAAAGGAGCAAACCAGTGATATTTTAGGGAGCAGGCTAGCAGGCGGGGCCCATGACTTACATCATAGGAGCCTACACAACACAAAACACTGTTGCTGTATGTAGGTTTTATTTTATTTGTTTTTATCTTATATTTTGGAAATGTACATTAGGTCCAGTCGTGTCCGACTCTGGGGTTGCGGCCTCATCTCGCTCTATAGGCCAAGGGAGCTTTTTTTCCGGGTCATGGGCCAGGACAAAGCCGCCCCAAGAGAGTGGGGCCCTAAGCTATAGCTTGTTTAGCTTATAAGCCCTAGTAAATCCGGCACTGGTGACGTCTCAGAGGAACAGAAGTCAGGAGGGGAAAGGACTCTCACCTTGTTTATTAACCTCATGAGATGCCTTGAGTTTAACCTACGCCCAAGTCCTTAAGAATGTAAACGTTGGAGGGACCTATTAAATGTTCCACATACTTTGGTGCACATATAACCCTCAACAATGGTTTGCCATTACATAAGCTGAGCCTTGAGATGCACCCCTTGTGAGCCCTGGTTTCTGCGAATATGGCAAGTAACCGATTCACACACCGTTAGCCGTCACACCTGACCCGAGAGACTGTCACTCAGGCGGTCCCTCCGAAACCAGGTCTGCCGACACATGCTTTGCAATTCTGGCTTGGTGGGGTTGCACAAACCACAGTTCGATGTGGCAGCAACTTGTGGTTTATGTGGTATTTGCAGAAGTAACTGACTAAACCTGGGTGGGGAAAGATTGGATGAGCACCAGGCACATTCGTGTAAGGCAGGCATAGGCAAACTCGGCCCTCCAGATGTTTTGGGACTACAATTCCCATCATCCCTGACCACTGGTCCTGTTAGCTAGGGATCATGGGAGTTGTAGTCCCAAAGCATCTGGAGGGCCGAGTTTGCCTATGCCTGCTGTAAGGCAACCTTCTCCAATCTGGTGCCCCCAGATGTTGCAGATCACAATGCCCATCAGTCCCAAAACATCTGGAGAGCAACAGGTTGGAGAAGACCAATTCAAGCCCAAAGCACAATCGGGAACAAGAGACAGATGATGCCTTAATGAAGATCTACTCCTGTCTGCAGCTAAAGACACAGGAATTAAATTGCAGCTTTTGTGGGAGAGGTGAGATTTTGGGGTATGGCACTGAGAGCTGCTCCTGCAGAACACTCTAGGTGAGCATATTTTAAAGCCTGCTGGAGGCAGACTCGCAGCCAAGAACTCGGTGACAAAGCCCATTCCCAGATCTTTTATGAGGACGCTTCATGCACCCAGAGTTATGAGCCTGCAAGGAGGCTCAAAACACTTCCTTGTTTGGTTCTGAATGGCTGACACACTCCCTGCTTCGTCTACCCTCCCTCCCTCCCACACATCTGCAAGATGAATGCTGCATTTCTGCACCCAGAGACTTACGTTATCATTCGGGTAAAGGACGCGGGAAATGTTCTCAGCCAAGTTTCTGTCCAGCACAGCCTGAATGTAATCGCCAACGTTAACTAGAAAAAGAGAAAAGGTTTGGGGGCAGGGAAACAAAGTTGTCAACTAATAATAATAATATTAATAATAATATAATAATAATAACAACAACAATAATAACAATAATTAATTATTTATTATTTGTACCCCGCCCATCTGGCTGAGTTTCCCCAGCCACTCTGGGTGGCTCCCAATCGAGGGTTAAAACCATACAATACAACTTCAGAGACACACGGTGTGTCAGGGAGTGTGCAATCTCAGCTTCCTTCTTGTTCCCCTCCCATCCATCCACCTCAAGGTTTCTAGTCCTTTTTAACAGTGACAATTTTCTCGGAAGCATTTGGCGACTAAAACCTCAGGCAGCTAAAAGAAGGCCAAAATGTTGGAGAAATCTAACTGTAGCCCAACAGCTGACTTCTTTGAAAAGTGAATCTAGGAACCAGTTGGTCAGAGATGTGGCCGACGGTGGGGTGGGGTGTGGTGTGGGGGTGGGGAGCAAGGAGGAGGCTAATGAGAATTTTTCATGCTGCTATCTGACAACAGCTAGGCAGAGCAAGACAGTGAAAAGGGAAAGAAAACAAAGTGGCTATTTCTAGACACTCTGTGGCTACAGCCAAAAGAGTGTGGCTATCTCAACACCCGAGCTCGATCAGTAAGATCAACAGCAGCAGTGTTGCTGCCCATTCCTCAAGTTGCTGAGGCTCGTTTGACAACAACAGGAAACTGAGCCTTTAGTGCCAACAGCCCTGTGGAACTCTCTGCCACTAGAACTTCAGCAGGTACCTTCTGGGCCACCTTTTAAACGCCTGCTGAAAACCTTTTCCAGCCCTGCGCAAGATAGATCCTTCTGCAACGGCTAGTTGGTTTCTGATTTCAACTTCTTGTATATGCTTTGTGTACTGCACGGTTTTCGGTATAATTGTTGTATACGGCTTGGATATTTTAAAGAAAAGCAGTATATAAATATTATTGCAAACAGAACTTACAGTCGCGGAGGTTGAAATCGTTGGGGGCCCGAGCCGACCACAACCTCATGGTGTTGACCGTGTTGTTCATGTAGCCGGGAATCGGGGTGTCGTAGGGCAAAGCTAGGACCACCTGGGGAGATAAAAGGCCCAGTGGCATCAGCTGTGTTGCACGGGGCTCTCCCCAGGGAGGGGCTGGCCGAGGGATCCCCCCCCACCACAACTGCCCCCATCCTTTCAGACACAGGTGCTCCTTCATAGGAGGGGTCCACATCTTGCAGGGCAGGGGTAGGATGCGGCCCAATCGCCTTCTAAATCTGGCCCACGGACGGTCCAGGAATCAGCGTGTTTTTACATGAGTAGAATGTGTCCTTTTATTTAAAATGCATCTCTGGGTTATTTGTGGGGCATAGGAATTCGTTCATTTTTTCCCCTTCAAAATATAGTCCGGCCCACCACATGGTTTGAGGGGCGGTGGACCGGCCCCCTGCTGAAAAAGTTTGCTGACCCCTGTTTCAGGGTACCTCTATCATAGGAAGCCAGATTCTGTAGGTGAGCCCAACAAAGGCCACCTAATTGATCAAATGTGCCATTTTCTCATTTTTCCAGTTAAAAAAAAAAAAAAAATTAAGTCCTCATGGAAACCCATCGGTATTTCTGTATGAATTTCTCCCTACACACACACTTTTGCAAAGTGTTTCCTCCTAATATTATGTGTGTTTGTGTGTTCCTTTCACCGATCTATGCAAGCTCTTGCACAGATTATTTGGTGAAACAGTGGCACTGCAAAATTCAGTGCAAATTTCGAATGAAAATCACATTACAGTGGTACCTTAGTTCTCAAACTTACCGTATTTTTCCATGTATAAGATTAGGGGTTTTTTAAACCAAAAAATTAGGTTTAAAATTGGGGCTCATCTTACACAGGGGTAGTGCTGAGGGGTGTTTTCTTAATTTGGAGCCCCCCAAAATAGGGGGCTTCTTATACATGGAAAAATACGGTAATCTGTTCTTGATATCCGTTCCAAAACCAAAGCGTTCCAAAACCAAGGCATGGTTTCCCTATAGAAAGTAATGCAAAATGGATCGATCCATTCTAGATTTTTAAGAACAACCCCTATAACAGCAATTTAACCTGAATTATACTATTTTACGAGACCATTGATCCATAACATGAAAGCAATAATCAATGTACTGTACTATAAAATAAATAAGATGGTATTGTAGATGATAAAAATTAAAATTAATTTTTTTCTTACCTGCACTGATGATAGTCATTGTTTGGATGGGGGGCTTTTATCCATTTTTTGCAGTCACACAATCAATCAATCAATCAGTAGCTGAACAGGGTTCCACACAGTCACAAAAACAAATTAACCGAAAAAGCCTCAAAACAAAAACGCAAAACGAATAGCAAAAACCAAAGCGCCAAACTTTTTTTTTATTGTTCAATCATCTTATAATTCAATAATAAACAATCACTTAGTAATATACATTGAGCTTTGTAAAAATGCTCTTTTCACCTCAATAGGTAAAATTAAAGATAAATGACCATGCGATAGAAAACCTTCCAAAAATGACTTCCAAAACTATAACAAAATAAGAAATAAAAAAATTAACACGAAAATAATAAAGTAAACAATTAACAATACCGACTGATACCATTCAATTTACCTAAGCTTATTTTGACCTCCGATCCTACCCAACCGTATGGTTGGCGCCAAACTTAATCTGTTCCAGAAGTCTGTATGACTTCCGAAATGTAATAGCCAACAGCCGCGTCGGACTTCCGAAAAACGTTCGAAAACCAGAACACTTGCTTCCGGGTTTTCGTCGTTTGGGAACCAAGGCGTTTGAGAATGAAGGTACCACTGTATTGGTTCAAGAAGTGCAAATCAGGTCGTTTCCCATTAAAACGGAAACAGAATCCAATCTATTCCCTATTGGGGGAGGCATATAAGACCACCCAGTAACCTTCTTGTCTATGAACTCCCTCCCTCCCCACAAGCAAGACCATGGAGGTGCCCCCTCTCCCAATACCTGAGTGTCGATCCATCTCACGCCGGTCTGGGTGTGCTCCACTCTTCCATAAAAATGAATGGGAAGCATGTATTCTGGGCGGGCTTTCTCCCAGGGGTTCCCGTGTCTTAGCCAATCGTCAGCTTCCTCCACCTAGAAAGAGAAAACTGTCAGGATGGGCAAGAGAAGGAGGAACCAGGCAATACCATGTCATGATCAGTGTCATTCACAGAAATGACAATACAGTAGTAGTAGAAGAAAAGGAGTTTGGTTTTGATATCCCGCTTTATCACTACCCGAAGGAGTCTCAAAACGGCTAACATTTTCCCCCGCCACCCCAACCAACACTCTAAAAATTCTGGCTGAAATACTGGCTGAAAATTCTCTTTAATACAGAGTCAGAAAGCTTACTAACTTTTTTTTATTATTATTAAAGGACAAATACAATTTTACTTGGTTTTCTGACATTACCTTCAAACTTAGGCAAATAGGCCTCACGGTGGATTCCCCCTGTATCTGAAGATAAAGACGGTGTATCTGAAGAAGTGTGCATGCACACGAAAGCTCATACCAAGAACAAACTTAGTTGGTCTCTAAGGTGCTACTGGAAGGAATTTTTTTTATTTTTTATTTTGACTACGGCAGACCAACACAGCTACCTACCTGTAACCAAATAAATAAGGTGGTATTTTGCTGCTTAAAGGTAAAGGTAAAGGTACCCCTGACCATTAGGTCCAGTCGCGGACGACTCTGGGGTTGCGGCGCTCATCTCGCTTTACTGGCCGAGGGAGCCGGCGTACAGCTTCCAGGTCATGTGGCCAGCATGACTAAGCCGCTTCTGGCAAACCAGAGCAGCGCATGGAAACGCTGTTTACCTTCCCGCCGGAGCGGTACCTATTTATCTACTTGCACTTTGGACGTGCTTTCTAACTGCTAGGTGGGCAGGAGCAGGGACCGAGCAACGGGAGCTCATCCCATCATGGGGATTCGAACTGTCAACCTTCTGATCAGCAAGCCCTAGGTTCTGTGGTTTAGACCACAGCGCCACCCACATCCCTTTTGCTGCCTGCGCATCCACATCTCCACACAGTTGCCCTGTGTTGCAAAACCCACTGGGCTGCGTGGCCTGATGCCTGCTCTTCCTTCCTCTTTCTCAGCAACAGAGACCCAGTTCATACAGTAGGCAAGAATAAAGTAAATACGTCTCTGCTTGGACTGCACCACATTTTGGGGGGGGGGTGATGCTGTTGACACATGGATTGTTCCTCCATGAACCGAAAAAACCCCTATACACCAGAGGTTCTGCTTTCTCCCCAATGTGCTACTTTTCTAGGAGTTGGTTCTATGGGAGCGTTTGAGAATTTCCAAGTCCCATGCTGAGGCTTAAAACACTGCAAGGCAGGAAAAGGGTTGCTCTTTGACCCAACTGCACATTTAAAAAACGACCTGAGTCTTGTTGTAAGAATTTAAGGTCTCAAATATATAAATTAAATGTTCATAAATTTACACGGCAAACACATACAGTGGTACCTTGGGTTAAGAACTTAATTCGTTCCGGAGGTCCGTTCTTAACCTGAAACTGTTCTTAACCTGAAGCACCACTTTAGCTAATGGGGCCTCCCGCTGCTGCTGCGCCGCCAGAGCACGATTTCTGTTCTTATCCTGAAGCAAAGTTCTTAACCTGAAGCGTTATTTCTGGGTTAGCGGAGTCTGTAACCTGAAGTGTATGTAACCTGAGGTACCACTGTACATAAGTTTGTAAACCACGTGTCTGAAACAGTACAGGAGAACATGCCAGAAGTCATTCTGACTCTCCCAGTGACCTCAAATATTCCTCGGCAGTTTGGATGGAAATGGGAAAACCCTCACCATTGCCTCTGTGCTCACAAATCCTGTCTTAAGGGCGAATCTGTGCATGAATAGGGTGAGCCTGTGACCCAGATTCAGGAACTAAACTATTAACCATCACGAAAGAATGGCCAGGCTGCCTGGGTAAAGCAATCAGTGACCATTATCAGGTATCCTGGCAGATAGGATTTCTGCTGTAGACCCGCCTCCTTCTGTGATGCATGTATGTTGTTTTGGGGGGTGGTCTTGAGCTAAAGTAAAGGCAAAGGACCCCTGACAGTTAAGTCCAGTCACGAACAACTCTGGGGTTGCGGCGCTCATCTCACTTTACTGGCCAAGGAAGCTGACGACGTTTGTCCGCAGACAGTTTTTCCGGGTCATGTGGCCAGCATGACTAAGCCTTCTGGCAAAACCAGAGCAGCACATGGAAATGCCGTTTACCTTCCCGCCGGAGCGGTACCTATTTATCTACTTGCACTTTGACGTGCTTTCGAACTGCTAGGTTGGCAGGAGCAGGGACTGAGCAACGGGAGCTCACCCCGTCGTGGGGATTCGAACCGCCGACCTTCTGATCGGCAAGCCCTAGGCTCTGTGGTTTAACCCACAGTGCCACCCGGTCTTGAGCTACAGGGTGGCAATTTCAAAAGTCTATATAAGGGCTTGCACACCATTGTTCTGGGTTCCTCCTCCCTCCCTGTTGCAACAGTTTAATAAAGATCAGGCTTACTAGCTGCTTTGCTTCTCAATATTCTCTGGTTGGCCTCTGTTATTTTCTCCTACCGATAGGGAACCCACTTAAGGAGACTATACGGGCTCTTGGGAATCTGGAGCTCTCTCCTTCTGCTGGCCAGAGCTGAAGTCATCTAAGGCTTTCTCTTAACCCTGCTATGCCCATGCTCATGGTGTCACGGAGCCTCCCGGAAGGGCGTAACCGTGTGCCAAAACCCTGCCAAGAAAAGTTGGCTCAAATCCCTGAACTTGCTGGGACTTCCCAGCACATGAAAAGGCAGAGATTTACACCTGAAGGAAGAATCATAGAATCCTAGAGTTGGAAAGAGACCCCAAGGGCCATCCAGTCCAACCCCCTGCCAAGCAGGAAACACCATCAAAGCATTCCTGACAGATGGCTGTCAAGCCTCTGCTTAAAGACCTCCAAAGAAGGAGACTCCACCACACTCCTTGGTAGCAAATTCCACTGCCGAACAGCTCTCACTGTCAGGAAGTTCTTCCTAATGTTTAGGTGGAATCTTCTTTCTTGTAGTTTGAATCCATTGCTCCGTGTCCGCTTCTCTGGAGCAGCAGAAAACAACCTTTCTCCCTCCTCTAGATGACATCCTTTTATATTTGAACATGGCTATCATATCACCCCTTAACCTTCTCTTCTCCAGGCTAAACATACCCAGCTCCCTAAGCCGTTCCTCATAAGGCATCGTTTCCAGGCCTTTGACCATTTTGGTTGCCCTCCTCTGGACACGTTCCAGCTTGTCAGTATCCTTCTTGAACTGTGGTGCCCAGAACAGAACTGAATGCCCAGAACTCTTTCCTCTGTCCTGGCCCAATGAAAGCTGACTGTCCTTTGCACTGAAGATTCCCTTGAGCGTGTTTGGAGGTTATGCAATGGGCCCCCCTCTCCTCTCTGCCCCCCCCTTTGAGACCTAGCCCAGGGAAGTCACTCTTATCAATCCAAGGTAAATTAGCCTATGCAAATCTAGTCTGTGATCTCTTCCCTGACCTCCAGGTTGGCCAGATTATTCCCTGTTAATCATTGGCCTCTGAAAGAAATAGGAGGGCCCCACACAACTATTTACCAAACACAAACCCACATAAAGAGTTGACAGCCTAAAAAGGATGATATAGAGTTGGGAAGGTTTCAGGAGAGGGAAAGCAAAATTATCAAGCGAAGAGAGATCTTCCCCTGTGAAAAAAGGTTTCAGCATTCAGGACATTTTATTTTAGAAAAGAGACACTTAAAAGGTGACAATGATAGAAGCTGATGAAATTATGTAGGTGAACACTGAAAGATTCAGGGCAGATCAAAGTCCTTCATGCAGCACACAGTTAAACTATGGAACTCACTACCACAGGAGAAAGTGATGGCAACCAACTTCAATAGCTTTAAGAGAGGATTAGACGAATTCATGGAGGAGGAGAGGGCGGGTGGCTACTAGCCACAATGGCTAGGCTCCGTCTCCACGGTCAGAGGCAGTAAATGTCTCTGAACAGCTGAAAATGGCAGGAGGGGAAAGGGCTCTTGTGTTTGAATCCTGCTTTCAGGTTTCCCACAGGCATCTGGTTTTCCACTGTGAGAACAGGGGGCTGGACTAGATGGGCAGTCTGATCCAGCAGTCTCTTATTCTGCGCTTAAAATATTGAATGGCTTTGTAATCATAGAATCATAGAGTTGGCAGAAACCACAAGGGCCATCCAGTCCAACCCCCTGCCAAGCAGGAAACAAATAAATCCTTCAAAATAAATAAACCTGGCGCCCTCCATTTGTTTTGGACTACAGCCTGGATAGCTCAGCTGGTTAGACCAGGCACCCCCAAACTCAGCCCTCCATCTGTGTTGGGACTACAACTCCCATCACCCCAAGCTAACAGAACCAGTGGTCAGGGACTATGGGAATTGTAGTCCCAAAACAGCTGGAGGGCCAAGTTTGGGGATGCCTGGGTTAGACTGATAACGCCAAGGTTGTAGGTTTGATGCCCGGAAGGTACAGCTGCATATTCCTGCGTTGCAGGGGGTTGGATTGGATGACCCTCGGGGTCCCTTCCAACTCTTATGATTTTACAACTCAGCCATGTTGGCTAAGACTGACAGGAGCCATAATCCAAAACGTCTGGAACGTGCCAGGCTGGGGAAGGCTCATGAGCACCCATGCCCACTCCTGCGCAAAGCTCATGTATGCATTTTGTCACAACGCAAGCTAGGAAGCTTGTGAGTAAACTCCGAGATACGTACACACAGTAAAATATATTGTGCACTTCCTTCACCCGTAGCAAAGTAGGCTGTCTTCTCTTGCACAACACAGTGGAATAAACTGTGCCGTGCTTC
Source organism: Lacerta viridis (assembly GCA_900245905.1). Lineage (NCBI taxonomy): Eukaryota > Metazoa > Chordata > Lepidosauria > Squamata > Lacertidae > Lacerta > Lacerta viridis. The sequence continues at coordinate 157,517 of OFHU01002036.1, forward strand.
ACATCATACACATTTAGGTCTCGAGGTTACCTGCCATCCGTCTCTGATCTTCTGGTTGAATATGCCGTACTCATAGCGTATCCCATAACCGTAGGCTGCGAGCCCGAGGGTGGCCATCGAATCGAGGAAGCAGGCTATGGAAGGAGAGGCAAGGTTGGGCTCAGTTCCACCCACATAAAGGTAAAGGTAAAGGACCCCTGGACAGTTAAGTCGACGGAAGTCGACTATGGCGCTCATCTCACTTTCAGGCCAGGGAGCCGGCGTTTGTCCACAGACAGCTTTCTGGGTCATGTGGCCAGCAGGACTAAACCGCTTCTGGCGCAACGGAACACCGTGACGGAAACCAGAGCGCACGGAAACACCGTTTACCTTCCCTCCGCAGTGGTACCTATTTATCTACTTGCGCCGGTGTGCTTTCGAACTGCTAGGTTGGCAGGAGCTGGGACAGAGCAATGGGAGCTCACTCAGTCGGGGGATTTGAACCGCCAACCTTCCGATCGGCAAGCCCAAGAGGCTCAGTGGTACCAAAACCCAGCACAGTTCAAGAGCTTTTCTCACCTTCTCTGCAGGTATAAGCTGCTCTTAAAACAGATCAATAGTGAAACTGGAGTTGGGATTCTGGAGATGCAGGAAATCTGGCTCCACCCTGTGGCCTACAGGAACCCCCCCCCCACCCCACCAATTCCTGTACAGTCATACCTCGTGTTGCGTACACTCTGCATTGCGTATGTTCGGGTTCCGCACCTCCGCGACCCAGAAGTCCTCCGTGGGGCACGCGCAACGCATGGGTGCGCAAAAGCGTTCTGCACACTTCGCGCATGCGCAGAAGCGCAAAACCCGCAAACTTCCAGGGTTTTTTTGTTTTTGTTCGTTCGTGTTAAGTACGCCCGGGTTACGTGGCACGACTCGGAACAGATTACGTACGTAACACGGGGTACCCACTGTACAGGGATGGCTCCACCGAATGATGTAGCCACAGGGAAAGATGACTGGTGCAGCCCCAGGGATATGCTCAGCCCATGATCTGCTACAGCAGTGAAGACCAGCACAGCTGTGATGAGATTGCAGTCCAACCACAACCGGAGGCACCAGGTTGGGGAACAAATCTCTGCACACAGATCTTCTAAAGCAAGGGTCAGCAACCTTTTTCAGCCGTGGACCGGTCCACCGTCCCTCAGACCATGTGGTGGGCCGGACTATATTTTGAAAAAAAAAAATGAACAAATTCCTATGCCCCACAAATAACCCAGAGATGCATTTTAAATAAAAGGACACATTCTACTCATGTAAAAACACACTGATTCCAGGACCATCCGCAGGCTGGATTTAGAAGGCGATTGGGCTGCATCCGGCCCACGGGCCTTAGATTGCCTACCCCTGTTCTAAAAGCATCTTGGTGTTGCAATTAGCATGTAAAGCCCTTAACAGCTTGGGACCAATTTAGGTATTTTTTTTTCAGTGAAGACATTCTTATTTAGACAGGCCTCCTCATATGTTCAGAAAACTTGTAGGAATTTTAATTTCTTTTAGTCTATCGTGGCTCGAACCTTTTGCATGTTTTAAGTTATGGTTTTGATTTTTTTAAAAAAGTGATAATCTTATTGTTTTATATTTTTTGGAAACCGCTTTGAGGGCCCCCCTTACAATCAAGAGGTATGTAAATTTTACAAAACATATAAAATAAATAAATATTGTTTCAAAAATTATCAGTCCTTGTGAACTGGCACCAAGAAAATCTGGTATTTCTGAACCAAGAAAGATGGTTCATTTTTGCTCAGATTTCTGAGAAAGCAGTTTCCTTATCCACTATTGGAAATGGCCTCGTGATTCACACCTGTGTTTTCTCATTTGAACAAGGGCTTCAAGGCCTCACTAGCTGAAGCAGAGGTGAGTTTTGAGAAGTTACGGGGTGGCCACGTTCACGACACACATCAAAAGCACTACGATACCACTTCAAACCATCATGGCTTCCCTCAAATCATTCTGGAAACATCACTCTGGGAACTATAGTTTGTGGAGGCTGCTGAGAGGTGTTAGGAAACTTGCACGCCCCTCCCAGAACTACAATTCCCAGAGTGGTTTAGCAATCAACCCCTCTGAAGAGGGAACACTGGGAATTGCAGCTCTCCGAGGGGAATATGGATCTCTCAGCACCCTTAATGAACTACAGTTCCCAGAATTCCTTGTGGTGAGGTCCTGACTGCTTAAAGTGGTAACATGCTGCTTTAAATGGAGCTTGGATGTCAAACCGCCAGGGATTCTTTTAGCTAACATTCCTGCATAGCAGGGGGTTGGACTAGATGACCGTTGGGGTTCCCTTCCAACTCTACAACTTCTACGGTTCCTCACTTACCTGCAAGTCTGCCAAGACCTCCATTGCCCAGGCCGGCATCTTCTTCAATCTCCTCCAGCTCTTCAATGTCCAGCCCCAGCTAAAGAGCCACATATAGGTACATATTTGTTTATTTCAGTTATACAGTCGTACCTCTGCTTATGTATCCCTCTGGATATGTAAACTTTGGGGTGCGAACGCGGCAAACCTGGAAGTATTTTTTCAGGTTTCGCTGCGCGCATGCGCAGAACCACTAAACTGTGCCGCGCGCATGCGCAGAAATGGTCCTCCAGTTGCGAATTTCTCGGGATGCGGCCGGACCTCCGGAACGGATCCCGTTCGCAACTGGAGGTACCACTGTACCCCACATTTTACTCCAAGGTGCTCAAGGCAGCGTACGTGGTTTCCCCCCATCTCATTTAATCCCAACAGCAACCCTGCGAGGCAGGTCAGGCTGAGAGGCAGTCACCCACTGAGCTTGATAATAATAATAATAATAATAATAATAATAATAATAATAATAATTTATTTATACCCTGCGCACCTGGCTGGGTTTTTCCAGCCACTCTAGGCGGCTTCCAACAAAATATTAAAATCCAGTAGTGTGTTAAACATTAAAAGCTTCCCTAAACAGCGCTGCCTTCAGATGTCTTCTAAAAGTCTGGTAGTTGTCATTAGGAGACCCCCTTTATTCCCCCGACAGAGCTCCAATTCTCAGAGTGGTTTAACAAACCTTCCTGGGGAACTCTGGCAATTGTAGCTCTGTAAGGGGAAGAGAGGCACCCAAACAACTCCCACACTCCTTTAACAAACTTCAGAGTTCCCAGAATTCTTTGGCAGAAGCTGTGACCGTTTGAAGTGGTACCAGAAAACAAGGCAAGAGCCTGCTGGATCAGGCCAATGGCCCATTCAGTCCAACATCCTGGTTCCCCCCCCCTTACCTGATAAATTGCTTCATCGCAGGCATTCTGCAATCCCAGGTTTATCATGGTGTTCTGCAGAGTCCGGCCCATGTAGAACTCCAAGGAAAGGTAGTAAACTCTCTGGAAAGGAAGAAGAAATTGTCATTGCAACTTGCCAGGATTGGAGATTCTGGGGTTCGAACCTGGGGTTCTCTGCATGCAAGGCAGGAGCAGGAGTCCTTAGGAAGTGATCCTGAACATGCTCTCTTGATTTATCGAGTTCCAGGTAGGTAGCCGTGTTGGTCTGCCATAGTCAAAACAAAATAAAAAATAAAAAATTCCTTCCAGTAGCACCTTAGAGACCAACTAAGTTTGTTCTTGGTATGAGCTTTCGTGTGCATGCACACTTCTTCAGTAGTGTTGTGATTCGAGTGTTGAACCTAGGAGATCAGAAGAAGTGTGCATGCACACAAAAAGCTCATATCTGAAGAAGTGTGCATGCACACGAAAGCTCATACCAAGAACAAACTTAGTTGGTCTCTAAGGTGCTACTGGAAGGAATTTTTTATTTTTTATTTTGATTTTTCGAGTTTTCAACAAACACAGGGATTGTGTTATAAAGGGAAAGAGAAGAGAAGAGCCAGCAAACCTAGACGAACCACAAACCACCAGCAAAGGTCAATTCGACGCAATTCATTCTCTGCCAGACACGTGCTTAGCATTCCAGGAACATTTCCCCCACCAAACATACTCCATTCCGTCACGGTTTGTACATCGGTGAGCAAACAGTCCCGTTGCCCAACACGCAGCAACCGTCTCCAGAGCCAAATGGCAGGGTTAGGATTGCACTGTTTTCAGTTTGGCCCCAGCATGATTGGTGCAAACGACGGACAGCCACCTTTAACAAAATTAAGGTCACTGAAGCCTTAAGAAAACGGCAGCTCTCCTTTCAAAACAACAACAACTAGAAGCCTTTCTGTTAGTCATTATGTCCACTGAAATCCAAAAAAACTTCAGAACCATCTTTAACGTTTGCAGCCATGGCGGCCAGAATTCTGGTAGCAAAAAACTGGAAAGGCAACTTAATTCCTACAAAGCTTGACTGGCAGGTGAAGATGACAGAATACCTGGAACTTGCGAAAATGACTGGGAGAATAAGAGGAAACTCAAATCAGAAAGTGAGCAAAGAAGGGACAATACAGAAAGAATATTTAAAACAATATTGTGAAAATGCAAATCTCCCGACAGGTATAGATTGAATCTTGAATATTTTATAAAAAATCATAAAAGTAAATAAAAAAATTCTTGATATGTAATAGAAATAACAGGAAGTGCGTATAGGTTAAGGTTCTTTAGAAAGCACAATGAGGTGATTCGGAAGTCAAAAATATGTGTGATGTTAAATGATGTGCAGTCAATTAATGTTCAGTTGTCATTGTGGAATTGCTTTTGTCTGTTTGTGTTGTATGTTTTGCAATAAACATAATAATTTTTAAAAGGGGGGGGGGAGAAAAGAAAGAAAACGACAGATCTCGGAGACAGGGGCCGGGGATCAAACCAGGGCCAGGTGTGCCATTTGGGCAGGGAAGGCAGTGGCACCAAAAAAGCCATACATAAATAAACTTGCCTTGATGCAGGGGTTTTTTCTGCCTGCTGTAGGTGTGATGTATGTGTCTTTAAGTGTGGAATCTCATTGTGTACACCTGAATCCTATTAGCTGGGATACAGGTATTTTAGTTGTAATCTGTTCCCCTCCCATTCATTCATTTAGTTGTTTTCCTCCCTCCTCGGGGGGTGTGGGTTGTCGTCGCTGTGTATGATTCTTTAATAAACAATGGCTGTTTAGTAAGGACTGCTTTGGCAGCGCTGTTTCCTCATTGCCGAGGTCCAGGGTTTTCTCGGAGACATTACATGGTGTCAGAAGTGGGATTCTTTTCGACCCCCGTATCCTCTTGTGCTCCAAGGAAACCTGGCAGAGAATTGGAGACTATGGGAGCAAGCTTTTCCGTGTGTATTTGACGGCGTCTGGAGCTGACTGCTTTTCAGCAAAGAGGCAGGTTGCCGTTTTGTTGAACGGTGTAGGAGAAGAGGCGGTACAGATTTATGAGACATTTAGTTTTCCTGATGACGAAACACAGACTGTGGATGAGGTTCTGGAAGAATTTCAAAAGTACTGCACTCCACGAAAAAATGTGATATTTGAAAGGTATTCTTTTTGGAATCATCCTTGGAAGGTGGGGGACACTGTTGAACGCTTTGTAACTGAACTTAAATTAAGAGCTGGCAGATGTGAGTTTGGTTCGGCATTTAATGAGTTGGTCAGAGATAAGCTTGTTTTTAGTGCACCGGAGAGGTTGCAGCAGAAGTTGTTAAAGGAGTCTGACCTTACTCTCGAAAAGAATGTCGAGATTTGTCGAATAGTACAAATAACAGCAAACCAGCTCAGTGAGATGTCTACTATGGCGAAACAGCTTGATGAAACGGCAGAGATAAGAGAGAACTTCGAAGTCCCAGTACAGACTCTTGGGAATGTGAACTCACGTTTGGGGCAGAGACAAGACTATGGTGGATACAGAGGATGTTTTCAGTGTGGGAGTACACATAAGTTTCAGAAGTGTCCGGCGTTAGGAAAAGTTTGTCATAAGTGTGGCAAGAAAATCATTTTGCCAGGATGTGTAAGGCAAGACATCACAGTAGGGGCGCTTTATTTCCTCTGCTTGGGTAGCCTTAAATAGAACAAATCTTAGAAGGCACCCCCTGTCTAACCCCTGTGCAACACCCGCTGCTCAGAAAATTAGGGAGAGAGCCCACACACAGGGGCGTAGCAAGGTAAATTGGTACCTGGGGGCAAAAAATTTTTTGTCAAACCCCCCCCCCCAGGCATGGGAAGGTCAGGTGGTACCCGGTGCGGAAAATTTCTTGTCAACCCCCCCATTGATTCCCCCCCCCCGCAAAAATGGTTTTACGTTATTTCATATTTTCTTACAAAGGAATAATAACAAGTAATAATAATAATAAACTTTTATTTATATCCCGCCCTCCCCGGCCGAAGTCGGGCTCAGGGTGGCTAACATCAGATACATAACATTGGTATAAAATCAAACAATAATTAAATTACCTCCTAAAAACATCTCAAAATCAAATTAAAGTCTAATTAAAGGCAGCCCTGTTTAGGGAAGTTTTTAAACTGTGACTTTGTATTGTATTTTGGTATTTGTTGGAGGCCGCCCAGAGTGGCTGGGGAGACCCGGCCAGATGGGCGGGGTATAAATAATAAATTATTATTATTATTATTATTATTATTATTATTATTATTAGATGGCTTTCCACAGGGTTAGGGTTGGGAACAGTAAGTGCTCCACTGAACTGAAATTTCAGCCTTCATGACATAGGAAAACAGCCAAGTGAACAGCTATTTTGGTGGAGGAGGGTCAAGATATTAACTGATATGCATGAAATTTCATATATAGCTATATAATCCCTAGTATAGTAAGATAAGACCTTCGGAGCAGGCATTTTAAAAAAAATTTTTTTTAAAAAAATTCCTTCATAATTTGTCACCCCCTCCGCCCCCCCTTGCTATGCCCCTGCCCACACAAATCACCGATATTCAAGTCAGGAGGAAACATATTCAGTGCTAAAATATAGCCTGCTAAAATTCATAGGCTTATCCCCGCTTCTGATCATCACTTTTCCAACACTTATCAGGTGGTTTGGGGCAATTTTCATTATTTTGTTTTATTGGTTTTGTCATCAATGATGAGCATTTGCATGATAAAACAATGAAATAGGTGAGCTGTGCATGCTTTTAAGAGGATTTCTACTCCTGCAAGAGTTTGGGGCTCATCAGGACAGCTCTGGTCCCAGCTCCCCCAGTGACCAACCCCTTTGCTGTAAAGGTAAAGGTAAGGTAAAGGACCCCTAGATGGTTAAGTCCAGTCAAAGGCGACTATGGGGTTGCAGCGCTCATCTTGCTTTCGGGGTGAGGGAGCCAGAGTTTGTCCACAGGCAGCTTTCCGGGTCATGCAGCCAGCAGGACTAAACCGCTTCTGGCACAATAGAACACCGTGACGGAAACCAGAGCGCACGGAAACGCCGTTTACCTTCCCGGCAGAGCGGTACCTATTTATCTACTTGCGCTGGCGTGCTTTCGAACTGCTAGATTGACAGGAGCTGGGACAGAGCAACGGGAGCTCCACCCCGTCGTGGGGATTCGAACCGCCGACCTTCCGATCAGCAAGCCCAAGAGGCTCAGTGGTTTAGGCCGCAGCGCCACCTGCGTCCCTTTCCCTTTCCCCTTTGCTGTAAAGCACAGCTCACTATGGAAAGAATCACGGAATTGAAAGGGACACCCATGGGTCATCTAGTTCAACCCCCTGCCTGGCAGGAATCGCAGCCAAAGAATCCCTGGCCGATGGGAAGCCAACTTCTGTTGAAAAACCTACATGGAAATAGCACCCACCCCTTTATGAGGGAGTCCGTTCCACTGGCAAATTGCACTTGCCATCAGAAAGGTTCAGTTAGGATTTCCTTTCTTGCGATCTGAATCTGTTGGTTCGGTTCCTACCCTCTGGAGCAGCAGAAAGCAAGCTTGCTCTGTCTTACACACCCTGGCACCAGCTCCTGGTGTGAGCTATACATGCTGGCTCAGGGGCCAACCCTGGGTCCCATCTTTTGAGGCAAGACAGGACTTTTCTAAACTTAAAATTAGAGGCAGGGTGGAAGGTGGCTCTGAAAGTCTCTAGGATGAAGCGCCGAATCAAAGATGGAAGCCGGAGAAAGGGCAGATTAGGAGCAAAGATCTGTCAGCAGAGAGCCTGTCCACCTCACTTCAGAAAGGGCTTCCGACTGATGTCACAAATGGGATTACTCCTTAATCTACCAGGCTAAAGCTCCACATGAAAGGCCGTTAACAGTCAAAAACCTGACTGTTAAGAGATGGTTAAGTCAATCCAATTGGAGGAGGGCAACCAGCTATTCCACGCTGGATTTAGATCTGCCTTTCAGCCTATCGCTTTTCAGGATTGGCAGTGACAAGGTCTCTTCCAGCCCTATTAAGAAACGTATCTTTCAAAGCTGGAGAAGGCAGGGATTGAACCAGAGACCTTCTGTGCGCAAGGCATGGATTCTGCTAATAAGCTGGGCCCGGTCCTCACCACCAGGAAATTCACAGGGAGAAGAAAGTCAATTCCGTTTTCATTTTTTGTGCTTTTTTTGGCATGGCATTTTCATTCAGGCTTTGTCATAATGAGGTACCGCGAAAACAAGGTAATCTAAACAAAAGCAGAAAGAGAAAGAGAAAGAGAAAGGTCTCACTCAAAGGTAGTTCACCTGGGAGCTTCCCTTTCTTCTCTGAGACTCCCACCCTGGAAGATCTTCTGTCCCCTGCCTCTGATGCAGAAACTTTCATCAACCATCTATCACCTTCCTTGACCCAGAGTAGAGGCCATCAAATGAAAGAAGAACTGTAGAGTTGGAAGGGATCCTGAGGATCATCCAGTCCATGCATGTCCAACTCCCAAGAGAATGTGATCTACTCCCAGTATTAAAAAAAAACTGGCAGTGATCTACTCCTTGGAGGGAGGAGGAACATGCGTGGGGTGGGGGGATTGCCCACAGTTGTTGAGCTTTTGGGGGGAGGATTGCAAAGAGTTTTTTAGCTCCCTCCCTCCCGTAACTTTTTGTACACGATAAGGATCCCGCGATCTGCCAGGATCAGCCGGGGATCTACCTGATCTAGTCCAACCCCCTGCAATGCAGGACTATGCAGCTGTCCCTTACCGGGATCGAACCTGCAACCTTGGCATTATCAGCACCACGCTCTAACCAACTGAGCTATCTAGGTGAAAAGGGAATACATAGCAAAAGCAAAGGAATGAATGAATAATAATAATGGAATGAAAAGAGAAAGAAGTAAAGAAGACTTCTGCCATTCTGTTTGCAATTTAAAGAGAAACCACTTAATTTACAATTCTTGAACCAACAAGCAAAAGCCTGCTGGATCAGGCCAGTGGCCCATCTAGTCCAGCATCTTATTCTGACAGTGGCCAACCAGATGCCCCAGTTCTCCGCTCCTGGGATTTCCAGCAATTGGGATTCAGAAGCATTGCTGCCTCCAACTTAAAACACAGCCATCCTTCGAAATCCACATTTTGCCAGGTAGCCCTGTGACCATCACCCTCAAATATGGAGGCATTCGCAAAGAGTGTGCGTAAAAATGCATTTATCAGTGAAAACTATCATGAAAGGCAAGTGATAAGAAGCCTGGGTCAAGGACTCAAGTTACCTGCCTAAGAGACTGTCAGTGTCCGAGTAGGGAGAGAGACCAGGATGCTGAAGTCAAAACAAAATAAAAAATAAAAAATAGAAAAATTCTTCCAGTAGCACCTTTTGTTGTTGTTCAGTCGTTCAGTCGTGTCCGACTCTTCGTGACCCCATGGACCAGAGCACACCAGGCATGCCTATCTTTCACTGCCTCCCGCAGTTTGGCCAAACTCATGCTAGTCGCTTCGAGAACACTGTCCAACCATCTCATCCTCTGTCATCCCCTTCTCCTTGTGCCCTCCATCTTTCCCAACATCAGGGTCTTTTCTAGGGAGTCTTCTCTTCTCATGAGGTGGCCAAAGTACTGGAGCCTCAACTTCAGGATCTGTCCTTCTAGTGAGCACTCAGGGCTGATTTCTTTGAGAATGGATAGGTTTGATCTTCTTGCAGTCCATGGGACTCTCAAGAGTCTCTTCCAGCACCAGAATTCAAAAGCATCAATTTTTTGCCGACCAGCCTTCAGTTTGTTATTGGTATGAAGGAGGTCTGAAGAAGTGTGCATGCACACGAAAGCTCATACCAAGAACAAACTTAGTTGGTCTCTAAGGTGCTACTGGAAGGATTTTTTATTTTTTTATTTTTTATTTTGTTTTGACTATGGCAGACCAACACAGCTAGCTAGCTACCTGTAATAGGATGCTGGAGACATCTCACTTATTTGGGTTAGAGACATTACACAAGGCACATGTTGCACAACGACATGTGTGTGTCATGTGTGCCTATATAGCCAGGTCCCCAAAAGCAACAGGAGGACAGCCCAGCAGGGCACCAGAGCTGCTGTTTTTTGTCCTGCCACACACAATGCCAAGCAAAACACCCTGATCCCGGACCTCGCCCTTGCTGGAACAATGGGAGCATCACATTTCTCCCTTGAGGAGTGGCGGCATGCAAAGGCATGTGGCCCTTGCAATTCAACCAAAGATGGCACATCCATCACCACCTCAAGCCTGTCTGATTTTCCAAGGGCCACACCTAACCCCGCCAGGCGACAGTTTCCAAGAAGCAGTCAAGGGGTGATTTACACACCTGCACGGACCCACCGCCAATTTATTAATCACCTTCTAAATCATCGCGCCAAGGCAATTTCCATGTAGGATAATTTAAAGAAGTTAGGTCCTGGAACTCCTGATTTTTCAGCATGGGAACTTTGCCCCTGCTGATTTTGAAAAGATATATCCCACCTGTTCAAGAAACGGAGGCCTGTTAGCAATCCAAAGCAGGTTATATAAACTGTGGAACAATCCGCAATTTAACCAAATCATAAATAGAAATCTGAGTCCAGACAGACAGGCCAGCTAAGCAAGAGCCTGCTGGACATCAGGCCAATGTTAGTTTAGGTTGATGGTCGTCACTGCCTCTTGTGGCAGGGAGTTCCATAGCTAAACTGTGTCAAAACAGCAATAAGAGCCGCTTTCTGGCTTGCCCCGCATGTCTCACCTTGGGGTCCTTCTCGTAGTAGTACTGCTGGGTTCGGATCCACCTGCCCACCAGGTGATCGCGGACAGTGTGGGCTAGGGCAAAGTAGTAGTCGCGATGAGTGGCCACATTGCGGTCTTTGACCAGGGTGAAGTGGAGGTGCCGGTTGAAGCCTTTCTTCAGCTCCGCCACGTTCTCCACGCCAACGATGCCACGGATACTGATCTGCTTCCGCTTCTCCTGGTCCGTCAGAGGCCGAGACATGGCTGTCGGAGGAAGGAGACGACAGCGCTGGGTGCCCTTCACACAATACGGCCCAGCCGCCAAGAGAGAGAGAGAGAGAGCGGCCGGGAAGGCAATGAACTCTGGAGCTCCCAGTCAGCAGCCGGGTGCAGCCCTCTCTTGCTCAAGCCAACCTCCCTCTGTGGGCCTGAGAAGCGACTGAATGAAGGGAGGACGAGGAGGAGGAGGAGGAGGAGTCTGGTTTAAAAGTGAGCTCGCCTCTAAAAGAAGCAGCCGGGAGATTGCCCCTTTCCTGGACACAGGTGGAATTGAGGGTTTGGGCTGGCATTTAAGTTCCTAAACTTAAATTAGAAAATTAAGTTTCACCTTTTTATTTTTTGCATCCTGTGGGTTCAGTTTGAGTGGCACGCTTCTATGAGAGGTGCAGGAGATGGAGGGGCTGGAAACTGGGGGAGGGAGACTACATCAGTTATTGCCCCCACTGCCTTGGCAACTGGGTTTGCAAAGGTGCATATTGCACCCAGTAATAATAATAATTATATATATACACACACACACACACACACACACACACACACCACATCTGGGTTTCCCATCTGGGTGGGTTTCCCCAGCCACTCTAGGCGGCTTCCAACAAAATATTAAAATACAGTAGTCCATCAAACATTAAAAGCTTCCCTAAACAGGGCTGCCTTCAGATGTCTTCTAAAAGTCTGGTAGTTTGACATCTGGTGGGAGGGTGTTCCACAGGCCGGGGTGCCACTACCGAGAAGGCCCTCTGCCTGGTTCCCTGTAACTTAGCCTCTCTCAAGGTGCATATTGGGGTTGCAAAGGTGGGAAATCAGAGCTTGGGGTGCACCACCTCAGATTGCAAATGTGGGCTTACATGATGGAATACTCTTACAAATGAACACACCCCCTGTACCTAGACAGCTAGCATGTCAGGCAGAAGGGGGTCTAGAAGAGAGCATTGTTTTATAGGAACTCTCAACTGCAGCCTGAAGTGTTCTGCCCAAACCCAGATTACATGCTTCAGTGCTAACCAGGCCAGTCACAATGAAAGAGAAAACCTTTTCTGCCCAAGAAAGACGGGAAGTTGCCAGGCAGCAACTTTAGACACGGTGAGGCAGCAAGAAAAGAACCTCAATTTCCTCCTTTTTGCACACGAGTCCTGGATCCCCCGTTTGTGCTTTCATGAAAGCCCAGATAAATTGGTTGCAGCACAATGTGCTACGTCTCTCTCCAAACCGCTTTGGACTTTGATACGAGTCAGTTCATACAATCCTGGAGTAGGAAGGGACTCCTGAGGGTCATCTAGTCCAACCCCCTGCAATGCAGGAGTCTTTTGCCCACTGCGGGATTCGAACCCATGGCCCTGAGATGAAGAGTCTCGTGCTACCCCAGTGTGAATATTTTATTTTCACTTTGGTTATTGCAATCTATATCTTGCCCTTTGTCCCAAAGGAGTCCAGGGTGGCAAGCGACACCCTTTGCAAATACAGTTACACGAGAACGTAAGAAAGTAGCCTGCTGGAACAGGTCCAAGGCCCATCTAGCCCAGCATTTTGGACCCGAGTGCAGCAGTAATTCTTCCTGCTTGGGATTCCCAGCAACTGGTGGTCAGAGAAAGCAGCAATGGGGCAGTTTTCAAATCAAAAGTCCACCATGCAGGCGAGATGGGTCTCCTACTTGACTGCAGACTAGCCTTCCCCAGCCTAGCGCCCACCAGATTTTTGGACTACAATTCCCATCAGACTGGAGAATAAATAAATTTATTTACTGCTTGCATTTATACTCCAAAGGAGCTCAAGGTGGTGCACCCCCCCTCCTCATTTAATCCTTGCAACAGCCCTGTGAGGTAGGCTAGGCTGAGAGGTCTGGCCCAAGGTCACCCAGCGAGCTTCATCTGAACTCTGGTCTCTCGCAGGTCCTAGTCTAACCACTACACCACACAGCCTCTTGGTGTAGAAAAGCCAAATTCAGTCCCTTTCCAAACTAAAGACTGTGATCAGTGGGACAAAACACCAATGTAGAGATCCCAAAAGCAATTTAAGCCTCGGGTTTGAGAAGGTCCAAAATCAATGAGACTTGTTTAACTTGTCCTGGGGCAGAAGCCGCACTTGTGGGTCAGAGAAGGTCAGTGGCAGAAATAACGCCCTATGCAGAGGCATTCTTACTCAGAAGGAGACCTCACTTGCTCCCGAGTAAGCATACTTGGGATTGCACTGTGTGGCCCCAAATCTAAGCACGCTTACTCCGAATTAACTGCCACTGCGTTCTATGAGGCTTACTCTCCCGCAAGTAAGTGCGTGCACGGAAGCGCAGCGTCACTTCTGAGCTGCCCCTATGGGAAAAAGATTGAGACCTTTCCGTCTCAAAGTGGATGAGGGGCTCTTTCCCCGCAGAGAACGCGCGTCACCCCGGCAGCCGACGGAAGCGTTCACGTTCCTCTTGCGGACCTCAGAAGTGCAACACGCCTCTTTCAGAGTCACGTGTGAACTGTGGCTTTTTTGCCTGAAAGGGGGACAGGCACAGGCAAGGAAATTCACTTAAACAGAACCACCTGCACTCTTCCCTTTCACTCTTCCATGGGGAGCTGGGCGGGGGGGAACATCCTTGAAAAAAAGTTGACCCCCTTCAGAAGGGGCTGGAAGATTCGAGTTGTGCGCATGATTGTGTGTGGGGGGGGGTCCCCCTCCACCCCAAGGAAGTGCCTCCTTGCACCCGAGAAAGTTCAGAGCCAACCGCTTGCCTCGCTTCTACCCCGGGTCCTGTGCGCTTTTACGCACCCTTTGCAGCAGCGCCCACCCGGACCGCTCCCCCTCCTCCCCTTGCGCGCTTACTTGGGAGGGGTCAGAGGGAGGGAAGGGGGGGCACCCTGCCCTCCCCTCCCCAAAATGCCCGAAAAACTTTTCCCCCTGGGGCGTGTCCTGCAGGACTCTCCCTCGCTTGCGGCCCCCAGCCAGGGAGCCACCCCATGTAGGACAAGCGCGCAGACGGGCGTCGCCTATCGCGAAGCATTTACCTGCGCTGGATCCCGGGGCGGCAGAGGATCGTGTCCCCTCTCTTTTCGGGGTTCGGTGCTGCGCAAAAACGTTTCGAGGATCTTTCCCGGAAAGAGCCAAGGCCCGCCCCCGCCCCTCTTTTTATAGGCTGCCATTGGCCGAGGCGGACGCCTGTTAGCCCCCGGACCCCGCCTCCTAATCGCTGGACAGGGAAGTTTTCTTGCCCGAAGGGGCGGGCGGAGCAGCGCAGCCTTGGAATGGGGAAGCGGGGAGGGATCGGGCTCCGGACTGGCTGCTGCCCTTCCCCCGGTGCTCCTTCTTCCTTCCCCAGCCGCTTTGGCGTTGCTCCGGTTGCAGGAGGGATGGCAGGCGCAGCCAGGAGTTTGCCAGGCCCCGAGGGCAGGGCGGGCAGGCAGGGACGTGAAGCGGAAATCGGTGGCCCTCACCCCATCTTTACCCGAGAGTAAGCCCCATTGAGCTCAAAGGGCCTTACCTCCGAGTAGGCAAAGCTATTGGATCGTTGGTGGACCAGCTCCGTGCCAGATTTAGGTTTCTAAGCGATTTGCACGCATGGCGTTTGCGCAGTGGTGAAGAGGGCGTCTGGATTAAAAGACTCAGTGAAACGGCACCGTGGGAAAGCGTTGGGGGGTAGCGTCCGTGGTTAAAATATGTATTTAAATATTGCACGGTGAGGAAAGGGGGGGGCAGAAGCTTCTTGCAAAAGGATAAGAGCTTGTCGGTAGGCAATTGCAAGGGTTCCTGCCTCTCTTCCTTTCCCACCCGCCACCTTTAATAAATTGTCCGGATTCAACAGGACAAGTTTCTATCCATCTTGGATGGATGAGAAACGCTTTTCTCCCTCTCTCATAATACAAGAACCAGCGGACATCCTATGAAGCAGAATGCCAGCAAAGTCAGGGCATTCACAGTTGAACTAAACAAAAAAAAATCCTTCCAGTAGCACCTTAGAGACCAACTAAGTTTGTTCTTGGTATGAGCTTTCGTGTGCATGCACATGTATCTGAAGAAGTGTGCATGCACACGAAAGCTCATACCAAGAACAAACTTAGTTGGTCTCTAAGGTGCTACTGGAAGGATTTTTTTTTTTTTTTTTTTTGTTTTGACTATGGCAGACCAACATGGCTACCTACCTGTAACTGGAACAGTTGAACTAGTTCTAGATCTGCCTGGTTTTGGCACAGAAACTACTTGGGTCACCTTGTTTGATGACCTCTGTCAGGAGAAAAAGAGGGGGAATGTGTTCCTGTTAATTCTCCTCAACTTCTCTGCAGCTTTTGATACTACTGTATCGACCATGGTGTCCTTCTGGAGCAGCTGTCCAAGTTAGGGGTGAGTGTTGCTTGGAGAGGGTTCTTTGGCCCCATGGAGCCTTCAATGTGGGTTTCCTCGGGCTTCAGTTTTATCCCCTATGCAGTTGAACATCTCCATGAAACCACTGAGTGGAGTTGTCCAGGGTTTTGGAGTACCTTGTCAGCAATATGCTGATGACAACTCTTACCAGTATTTCTCCTGTACATCTGCAGAAGTGTGCATGCACACAAAAGCTCATACCAAGAACAAACTTAGTTGGTCTCTAAGGTGCTACTGGAAGGAATTTTTTGTTTTGACTATGGCAGACCAACACCTGTATCTGCAGGTGAGGCAGTGGAAGTGCTGGACAAGTGTCTTGCCTCACTAATGGACTGGATGAAAGCCAACAAACTGAAGCTCTGTCCAGATAAGACAGAGGCACTGTTAGTGGGTGGTTCCCTAGACCAGATGGATGGGAGGTTGCCGGCTCTTGATGGGATTCTACACCATCTGAAGGAGGGTCGTTTGAGGCTCAGGTGGCCTCAGTGGCCCAGAGTGCCTTCCATCAGCTTTGGCTGGTGGCCCAACTGTGCCCCTAGCTGGACAGGTTTTGCCAAAGTACTGCTCTGATAACCTCTAGGTTAGATTACTGCAACACATTATTCATAGGGCTGCCTCTGAAACTTCAGCTGGTGCAGAATTTGGTGGCTCACCGGGGCAAGACATTTTGATCATCTTACGCCTATCCTAGCCCAACTGCACAGGCTGCCGGTTAGTTTCCAGGCCCAGCGCAAAGTGCTGGTTTTGACCTATAATGCCTTAAACTGCTCAGGCCTGTGATACTTCAAGGACCGCCTCTCCCCATATTCGCTGACCTGGACCCTGCAATCATCATCTCAGGCCCTTAGTTTGTGGGACCCTCCCCCCTCCACAAAAGCTCCAGAGCATGGCAGCTTGAAAATGGGCCATTTCTACAGTGGTTCCCTGTTTGTGCAATGCTCTCCCCAGGGAGGTTTGGCTGGTGTCTTTATCACATACCCTTAGGCCTCAGGTGGGAAAAAACACACATTCCTCTTCATCCAGGCCTTTGTCTGATTAACATCCTATAAGAGAGCTCTCCAAACTGGCAGTGTGTGTCAGCTGCAGTGTGTAGGTGTGTCGCACAAACGCTCTGTGTGCTCCTTCTGGGGCTGGAAGGGGGTTAGTTTAGCCCAGGGGTAGGCAACCTGTGGGCTGGATGCGGCCCAATCGTCTTCTAAATGTGGCCCGTGGATGGTCCGGGAAGAAGAAGAAGAGAGTTTGGATTTGATATCCCGCTTTTCACTACCCAAAGGAGTCTCAAAGCGGCTCACATTCTCCTTTCCCTTCCTCCCACACAACAAACACTCAGTATGTTTTTACATGAGTAGAATTTGTCCTTTTATTTAAAATGCATCTCTGGGTTATTTGTGGGGCATAGGAATTCGTTTATCCCCCCCCCCCAAAAAAGAATATAGTCCAGCCCACAACATGGTCTGAGGGACGGTGGACCGGCCCACGCTGAAAAAGGTTGCTGACCCCTGGTTTAGCCTCTGGTTTGCTAGCGAAACTGATTTACTGTGTCGCGAATTGATGCATGTCTACAAAGTGTGTCACCGAGATGAAAAGTTTGGAAAGCTCTGTCCTGTACACTTTTAAATCTGTTGGGGGTGGGGTTATTGGTTTGTTTTCGTTCTTGCTTTTTATGTATTTTGTGGTTGTTGTTTTTAAAAAAACAAACCATTGTATACAAATTTAAATAATAATAATATAACTAATAAAATAATAACAATAACACCCTCGGGAGGCAGTGATGGCCACCGACTTGGATGACTTTCATAGAGTATTAGACAAATTCATAAAGAGAAAAGCCATCAATGGCTACCATGTTTTCTCTCGCTGTCTGAGGACAGTATGCCTCCAAGTTCCTGGGAATCACAGGTGACGCAAACGGAGTTGCAGTTGGGTCCTGCTTGTGGGATTCCCAGAGGCCTCTGGTTGGCCACTCTTGAGAACAAAAGCTGGGTGGCACAAGAGCCAGTGTGGTGTAGTGGTTAAGAGCGGTAGACTTGTAATCTGGTGAACCGGGTTCGCGTCCCCGCTCCTCCACATGCAGCTGCTGGGTGACCTTGGGCTAGTCACACTTCTCTGAAGTCTCTCAGCCCCACTCACCTCACAGAGTGTTTGTTGTGGGGGAGGAAGGGAAAGGAGAATGTGAGCCGCTTTGAGACTCCTTCGGGTAGTGATAAAGCAGGATGTCAAATCCAAACTCTTCTATTAGGTGGTCCAGCATGCAGGCTGCTCTTATATTCTTAGGAGCACGTGAGCCTTCGCAGGTACAGGAAACACAGAGACCCAATTTTCTAGGCATAATAGCTTTAGGGCCATTTGGTTCTATATCTCTCCATTCCATCTGAATCAGGAGAGGCAGTTCAGGTACTGAACTGGTGTCCGGAGGCAGGGATGGGGGCCAATAAACCAAACTGGAATCCTGGCATGGCAGAGGTTAGATGAGTCAGTGATGCTGAGCTTCAGGAATCAAGGTGCCGACCTATTCTGTGTGAGGTCCCCTCCCCCCCCCCCCCCGGAAAAAGCAGGTACCGTATTTTTTGCTCCATAGGGCGCACCTCATTTTTAGAGGAGGAAATAAAAGCCCTGGTTTTTTTGAGGATCAGCTAAAAGTTTTGCAGCTTTTTTGCAAAGGGAAAAGCCCTGGTTTTTTTGAGGATCAGCTAAAAGTTTTGCAGCTTTTTTTGCAAAGGGAAAAGCCCTGGTTTTTTGAGGATCAGCTAAAAGTTTTGCAGCTTTTTTTGCAAAGGGAAAAACCCTGTTTTTTGAGGATCAGCTAAAAGTTTTGCAGCTTTTTTGCAAAGGGGGAAAAGCAAAGAGGAAAAGCCCCATTTTTATGGGGTTCAACTCACATTTCTGCAGCTTCTAAAGGAAAGGGAGCCTTTTCTACAGTTTCCAGCCAGTCACATGTCGCTGGGGAAACAAACAACCTCCCTCTGCAGCACATTCAACAAAGGAGGGCGGGGCTGAAAGGGAGCCGGGACTCTTATCTCTCTCCCGATCTCTTGCTGATCAGCTGCTGAGCGGGGTCCTTTCAACACCCCCTTTTCTCTTTGTAAAATAAAAAGCATGATCCTCTTTTGGCCCCTGGGCAATTCAGCTCCAGGGACCACCATTCGCTCCATAAGACGCACAGGTATTTCCCCTTACCTTTCAGCTCCAGGGACCACCATTCGCTCCATAAGACGCACAGGTATTTCCCCTTACCTTTTAGAAGGAAAAAAGTGCCTCTTATGGAGCGAAAAATACGGTAAGTAGTTTGGGAGTGCTTCACAATTCTAAGCTGTGTCCGGAGGCACAGGTGACTTCAGTGGCAAGGAGGGCTTATGGCCAGCTGTGGGTGGTTCACCAGCTATAGACATTCCTGGTGACCCATGCACTAATAGATTACTGCAATGCACTCTGCATGGAGCTGCCCTTGAAGATGGTCTGGAAGTGCAGAACGATCAAGGGGACGCAGGGAGTCCCCTATGAAGAATGGTTGCAGCATTTGGGGCTTCTGGGTTTAGCTTAGGAAAAAGGCGGGTGAGGGGCGGCGGGATAAAAGTTTATAGAATTATACATGACATGCAGAAATTGGAAACCGTTCCGCATCGCACACCTGATCTGGCACATGGAGCCTGGCTTCCCCTAACCTCTCCAACTGAACCAAGAGCCAATGATAGGATTATAGTCTGAAAGGGAGCTTAGATCCCATTTGCCCATCAAGGAGATGCTAACTCCAGACAGAAGAGGAGCTCAGAGGGCCCTTGTAAATGGAATTTAGATGTCAAGGAGAGGGTGTCCTTTGCCTGGCGACGGCGCCTGCAGTAATTCTGCTTTAGAGGGTTGGCCGAGGCCCGTGATATTAGAGGCGACAGGAGAAAGGAGCTTTCTCTGATGTTGGGCCTGGGAAGGATGCAAAGATGGTGAGTGGGGCAGACTGCTCACAGCAGGGGGTGCCCGCTGCACCTCAGAGGAGGGCAAAGGAGCTGCAGGAGGAGGGCCACCCGCCCTGGCTGCGACTGAATATAGACCTGACATCAATCCATCCTGACGCCATCATTCTCTGCAGATTCCTGCATTACGGTTGCTGGGGGGGAATCAGATGTCAAAGCTGGAGTTTCCTGCAGGAAGGAAGGAAGAGAGGAACACAGGATGCTGCCTTCTACTGAGCCAGACCCAGTGGTCCTCCTAGCTCCATAATGCCTGCACTGACTGGCAGCAGCTCCCCAGGATTTCACATTGCCATCCCTGCCTGGAGATTGAACTGGGAATTTTTTGGGTTGTTTGTTTGTTTCAAAATTATATCTTTCCTCCAAGGAGCTCAAAGCGACCTACTTAGTTCTTTTGCTCCCCATTTTATCCTCACAACAACCCTGTGGTGTAGGTTGGGCTGGGGTGAGCAGCTTCACAGTTGAGTGGGGATTTGAACCCTGGGGCATGGGTGGCGGTGTGGTCTAAACCACTGAGCCTCTTGGGGTTGCTGATCAGAAGGTCGGCGGTTCGAATCCCCGTGACGTGGTGAGCTCCCATTGTTCGGTCCCAGCTCCTGCCAACCTAGCAGTTCAAAAGCACGTCAAAGTGCAAGTAGATAAATAGGTACCACTCCAGCGGGAAGGTAAACGGCGTTTCTGTGCGCTGCTCTGGTTCGCCAGAAGCGGCTTAGTCATGCTGGCCACATGACCCAGAAGCTGTCTGCGGACAAACGCCGGCTCCCTCGGCCTATAGAGCGAAATGAGTGAGAAACCCCAGAGTCGTCTGCGACTGGACCTAACTGTCAGGGATACCTTTACCTTTACCTCCCAGGTCCTAGATCAGGGGTCAGAAAACTTTTTCAGCAGGGGGCTGGTCCACTGTCCGTCAGACCTTGTGGGGGGCTGGACTATATTTTGGGGAAAAAATATGAACGAATTCCTATGCCCCACAAATAACCCAGAGATGCATTTTAAATAAAAGGACACATTCTACTCATGTAAAAACACGCTGATTCCCGGACCGTCCGCGGGCCGCATTTAGAAGGTGATTGGGCCGCATCCAGCCCCCGGTCCTTAGTTTGGGGACCCCTGTCCTAGACCAACACTCTTAGCCACAAAACACACTGGCTTAATATGCAAAGCCTCAACATCAGCACACGAACGCTCTCGCCAAGAACTTAGTTGGTCTCTAAGGTGCTACTGGACAATTTGTTTCTTATTTTTTATATATTTCAACAACAGAGATGTACCTAGGCTCCCTCGTCCCTCCATTGCCCCCTTGGCAAGGAGCTGAATGGGAGCCGCACTTCTAAGTGCACCCTGGGCAACTGGGGAGGGGGCCCTGCTGCGGTGGCTCATGCCAGGAAGCAGATTCCTCCGCTGGGGCACCCAGAGGAACCACCCAGAGCAAGGGAAGAGCAGCTCAGGGAGTAGGCAGCTGGGTGGGCCCCTAGCCACTCCAAGGCAGAGTGGGGAGGCATGAGATGTTGGAACGTGTCCAGAGGAGGGCAACCAAAATGGTCAAAGGCCTGGAAACGATGCCTTATGAGGAACGGCTTAGGGAGCTGGGTATGTTTAGCCTGGAGAAGAGAAGGTTAAGGGGTGATATGATAGCCATGTTCAAATATATAAAAGGATGTCATATAGAGGAGGGAGAAAGGTTGTTTTCTGCTGCTCCAGAGAAGCGGACACGGGGCAATGGATTCAAACTACAAGAAAGAAGATTCCACCTAAACATTAGGAAGAACTTCCTGACAGTGAGAGCTGTTGGACAGTGGAATTTGCTGCCAAGGAGTGTGGTGGAGTCTCCTTCTTTGGAGGTCTTTAAGCGGAGGCTTGACAGCCATCTGTCAGGAATGCTTTGATGGTGTTTCCTGCTTGGCAGGGGGTTGGACTGGATGGCCCTTGTGGTCTCTTCCAATTCTATGATTCTATGATTCTATGAGATTTGTGCCCCCCCTGGGCCTGTCCTCTTGGCAGTGGCCAATCTTGCCACCCCCACTGAACAACTTAGCCTGACACCCTCCAACATCTTGAGTCCCCAAACCGGGATGAGGCTCGATCCTCGGTGGGGCTAGAGGGTACTCTTGTCCGATACCCTGGGGACCAGCTGCCAGTCAGAGTAGGCAATATGGAGCTTGATGGACCAGTGGTCTGACTCAGTATAAGGCAGCTTCCTGTGTTTCTACTATGGGAAAGGCTATAACTCAGTGGCAGAGCTATGTATTTACAATCTATCTGCAAATACTGAAAGATGCATGGGCGACTTGGGAAGGGTTATAGCCAAGTGGCATCTCCAGGGAAGATCTCCTGGGAAACTGCTGCCGGTCAGTGTAGTAAATACTGAGCCAGATGACCAATGGCCTGACTGGGTATATACACTGTACCTTCTTACATCCCTATGATCCTTGCTCTCAAAGGAAACCATTGGGGTATATTTTGCAAAGTCCTTTAGGCCAGGATATCTCAACCTGAAACCCTCCAGATAGTTTGGACTCCACATCCTATGTCAGTCTTTGCTGTCTGAAATTTGGAAAACAATGAGTTAAGCACATGTTTAAATTATTTCCCAATGAAATCCATGGGATGGTAAGTGTGTTTTTCAAGTGTGTGTTTCAATGTTGCCTTAAATAAATCATATTTTATTAATAATATTTACTTATTCACAGGTACCTGGTGTTTTGATATAGAACAATAATTTCCCATTTATGGGCTTTGAAGTGTCCTGTTGTGTGTTTAGTTATTTTAATGGCAAGAAGGTTAAATGGATGCTGTGTTTGTGCGCATGCAGACGCAAAGAGGAATGTTATTGAGTACATTTTCCAAAATCATACTTGCAAAGAATTTGCATCACTGTTCTGTGGGTTGGTGCTTTTTTTTTCATAACACACATTCTCAGTTATGGATGCTGTTGCATATTATTATTATTATTATTATTATTATTACATCAATAGGAGTATAGCGTCTAGATCAAGGGAGGTAATAGTACCACTGTATTCCTCTCTGGTCAGACCTCACCTGGAATACTGTGTCCAGTTCTGGGCACCACAGTTCAAGAAGGATACTGACAAGCTGGAACGTGTCCAGAAGAGGGCAACCAAAATGGTCAAAGGCCTGGAAACAATGCCTTATGAGGAACGGCTTAGGGAGCTGGGTATGTTTAGCCTGGAGAAGAGAAGGTTAAGGGGTGATATGATAGCCATGTTCAAATATATAAAAGGATGTCATATAGAGGAGGGAGAAAGGTTGTTTTCTGCTGCTCCAGAGAAGCGGACACGGAGCAATGGATTCAAACTACAAGAAAGAAGATTCCACCTAAACATTAGGAAGAACTTCCTGACAGTAAGAGCTGTTCGGACAGTGGAATTTGCTGCCAAGGAGTGTGGTGGAGTCTCCTTCTTTGGAGGTCTTTAAGCGGAGGCTTGACAGCCATCTGTCAGGAATGCTTTGATGGTGTTTCCTGCTTGGCAGGGGGTTGGACTGGATGGCCCTTGGAGTCTCTTCCAACTCTAGGATTCTATTATTCAGGTTCATGGAGGAGAGGGCTATCACTGGCTACCAGCCACAATGGCTATGTTCTGCCTCCACAGCTGGAGGCAGCAATGCTTCTGAATGCCAGTTCCTGGACATGTGTTGGAATTCTGCTTGCATCTGGTTGGCCACTGCGAGAAAAGGATGTAGTAGTAGTAGTAGTAGTAGTAATATTTATACCCTGCCCATCTGGCTGGGTTTCCCCAGCCACTCTGGGCGGCTTCCAACAGAAGATTAAAAATACATTAAAACATCAGTCATTAAAAACTTCCCTAAACAGGGCTGCCTTCAGATGTCTTCTAAATGTCATATAGTTGTTTATTTCTTTGACATCTGATGGGAGGGCGTTCCACAGGGCGGGCGCCACTACCGAGAAGGCCCTCTGCCTGGTTCCCTGTAACTTGGCTTCTCGCAGGGAGGGAACCGCCAGAAGGCCCTCGGTGCTGGACCTCAGTGTCCGGGCAGAACGATGGGGGTGGAGACGCTCCTTCAGGTATACTGGGCCGAGGCCATTTAGGGCTTTAAAGGTCAGCACCAACACTTTGAATTGTGCTCAGAAACATACTGGGAGCCAATGTAGGTCTTTCAAGACTGGTGTTATGTGGTCTCGGTGGCCGCTCCCAGTCACCAGTCTGGCTACTGCATTCTGGATTAGTTGTAGTTTCCAGATCACCTTCAAAGGTAGCCCCACATAGAGCACATAGAGTCCAAGCAGGAGATAACCAGAGCATGCACCCCTCTGGCGAGACAGTCTGCGGGCAGGGAGGGTCTCAGCCTGCGCACCAGATGGAGCTGGTAGACACAGAATTGACCTGCGCCTCCATGGACAGCGGTTGGCTTAGATAGACCGTTGGCCTGATCCTGCAGGCTCTGTTTATGTTCTTAGGATGTAAAACAGTATTTAACGAATGCAGTGCGATTTTCCTCGAAAAAGAGGTTTCCTTATCATGGCAATGGCACCCACCTGAGAGGAGCCGGAACAGTTCATGCAAGCAAGAGGAAAGGTTACAACTTCTGGGACCTTCCTGTTAGAGAAGAAGTGAGCAAAAGAGCTGATATGGAGAAAGTGGGGTGCGAAGTTTTTCTCCGTCATAACGCTAAAACTCCTGTCTATCCCATGAAGCCGATTGTTGGAAGATTCAGGAGAAGTTTTGCTGTGAAAACGGTGTGTGGAACAACACTAGGTTGGCGAAGGCTGGGAACAGAATGTGACTATGGCGCCACCTGCTGGGGACAACGGTCTCTTCTGACCTCTGGTGAGTTTTTAAAATGAAAGCAGGAGGTGATTAAAAATAATTAAATGATACCATAGCCCGTTTTCCCCGGTTGTGGGGGGGGAATGCTGCAAAATCAAAATGGCGGCACCAGCATTTAAAAATCCGGATTTTGATCAGCTGCCGTTTTGGGGCGTGCCAGACTGCACAGCAAGTCCATATTTCTAGATACAGGTAGGTAGCTGTGTTGGTCTGCCATAGTCAAAACAAAATAAAAAATAAAAAAATCCTTCCAGTAGCACCTTAGAGACCAACTAAGTTTGTTCTTGGTATGAGCTTTCGTGTGCATGCACACTTCTTCAGATACACTGAAACAGAAGTCACCAGACCCTTAAATATAGTGAGGGAGTGGGGAGGGGTATTACTCAGAAGGGTGGTGGGAATGGGTGATTGGCTGATGGGTGTGGAAAACCTGTTGACGACTGTTAACGACTGCAATTGGTCTTACAGGAAAAAGCAAGGGGTGAGATGGCTAAAGATAGCTTTGTCATGTATAATGAGATAAGAATCCAATGTCTCTATTCAGACCAGGTCTCTCCATGGTTTTAAGTTTGGTAATGAGTTGCAATTCAGCAACTTCTCTTTCCAGTCTATTTCTGAAATTCCTTTGTATTAAGACAGCTACTTTGAGATCTTGTATAGAATGTCCTGGGAGATTGAAGTGTTCTCCTACTGGTTTCTCTGTCTTGTGATTCCTGATATCAGATTTATGTCCATTTATCCTTTGGCGTAGGGTTTGGCCTGTTTGTCCAATATAGAGAGCTGAAGGGCACTGTTGGCATTTGATTGCATACACAATGTTGGAAGATGAGCAATTAAATAGTCCTGAGATGGTATGTTTGATGTTGTTGGGGCCAGTAATGGTGTTGTCTGGTTGTATTTCTAGAGGCACTGAGGAAGAGGCTGGTCAACTCAACAGCTGTGCTTTGGATTCATTTGATGGATTTGTTTCTATAGCGCAGAAACACATGTCCTCATTACTAAAGGCCTAGTTGCAGGGGCCAACGAAAGAGCTGGCAGCCCTAGAAGGCCAAGATGTCAAGGAGGGGGAAACAGACAGACCCCCTACGCTTTTAATTGTTGTTGTTCAGTCGTTCAGTCGTGTCCGACTCTTTGTGACCCCATGGACCAGAGCACGCCAGGCACGCCTATCCTTCACTGCCTCTCGCAGTTTGGCCAAACTCATGTTAGTAGCTTCGAGAACACTGTCCAACCATCTCATCCTCTGTCGTCCCCTTCTCCTTGTGCCCTCCATCTTTCCCAACATCAGGGTCTTTTCTAGGGAGTCTTCTCTTCTCATGAGGTGGCCAAAGTACTGGAGCCTCAGCTTCAGGATCTGTCCTTCTAGTGAGCACTCAGGGCTGATTTCTTTGAGAATGGATAGGTTTGATCTTCTTGCAGTCCATGGGACTCTCAAGAGTCTCCTCCAGCACCATAATTCAAAAGCATCAATTCTACGGCGATCAGCCTTCTTTATGGTCCAGCTCTCACTTCCGTACATTACTGCGCTTTTAATAGCTGCCATGAAATGTAGATGTGCTGCAATTCCCTCTTCCACACAACTATTAAAAGTGCAAGAGGCATTTGTCCTCTATGGCATCCAGCCAATGTAACCCATGCTGTTATTATCCTTGTTATGATTTAAGAGCAGGAGAACACATTGCAAAACCTATAGAGAGACGGCCTATCAGCTGATGTTGTTGTTAGAAAGTTAACAAAATAGCAACCAAGAAATAAACTAAGTACTGCTGCTTATGGGTGTTCATCCCAGAGCATTTCTGAGGAAGGCAAGCAGGATGGCTCAGCCAGACTATGTGTTGTTGTTTAGTCGTGTCCGGCTCTTTGTGACCCCATGGACCAGAGCACACCAGGCACTCCTGTCTTCCACTGCCTCCCGCAGTTTGGTCAGACTCATGTTGGTAGCTTCGAGAACACTGTCCAACCATCTCATCCTCTGTCGTCCCCTTCTCCTTGTGCCCTCCATCTTTCCCAACATCAGGGTCTTTTCCAGGGAGTCTTCTCTTCTCATGAGGTGGCCAAAGTATTGGAGCCTCAGCTTCAGGATCTGTCCTTCCAGTGAGCACTCAGGGCTGATTTCCTTCAGAATGGATAGGTTTGATCTTCTTGCAGTCCATGGGACTCTCAAGAGTCTCCTCCAGCACCAGAATTCAAAAGCATAAATTCTTTGGCGATCAGCCTTCTTAATGGTCCAGCTCTCAGCTGATACTATTCTTCTTGTTACTATTAAATTTTGTAGTTTATTATTATTATTATATTCAGGCAGGTGTATGTATTGTAGACACTCCTGGGCTTCGGGTTGTATTTCGGTAGGTGTCCTCTTACACTCCCTCCTCCCCCCCCCCGACTTCCTCTTCCAAATCCAGGCACCACTCTCCCCCCCAAAAAAGAAACAGTCAGAAACGTTGGCAATTCTTTGACTAAAATCTTTTATTAGAACAACACACAGGACCCCTTTTGGGCCTGGCAGGGCGGCTGTCTGCAGCTAAGGATTGCAATAAGTTGCCAACGACATGTTACGAAGTCACTAGGAATCTATTCTAAGCATCAGAAACATTATCAAGAAGCAGAATCGATGCTGATGGGAAAACAAGGCCGCAGGTGTCCCAGCCACCGAAGCCTGCTTTGGGAACAGAAACCACGAGGAGATCTGCGTCACCCTGCAACCTGTCTCCTCTGCAGCCGAGAAAAACGAAGAGCGTGACTGCGAGGTTAGCACCCATTCAATAAATTATGTTTAACGTAATGCTGGTACAACATCACCATCACAGAGAAAAATCAGTTCTAAAGGGAAGGAAATCCTAGAAGGGAACAATTACTTATTTACAGACATCTCCTTTGTTGTTTTGCTTTGGGTTTCGTTTTTTTTTTTTTGTTTGTTTTTTTGCTGTTAACATTATTACATTGGATTGTTTTCTTCCCACCATTCCTGATTTATCTCCACTCCTGGTTAAATGAATCAAAGCAGATAATTAAATAACTTACGATGAGAAACAATGGAAGAAGAAAGAAAACAATATCTCAACCCTCCGCAGACAACTACCTCTAGAGAGCGCCACCAATCTGAAAGCAAAAGGAAAGGTCAGACCAGCATGCTGTCCGTGCTACAGAGAGAATATTATGGCACCAACCACATGGGATGAACTTGAGGCATCATGGGGTATGTACATGTCATTCGCCAAATTTAGCAGCCGGTCCCAAGATGGGAACAGATTCCGATGGAAGGGTTTGTTAAGGTTTTCTAAAGTTGCCTCCTCTAAAATGGAATGTGGATGGTTGGCATGACCACAGACATCAGCATCCCTATCATATATGGGGCCCCCACTCCCCTGGAGACCCAAAATGCCACAAAACTGCCAGGCTCCAAGACAGAGTGCTGCCCCTCTCCGCTCTGAATTGAAGGATTGGGCTTCCACAAAATCCAGAGTTGCACCATTGAAATACAAGGGCTCTCTTGTGCTTCTTCTCTTGTTGGAACAACATCTCTGATGCTCTGGAGCTGTCCCAGGTCCTGACTTGTCACCTGCTGACAGCTACCAGCCTCCTACCAACCTCCTGACCACATTGCCTGTTCTCAGACATAATCCAGACTAGTTTCCTTATAAAGCATTGCTCAGCAAATGCTCAACAAATCCTTCTGCCCCTGGTGTAAACTGATACATGGAAATGCATGTAAATATGCAATGACCGAGGCCTTATCTGCGCTCGCATTTTACTGGGCCATCTCAAATTGCAGTTAGAGGCAGCTGCTAGGTGGGTCTTTCAGGAGCAGAGGTGGCTGAGTATTTCACTGCAACATGGTTCCTTCCAGTTCGGCAGAAACGTAATGACAGAGAGCCAGCCTGGGTTGACACTGCGACACAGTTAAACAATACAAAGAGCAGATAATAATATTATGGTGATACAGAAGAAGTGCATTTGGATGGGTGAGGGTGATGCCGGCTGGCCTGGTTTCAAACCAGGAAGGTGGCAACCGTGAGAGGTAGCCATGGCAATGAGAATATTTAATTTCCTGAGATTGTGAAAGGAAGGCATTCCTGTTCTCTTCTTTCTTCCCCTCTCCATGTCTGTCATGGACCACAAAGGAATGCTAGATCTGCCTCATAGTTGTTTTAAGGCAAAGTCATCACTGTAGCCAATTTTGAAACGCCGCTATGCAAAATGGTTAGGCATCCTGACACACACACGTGGACACGAGGCGAGATGGATGCTATGCAGTCAGAGAAAACAGAATCGTGCTGCATCAAGCTGGTTTGCAGAATCAAAAAGGACCCCGCAAGCAGCCCCCCCCCAACTGAACCAAAAAGCAGCTGCCCATTTAGATCGGATTATCCAAAATTGACAGCTCTGTGTTGACGTGGTCAGGGAATCTCACATTGTTAACACAGCATCAGACTAGCCAAAGAGCTGGTTTCATCAGTTACCTGCGTGGTATGGAAGCCACCCATGGGTGCTTGCCTCTGATATCTGTAGGAAGCAATCAGTAAGTCCAAGACCAGAAAGCCCAGCATCAAGCACAAGGCAAGAGGGGTGCTATTCAAGGGAGGTTCAGCCGCAGAAACCTGCCTCCGGCATGTTTCAGACCATGCATGAGTTTATTCTTAATTAATACCTGCACTTCTGGCCTCCCAATGGTCTGCACACTTATATGCAATCCTGTTTGCTTGCTCAAAAGGAAGCCATGCACGTCCCACTGTGCTCAACAGGATTTACTTCAAGTTAAGTGTGTATTGGACTGCAGACTTGCCTCCGAGCAACTTTATGCATGCTTACTCAGAAGAAAATTGCATTAAGATGTGCTTACTCCCATGCTAGCATGCATGGGGTTGCAGCCACAGTGACTGATGCCACAAACAATTAAATGGGCCTGCGCACCAGGTCAGGGTGTCAAAGGCACAAGCCTCTTTGCCTTAGAAATATAGCGAGATAGAGGAAGGAAGATGACTGTTTGGCTGGTGCTGATAATGTGGCGTTATTACGGCGTGAAAATTAAACACAACAAATTGGCCAGTTTACAAGGGAAACTTGGCTATATCTAAGAGCCAGCCTTTGAGCCTTGCTGTGAATATGGATCTCTCCCAGTCTGAAATCCCCCCACCCATCCACCATGCCCAGTCTGGAGTCGCATCTCTGCAAACTGACTTAGCCCACAAAACAATCATGTAAGAAGCCACGCTACTGTCTCCAGTCAAAGCCGCGATAATCACCGCAGCCCGAGGAGCAGCGGAAGAAGGAAGTCCCACAGGGCCGGCCCTAACATGAGGCGGCTGCCTCAGGTGGCAAGTATTGAAGGGTGTCGGTGTCAAGTGGGGGGAGCTCTCCGGATGTGTGTGTTATGCAACCTGCCCGGCACCCTCGGGGTTCAGTGGAGGATGTTGAAATAAGATTCAATGGTCTGTTGAGGTTTTGTACTTGGAATAGGACTGGGAGGATGTGACCTCTCACATTTTGCTTCAGTCCGAAACAGCCAGGGGATATCAGGATAGCAAAGGCCGATGTAAACAAATGAGAAACGGAAGTGAATTATGGGAGCTGCCGTCTCTAGCGTGCAACGGGCCCTTGTTGCACACTAGAGCAAATTCTGGGTGCCCTCTTCTACTTCAGGCATTCAGAGACAGATTGGTTACCCCCCCCTCCATTTACAGGACAAATGTCTGGAAAAGAGCTGATCGAAAGACTCCAGAAAAGAGCTGATTGAACCGATTCTGAGGAAATTACCTGTTACTACAGATGATACCAATACCAGACACCTCCTAGCTGATAAAGATCCCGAAATTATCAGGTCTGTGGCAAAGTACTGTCACATTACGACAAGAAGAAGACGAGGAGTGATGTCAGCGATGGAGTTCGAATTCTAACCTCTGATGGAACGATAATAGACAGCAGAGACTCATGAATTTAAATTTTAAACTTTAAAAGGCTGAAATTTGGTTTTAAATGTAAGCACCAATTCCATGAATTGGCCCACATTTCTATTTTTATTTGTAGCACAATACAACTTACACTGCCATACTTTTTATAAATTGCTTTCTGGTCTTTGACCGTAATAAAGATATTTTAATTTTTAATGTCTGGATAAACAGCTAATTAACTTGAGCCAGAAGATTGTCACATTCTGCTAAATACAACCACACATCCCAATCAGAGAAGAAATGGGATATTGGATATATTTGCTAAATGCGGGGCGGGCGGGGGGGCATTTCCGGAGGACCATTCAGAAATTGGAATGTTGGCGTTTTGAGTTTCGAAACTCGCTGAAAATGGAAATCTTTGAGGAAATGTTCTGCCTCTACAAAGTGATAATTTACTCGGATGAATGTCAAAGACGAATGTCTGCCAATAGAATTTCCAAATTTGAAAACGGTGCTAATTTCATATGCAGATTAAAGCGTTGGGGAATCCTCCGTAGAGTGATCTAAACCGTACACCTCACCCTCACAGGGGTGTTAGACCTGTATCTGAGCTGTACCACTTCAGATGCGGGTGCTGGGAGCAGCTCCCATGGGACGGCCCCCATCACACCTGGGCTGGAGAACCAGGCCTCAGTTGCTAGGTCCCAAAGGATGCCTAACTAAGGTATCATCATTCATAACCAACATTATTATTTCCCAGTGTTGATTTGTTTATATCAGTGTTCTGTGCTTTGTGGCGAAGTGCTTTGAGCATCTTCTGGGTCAAAAAAAAAGGGGTGTGTGATCTTTGAAAAACGAAAAGGTAAACACTGTAAATGGGGGGGGATATCACGTGACCTTTCCCCCCACCTCTCTGCTTTGACTGGAAAAAAAAATAAGATAAATCCCGTCTCCCAAGGCTTGATTCATCATCCTGCATGGCTTTTGTATGTCAATTAAGTGGTGATCCCAAGCTGATGTCTGTGAGAAGGTATTATTCAGCAAGAAAGGCCACGAGGACAGAGGAGGAAAAAGTCAACTGGACTCTTTGCTGACCCTTCAAGGACCAGCCAATTCTTGCCCGCCCAGGGGCTTTGGGTGGGGGGGTGGGGGGTCTGGCTGATGTTATATGCACAACTCTCCATCCATAGCAAGTGAAGCTCAGTTTTCCTTCTGGCTGAAGAATCCGGAAGTTGGGGAATCTGATCCACATTTAGGGGTAAGGGGAAATCCCAAACTGAAAGAATAACTGAACCCAAAAGGTGATTTGAGAGAGTCGCATCTCAGGCTCTCTCCGGGAACGTTGTCATCAGCCGAAAGAGCAAAATTAGCAAAGCAAACACACACTCGTGCACACACAGAGAGAGCTGGAAAGGCGGAAAGGGGTGGCCCTGGCGGGGTGCCCAAAGTCTGCTTGGTCCTTTCTCTTCTCTAGATTCCACCCCGCTTTTTGTTTTGTTTTTTGTTTGTTTAAAAAATTTGGTTTCTGCTGGCCTGGAGTTACCAGACGACCAGATATTCTCCTCCTTTCTCCCATGAGGTCAATTCCTGAAGAAAACGAACGCAGGTCTCTCGGTGTGTCCTGAGAAAAAGCCGCCGGGCACCCCCTGACTCCTTACTGCATGGAGCCTCGTGCGTTGTAGAAGTCCGGGACTGGGAGGCCGGTGTGCAACGTCACCTGAAAGCAAAAGAGCACCTGGTACAAATACCCTCCAACATTTCTCAGATGAAAATAGGGACATCTCATTCACTGGCGGAGGAAGAGGGCAGCGTGATCCCGGTGGGGTTCCATCACGGCTGCCCACCACCCCCGCTGGGTGCCACACCCCCACAGGTGGCGCACCCTGCCCCAGGACGCACACCATGCCCCTTTGGGCGGCACCTCCCACCCCTGGGACGCGTGCCAGCCCCACCCCCGCCTGCTCTCCGCCGCCGGTGCCGGAGCATGAAGCTCCGCCACTGATATCATTCCACAATGATAACTTTACAATTTATACCCCACACATCTTACTGGGTTGCCCCAGCCACTCTGGGCAGCTTCCAACATATATAAAAACATAATGAAACATTAAACATTAAAAAAAAGAAACCTTCTCTATACAGGATTGCCTTCAGGCGGCTCGGGGGTTGGATAACTCCATGCCCTCCAACAATTCTCCAATGAAAATAGGGACATTCCAGGATCAAATCAGAAATTGGGACGGCATTTCTAAATCAGGGACGTCCCTGGGTAATAGGGACACTTGGAGGTTCTGGGTATACAGGGTTCAACAAGAGGTGTCAGGGCCGGCCCTACGATTCGGCAAAGTGAGGCAGCAGCCTCAGGCAGCAGAGGCTGAGCTGCGGGGATTGTGAGTGCTATGTTGGCATGCTGCATTCAACTGCAGTGGGACACTTCTTCCCTTTCCCAATGCTGGAGTAAGATTCAACCACCAGTCCAATGGGCATCTGCCCATGCCTTGGGGAAGGGCACCATCTTGTTCCTTGCCTCAGGCAGCAAAATGTCTTGAGCGGGCCCTGAGGAGTGGGGGGTGGCCTTTTTAATCCCATCACAGCTGGCAGGATTTGATCTTCCCATGCTCACAGAACCATCTCTCTCTCTCTCTCTCTCTGTGTGTGTGTGTGTGAGAGAGAGAGAGAGAGAGAGAGAGAGAGAGTTCTGCTCCCCAGTAAAAATATGCACCCGACCTTATCCCAAAGATTCTGCGTAGGCAACCATTTACTAATGATTCTACTTTATAATTCTTTTAGAACCCAGTCAGGCCTTGGTAAACTCACTTGGTAGAGCATTAGACTCTTAATCTCAAGGTTGTGGGTTCGAGCTCCATGTTGGGCAAAAGTTTCCTGCATTTCAGGGGATTGGACTAGATGACCCTTGGGACCCCTACTAACTCTATGATTCTAAGGTGCATGCACAGAAATGTAGGCTCATAACCCAGCCCTGGTTCATGTAAGAACATAAGTATATAAGAAGGGCCTGCTGGATGAGGCCAGTGGCCCATCTGGTCCAAGATCCTGCTCTCACGGTGGCCAACCGGTATTCAGGAGCATGGCTGCCTCTGTGGGGGCAGAGTACAGCCTTCATAGCCAGGAGTCATTGATCACCTTCTCCTCCATGAATCTGTACATTATGTCCCGTTGGTTTCAATGGAAAATGGCTAAGCATGTGCCTTAACTTTTCCCAGGAAGTCACTGGGACTTGAGGGGCAATTTTGGCAGGATCATGACTGTATATTTACACATTAAATGAACCCCCCACCATCTTTACACCATAGGCGTCAACTCCTAGGGACCCAGCTCTTTGGGCCCTCCCAGTAATTTTGGGGGGACTGCCCCTCCCAATGATCAGGGCGTGGAGGAGGCCAAACATCAATTGGTGCCTTTGGTTTAGTCATTGTTGTGTATATTCCCCAATTCTACACAAGAGCAGATCACTACTCACCCACACTGCCCCAGCCCCACTGCCATGTTTATGAGTAGCAAAATTGGAATGTTTGGGCAATTCAGAACAGGACATTTTGGGGACGGGGCTGTTTGAACCTACCACCTGCTGCCCAGCCCACCTCCTGCCCAGAATGCCCTGCTTGAGGGCACTAGCTTTGAGTACCAAACTGATCCTGAATATTAAACCCAGCAACCTGAGAATCACAGCTTGCTTGCTTTTCGTCAAAGCAAGTTTCTAGTCCTTGGCTTTCCAGATGGGCGGGGTATAAATAATAATTTATTATTATTATTATTATTACGCGCATGCGCAGGAGGTGGCATTGCGGGCATTCACGACCCGATCACGCACACAGGGGCTGCTCTCAGCCCCTGTGCGATTGGAAGGATCCCCGCCGCATTGCCCGAAGGCCGACCAACCCGGTCGGCCGGGGGGCGTGTCCTGCTTCTCTTTAAGCAGGAAACGGCGGGAATCCTCTCTCTTTTGCTATTTCTTTTGGATATAGTCGGTTAGGGTCCAATGCCTAAGCCAATACCACTCAACATCGGTAACCGATAAAGTTGTGGCCTTTCCACCCATTAAACGTATATCATGTCTCGGGTGTCATTATTTCCCATGGGGAGGGAGGGACATTGCCATGCAACTCCCATCATCACCAGCCGACGTAACTCTGGTTTCCCCGTTCTGGTTCCTGTTCTTCCCACTCTCTGCCTTGCCCCTCTCCAGCAACTGACGGGAGCGCCTCATCCCAAGATCCAGGAAGCCTCCCAGTCTCTTCTCCCAGAGGCCCAGACTCCTTCCCGCTCCTCCTTACTTGCACATTCCTGTTCAGACTGACAGCAGGGAAGAAGACACCTTCTAGGTTCTCAAAGGCCACCGGCCCCTGCTGGTCCTCATTGATGGAGAAGGTCAAGGTCCTCCGGGTTAGATCAAGCAAGATCCCGACAGTCGCCCCTTTGGTGATGCCCCCTTCAGTCCTGCCGAGAAAGAAAGCGCTCCTCATTAGCTCAGGGGGTTGGGCTACAAGACACTTTGGGTCCCTTCCAACTGTACAAGACACTTTGGGTCCCTTCCAGTCTTTGTACAAGTCTTTGTTGTTGTTGTAGTCGTTCAGTCGCGTCCGACTCTTCGTGACCCCATGGACCAGAGCACGCCAGGCACCCCTATCCTCCACTGCCTCCCACAGTTTGGCTATGGTTATCCTAATCCTCTTCTCTCTCTCTCTCTGTTATACACACACACACATACACTGCTTTTTTCTATTTTAAAAATGTTTAGGAGTACTCTCATTTTGACTCAATAAAATCACCACTTTATAGTTCAAATCAGGAAAAATAAATACAGGAAATGGACAAAAGTACAAAGATTCACAAAATGTTTAGGGGTATGTGTACCCCTGTGTACCCCCAGAAAAAAGTGTGATTTTTTTAAATTAAATTTTCTGCTTTACTATTTAAAATACTCATTTTACATCCTTAAGATATCAATGACTTCCCTTCTTCTCTTTCCATGGTTCATTTTACATATCATAAATCCCTGCACATTTTACAAAAACTATACCATTCAATATTCCATTATTGCACCCATCAAAACTGTGGAATTTATCTTAATGCTGCCAGAGTTTTCAGCTGTACACAATTATCTCCCATATATTCAACAAACATCTCCCAATCTTCTTTAAACGTATGTTCTTCTTGTTCTCTTATTCTACCTGTATATGTTAAGTCTGTGAGTTGTGCGTATTCTGTCAACTTATTCTTTAGTTGGGACCTCGCTTGTTTTCCATTTGGGGGCTAACAAAACACGGGCCGCAGTAGTAGCATACATAAATAACCTTTTTTGACACCTGGGGATTTCAGTCTGAATTATCCCCGACAGAAAGGACTTATCGTAACCCTCTTCTAAAACTATCCACTACCTCTTGTGGCAGGGAATTCCAGAGTCTAACTGTGTGCTTCCTTTTGTGCGTCCTGAACCTTCAAACGTTCAGAGGACGGGGTGGGGGGGAGGGGAAGAGACAGAGGGAGCAAGAGATGCCCTGGGGCCACGTACCTGTTGGTGTGTGAATTGTTATGCATGAACCAGCTCCGGTTGTTGTCCACGTACATGGCCCAGGCCTTGTCATCTTTCCCCAGCATGACGTCCTTGAGAACATCCATGCGGGCCACACCAAAGGCCGGGTCCGGGTGGTTGTCGTAGCGGTCGATGGACAGCTCCCAGTAGTGGAGCCCCTTGGAGAAGCCCGTTTTGCCTAAAACCACCCGGTCGTCGTAGCTGTTGCAGGTGACGGTCAGGTTGTCGTTGGAGAAGATGACGTCCGAGTGGGCCGTATTTGGGTCAAACGAAAACCAGGCCACTGCAATGGACACAAGGGGAGAGCAGTTACCTGTGTGAATGGGATGGCAGTCCCTGGGCTGGGGGGGGGGGAGGAGGCGCAAAATGCATTCCATGCAGGCATGCAGCAGGAAGAGAGTTGCAGGTTGGTCGAAGGCCATGATTCCACATGCTTTCTGGGACAGAGCCGGCCCAAGGCATTTTGCCGCCTGAAGCAGGGGGCAAGACGTTAAAACCACCCAGTCCCATTCCAAGTACGAAAGCTCAGCAGACCATTGCATCTTATTTCAACATCCTCCCCTGCGCCCCGAGGGCTGTCTCCACTCAACGCTCACCCCTATTTGCCGCCCGAGGCACTTGCCTTACTCTGCGTCATGGTAGGGCCAGCCCTGTTCTGGGGACACATCCAAAGGGAGGCACAGAAATCCCTCCCTACGAACCCCCCCCCCCATGTAAGTTATGCAAGCTGCGTACAGTAATTCCCCACAGCAGGTAGGGAGATAAATGGTTTAGTTTGTGTTGGAAGGTGACTTGCAGCAGAATGGAAACAATGTTGCGTGTGACAAATATAGGCAAGAACAGAAAATGGGTGGAGCATGGGCTCATGGGGAGGAGCCAGGGGCCGATGCCCCTCCCCTGAACCTGCCGCCTGAAGGCAGATGCATCACTCTGTCTAATGGCAAGGCTGCCCTTGGCCTGCAGACTTGGCTCCCTGATTGTCTTTGCTTTTGCCTGCTTTGCTCCCTGGCTATTTAGGCTTTCCACTGCATTTGCACATTGTCCCAATGCAGAGGAAATCAGAAGATGCCGTTGGGTTGCTGAGTTTTGCTGCACCAACTGGGAACCCACAGAGCTTTGGGGTAGCAATCTGGGCCTGTGCCAAATGCACGGCTTAGACTTGGTTAGTGGAATTCCTACAGGCAAGACGTCGCCTTGAGGACAACACACTTGCCACACATACAAAAACACACAAACTGTTGCAGCCAGTCAGTAGGCTCCAATGGCTCCATGCACCCAAAGGGGCTCCTACCTGCTACCAGTTTTTTAATATCAACTGTTGTCGTTCCGAGCGAAAGGCATGGAGGGGAACAAATGAGAAGCGGCGTCGGCATTGATAGAGGACAACAGTGCCAACCGCGGGCTTCACTGCGGCTTCTGTTTGTAGCTTTGTCTCCAGGCTGCATACTTTGTATGCCCCCTCCCGGCCAAAGCTGGCACATCAATTTGGCATTAGCAGAAACCTCACACAGTTATGCATAATGTGTACCGGAGACCCCACAGCTTCTGCAGGCAGGGAAGGGCTCAAGGAAAGGCCACCAAATTCTGCAAGAGGCTGGTTTCCTTTAGCTGCTCCTGCCTTCCCACAATTCGGCTAAGAAACCAGGTAGAATTCCCCACCCAATTAAAGAAAGAAAAACCAGGTCTAAATTTCACTTCTTCAAAGGGTTGACTCCAAGCTAGGTTTATAGGAATGCTTCCATAGTGCCATAACTCTATCCATGCCTTATGAGTTTCCGAGGCTCGAACGGACACCTTGAGCCAGGTGTGATGTGATGCAGAGAGTAAGTTTGCTCAGACCAGGGAGACCTGGGTTCAAATCTCTGCTTAACTGCGATATATCTGGGCAGGGGGCAGTCACATGCTCTAAGCCAGCCTTCCTCCAAAGGCATTCTAGCAGGCTCTGAGTATTTACTTATACAGTATTCTTATGAGCTGGTGGATTCCCCCTGTAGCTGAAAACAGCTGTTTCTCGTTTCAGAATCGCTTCCTGGGCTGCCTCCCCTCTTCCCCCACCCCTCAAAGGTGTTACAAACAAGGTGGGGGGGACGGGACAGACTGGACCAAACATAGTGTTAGTTTAAACATCGGGTGTATAGCTGGGGGGGGGGTGTCTCTCCTTGTCACATACGAATAAGGGGAGTCGAGGGTTAAAAACAAGTGACCGAAACAAATGCCACCGAAACGTGGAAGGAAGTATATACTTGCCCAATTGGGAGAAAGGTCCTGCCTGAGCCTCAAAACCTATAAAGAGACACACTGCATTTCATACGTCGACACTGGAAAAGGGCAACCGGACTCGGGCGGCAGAAGCCACACAGCTGGGGCAACAGCGGGTGTCAGCCGCCGAAACGGATTTACCAGATTCACTTACAAAGCGAGAGGCCCCGCCATCAGAACCAGAGACATGTGCATTTCATGGGCCTTCACCAACCTGCGTCTCTCCAGGTCAATTGGACTCCCAACTCCCATCAGCCCCGATCGTGCTGGCAGGGGCTGATGGGAGTTGGAGTCAAAGCTCCTGGAGAGGCCCATTCTAGAAACCAGACCTGGCACCCCTGAAGTGGATTGACAGCAGCCGATTCAAGGCAAGGAACAAGCGGCACTTCGACCATACACAGCACATAGTCAGTGGAACTCCCTGCCACTGGCTTTTAGACAACCCAACTTAGGGGATTGTGACCTTCACATTTTTTGGGGGGGGGCAATTTCCCATTGTGCAATGTCTCCTAAGAGAAGCAAAAGGTGTCACTTTTAGGGATGAGGAGACCTGAGCTCCTCCAACCATCTAATGATAGGTGAATCTGTGGATTTCACGCCCTCTCTGTTTCCTCTTTCCCCACTCTTAAGCTCTCCACATTTCCACACCAGTTTGTGAATTTTTTTAAAAAAGATACTCTCACGAAAATTCACCACCATAATACACACTTGTTTTGTACGCAATTTTGTTCCACGTGCACATTTTTGCAAAGCAATTCCTCCCAACAGAATGTGTTTTTATATGTTATCTCCACCAATATATCAATTTCCCTTTAAGAGATTCGTTTTTGTACAAACTACTCGGCCGGAGAACTACGCTGCAAAGTTCGGAGGACGGTGAATCTCAAACGATGGCAATGTGTAGGTTTGCTTATTGTTTCAGAAAGCGCAAATTATGCAGATTTGCTTTTTAAAAGTGAACCGAATCCAGTTTACCCCCCCCACACACATCCCTACCTCCACCCCACAAATCTGCCCCCCAACGCCACACGCCCAGCTTGAGACCAAGTCACTCCAAAGATACAAACTCCAAGAACGTACAAGAAAGCAGGCAGCACCGACTCTTCGTACACAGGACACAAGATCAGAAACGTTCGGGGATGGATTATGTCGAAAGCCAGTCGCACAAAAGCAGTGGGATGGGGTAACCCGTAAAAGCATGATGGGGAAAATATAATGAAGCCGGGGTTGTGGGTCCGGCCCCTCGGTGTAGCCCAGCAACTGAAAGACTGTGCCATTCCTCATTCCAAATTATGGGGTGGACAGAAAGAAAGAAATCTATGCCAGAGCTATTCTCCTTTAGCTTACGCCGGTGTCAGGCATGTGCCAATGGGGGTTACACCAGCGTAAGCTTGTAGCAACGGGAGAATCCTAAAAGACAACAACCCAAACTGAAAAGGTTGGTTCTTGCAAAGGGGGGAGGGGGGAGGGGGGGCGGTGGCTGCGGAGAGAGGGGCCACCTGAGGCCGGAATTCCAGCATATCCTGCTTGACGCAGGAAAATGCATGTGAATTACACCCCAAGGCTCAGGAAAAGCTTTCTAGAACCTTCCTTCTCATTGGTTGCTCTCTTGCTGAAGGCATCACTGTGGAAATCACCTTGCCCCTTACGTGCCCTCTCGACCCGTTCTGCGCTTGTAAGAACTTGATCTTTTCGTGCGGCGCTTCCTACACTTTGGAACTCCCTGCCTATTGACATCAGGGACCTTCGCTGTACTTTTTTTGGGTGCCTGCTGGAAACGTTTCTGTCCAGACAAGCCTTAAGCTGTTTTTAGCTTATCGTTATTTTAAACCTTTCAAAAGTCTTAAATCATTTTTCTTTGTGACAATTTTAATGTTTGTTTTCTTTTTCGTAAACCACTTTGAAGTGTGTGTGTGTGTGTGTGTGTGTTGTTTTTTACAATCCAGCGGCGTATACATTTTAGGAAGTAAATAACAAATAAATGTGTGGTGCCTGGCCACAGATTCAATGCTATGGACAGTGGACACCCATCTCCCACCCAGGAATTATACGCCTTCAGGAACCCAAACGCAGCTTGGATGTTTTCCTACATGGCAGCAGCCAACATTTTGCCTTCCAGATGTTGTTGGAAGCAGCTCCTCTGGCCACTGGCCAAGCCGGCTGGAGGTGATGGGCGCTGCAGCCCAACATCTGGAGAGACCACATTGGGTCTCCTGTCCTGCACCAAAACCTCTGCACTGGGGGAAGTTTAGACTGTTAGGGAGACATTTCCTGGTCCTGTCTTCTTGCTGATATGCTGTGCCACAGTTAGTTAGTGTGGTGCATTCCAGATATTGCTGGACTACAACTCCCATCATCCCTGATCATTGGCACATCTGTGATCCAATATGCTTCTTCTGTTACAGCAGCTTTTGCCAATTTGGTGCTCAACAGTGGTGTTGGACTACAAAATATTTGCAGAGAACCAGGTTGGCAAAGGCTGTGTTAGACCCTCAAGTTGCATTTTTAAAATCCCCGATCTAGTAGTGAAATCCAGTAATTGCTGCCTGCCCTGGGCTCCTTTGGGAGGAACAGCAGGAGAGAAATTTAATAAATAGAATACTGTAAGTAAATACCGTATTTTTCCGCTCCATAGGGCGCACCGGACCATAGGGCGCACCTTGTTTTTAGAGGAGGAAACAAGGAAAAAAATATTTTTCTGGTTTTCCTCCTCTAAAAGCCCTGTTTTTTGAGGATCAGCTAAAAGTTTTGCAGCTTTTTTTGCAAAGGGAAAAGCCCTGTTTTTTGAGGATCAGCTAAAAGTTTTGCAGCTTTTTTGCAAAGGGAAAAGCCCTGGTTTTTTTGAGGATCAGCTAAAAGTTTTGCAGCTTTTTTGCAAAGGGGAAAAGCAAAGCTCCTTTTGCAAAGGGGGAAAAGCAAAGAGGAAAAGCCCCATTTTTATGGGGTTCAACTCACATTTCTGCAGCTTCTAAAGGAAAGGGAGCCTTTTCTACAGTTTCCAGACAGATAATCTAATCAGCCAGTCACATGTCGCTGGGGAAACAAACAACCTCCCTCTGCAGCACATTCAACAATGGAGGGCGGGGCTGAAAGGGAGCCGGGACTCTTATCTCTCTCCCGATCTCTTGCTGATCAGCTGCTGAGCGGGGTCCTTTCAACACCCCCTTTTCTCTTTGTAAAATAAAAAGCATGATCCTCTTTTGGCCCCTGGGCAATTCAGCTCCAGGGACCACCATTCGCTCCATAAGACACACAGATATTTCCCCTTACTTTTTAGGAGGAAAAAGTGCATCTTATGGAGCGAAAAATACGGTAGGTGGTTTTTTAAAATCCTTCTAAATGCTATTTGAACTTTGCACATTTGTGACTATTTTTGCTTCTCAGTCTCAGAGACAATGCTGCTGAGTGCAGGTCCATGTAAAGGAGACAGGATGTCAGCAATGACATCCTTGCTTGCTGGTGCAGTTCAAACAAAGTCTACGAACTTGTTACACAGAAACATACATGTCACACATCATGTCTACATCCTCAGAGTTTCCTCCACAGTGGAACGCGGGCCACTGACAACATAGAACAGCGAGTCCTGTCTCACACGGATGCCATGGGCAGGGGAAGAAGGGGAGGAGGGCCCCCCCCCAAAAAAAAATTAAAAAGGAAAGCAAAAAAAAAAGAGCAAACAGCAACAAAACAAGAACCGAACCCCCAAAACAAAAACGGGGGGACGACGTCCAGAAGCACAGCTCAAGAGGCAACGCCAGGCACAATCGGCTCACCCACCGGCCGAATTCAGAGATTGTAAAGAAGAGTGCAAGCTCATTTGGTGGGATGAAGATCTGAGCTCAAAGTAGGATCTCCCCGGAAAGCTGTTTTGCAGGTTAAGGGTGGAAGAGAAGGGGCTCGATCTACGCAGCTGCAGCCTTTCCAAAGGCACTGGGAAAGTCAGGGCCTGCTCCTCCGGTTCGGAGTCTAGATGCAAGATCAAGGCAAACTCAAGGTCAGAGCTCCCAAACAGGTGATTCCAACAAGGTACACAAGCCCTTACCTGGGCAAATGCAAAGAGGGTGGAGTCTCCAAAGGGGAGCGTGGCCCCTGGTGCGGAACGCCAGCTCCCAGTTATGGCTTTACCAGTTTTGGGGAGGCTCGCAGGGAGAGGAGAGGAAGGGAAAGCCCCACCCCACCAGCGGCATTCTGCTACCTCAGTGTCGGATGCAACCCTACACAGGGTATACAAAACTGTGCATACAGATCTAAAAAGCTGGATACAAATCTATAGATATACACGTGTGCATGAATTCACACACACATACACACACACACTCCTCAGCAGAAATCCTTGAGCAAGCAAGCCTTATCTTTCGGCAAGTAAGAGCCATGGAACAGTAAGAAGAAGAAGAAGAAGAGTTTGGATTTGATATCCCGCTTTATCACTACCCGAAGGAGTCTCAAAGCAGCTCACATTCTCCTTTCCCTTCCTCCCCCACAACAAACACTCTGTGAGGTGAGTGGGGCTGAGAGACTTCAGAGAAGTGTGACTAGCCCAAGGTCACCCAGCAACTGCATGTGGAAGAGCGGGGACGCGAACCCGGTTCACCAAATTACGAGTCCACTGCTCTTAACCACTACACCACTGCTGGCTCTCTAAAGAGACAGTGGCTGTGGACTCTCCTTCCTGGGAGGTTTTTAAGCAGAGGTTGGGTGGGCCACCTGTCAAGGATTTTTCAGCTGAGATTCCTGCCTTGCAAGGGTTGGACTAGGGATACTGGGCCTCAGTCCAGTATACCTGAAGGAGCGTCTCCACCCCCATCGTTCTGCCCAGACAGTGAGGTCCAACACCGAGGGCCTTCTGGCGGTTCCCTCACTGCGAGAAGCAAAGGTTACAGGGAACCAGGCAGAGGGCCTTCTCGGTAGTGGCACCCGCCCTGTGGAACACCCTCCCATCAGATGTCAAAGAAATAAACAACTATCTGACGTTTAGAAGACATCTGAAGGCAGCCCTGTTTAGGGAAGTTTTTAATGACTGATGTTTTAATGTATTTTTAAACTTTTGTTGGAAGCCACCCAGAGTGGCTGGGGAAACCCAGCCAGATGGGCGGGGTAGAAATAATAAATTGTGGTTGTGGTTGTTGTTGTTGTTGTTGTTGTTGTTAAGCGTTGAGAGGGGGGAGACTCCCA
Organism: Lacerta viridis; assembly: GCA_900245905.1. Lineage (NCBI taxonomy): Eukaryota > Metazoa > Chordata > Lepidosauria > Squamata > Lacertidae > Lacerta > Lacerta viridis. Next base: position 200,753 of record OFHU01002036.1, read on the forward strand.
TGGCAATTGCTCCTGGCACATTTCTGGGCAGAGCGCTGCTCATGCCACCTTCCTTGAGCCAGCCCTTTGCAAGGCTGGAATATGATCATATCCGAGCCTTGCAAAGCAGGGGAGGGTGCCTTGAGAAGGATGACACACACCTTCCGATCCCAGCCCCAGCCTCGCAAAGCAGCTTGGCTGTGTGTCGCGCCAGCGGCTGCAGTGGCCGAGACTGGGCCGTGTGCACAGCGGGCTACGTTCGCCCTCTGCACCCCCAGTGCGTGCCCCCGTCCACAGGCGGCATGGATACACGCTCCACTGCTGGGTTGGATTAGAGGACTCTCGGGGTCCTTTCCAACTCCACCGTTTCATGATTCCATCTTGCCTAAGTCTCACAAGAGCTCAAGGAGAGCAGGAGATCTTGTGAGGTTTCGGCAAGATCTCCTGCCAGTAGATGGCACTCCTGCCGGGGCTTTGTGGCCTCTGGCACACAATGCAGGAAGAGAGGCACAGCGCCAGTGGCGAAGCGAACAGCACAGGGAGGGGATGGTGGCCCATCCCTGCTCTGTCTCAAGTGGCAAAACGGGATGCGCCTACCCGCCCCCCCCGCCCCGATTAGGGGCTGAAGGAAGAAGTAGGCAAATGGGAGGTGTTATGTACTGAGTTGAATAGGATCCAAACTGCAGCAGTCTGATTGGTCCTAGAACAATAGGATTGAGATTGCAGCAGTCTGACTGGTCCCAGAACAATAGGATTGAGATTGCAGCAGTCTGATTGGTCCCAGAACAATAGGATTGAGATTGCAGCAGTCTGATTGGTCCCAGAACAATAGGATTGAGATTGCAGCAGTCTGATTGGTCCCAGAACAATAGGATTGAGATTGCAGCAGTCTGATTGGTCTGCAGGAGCCACCCAATCCAGCTCCAGGTGGAAGTGAATCCGCACTCTGATTGGCATACAGGAGTATCCCGGAATTAGCCAATCACGTGGGGCCCATTGTGTAAATAGTGTATATAAAGCAAACGTTTTGGGGGAACTACATTCCTCACTACTATGAGCTGAATAAAGAGCATGAAAATCACACTGGACTCCGAGTATCTTTCAGGAGGCCATTTAAGGCTTCAGTATTGTTAGAAGTTAGTTTAAAATAGGATATAAGAAGTAGTTAGAATTATGTTATGTGGATTATTAGGAATATAATAGAGTTATATATGGATTAAGGTTTATATTGTTAAGATTAGGTGAGAAAGAAGATTTTACAATGTTACAAAGTTACTAAAGAAGATTAGAAATGAACGCAGAAGAGAGGATGTGAGGAGGTCCCAATATAATGTGATGAATATGAAAAAGATAGTTAGATTTTTGTATTTTTTGTAGGTTTGTAGTTTTATTTTTGTATTTTTGTAGTTTTTTGTTTGTTGTTGCTTTATTGTATTTTGTATTGTTTGTTTCATTGGAAAATTTAATAAATTTCTTATAAATTTTTTTAAATAAATTTAAATTTAATAAATTTCTTATAAAAAAATACTGCCTATCAAGGGCAAGCTTAAATAAAAAATGCCTACTGGAAGAAAAAGGAAAATGGGAGGCCAAGGGGGAGTTTGAAGGGTGTGTGTGTGTCAGAGAGGGAGAGGGAGGCGGAGGAAAGCTTAATAATAATAATAATAATAATAATAATAATAATAATAATAATAATAATAATAATTTATTTGTACCCCACCCATCTGGCTGGGTTTCCCCAGCCACTCTGGGCGGCTTCCAACAAAGATTAAAAATACATTAAAATGTCACACATTAAAAACTTCCCTAAACAGGGCTGCCTTCAGATGTCTTCTAAACATCAGATAGTTGTTTATTTCTTTGACATCTGATGGGAGGGCGTTCCACAGGGCAGGTGCCACTACCGAGAAGGCCCTCTGCCTGGTTCCCTGTAACTTGGCTTCTCGCAGTGAGGGAACCGCCAGAAGGCCCTCAGAGCTGGACCTCAGTGTCCGGGCAGAATGATGGGGGTGGAGACGCTCCTTCAGGTATACTGGGCCAAGGCCATTTAGGGCTTTAAAGGTCAACACCAGCTGTTTCGCGAGAGAGAGAGAGAGAGAGAGAGAGAGAGAGAGAGAGAGAGAGAGAATAGACTCTGGACCTCAAGGAGTCACTTCTGTGCTCCAACAAAACACCAGGTGCTCCCACCTGTAGGTGCACCTGTGGACTCATACAGTGTGAACGATCTCACTGCCTGGGAGTGGGCTGCCTGACGCATTGAGCAAAGAAGCAGCCCCTCCCCAGAGAGAGGACGTCATCCGCTCCAGGGCTGGTGCTCAGCATCTCTTCCCCGTATTCTGATGTTACTGAATCACATTAGCTGGTGAATTTATTGTTGCCCGTTTGCTTTATTCATACGCCACTGCGTTAGATATTAGAGTGGTCGCTGCTGTTGTGTTTTGTTGCTTTCCACTGCTGCTGTGATTATCGCAAGCCGCTTTGAGCTCCATGTTCATTGCTGGGAAAGCAGGATGCAACTATTAAACAGAAAATACGGCCAACTACACGGCACCTTTTTGGAACGGAAGGGGCAGGGAGTACAGAAATCACTATTGACACCTGAATTCCATTCTTTCCCAGGTGCGTTTCTCTCCTTTTTTTGAGGGAAGGGGGGTCTCCACGTTTAGCAACCCAAACAAGGAAGGGCATCTGCTGCAAGAATTCCTAAGGTGTGCCTAGGCAAGGAAGGACCCCTGTGGCCCTTCTCTTCAGTGGAAAATGCCTCACCCCTGATCCCGGCAGCCATGACTTACCCTCGGAGGTCTGCAGGACCAACATCTTGCTGTAGGGGCTGACCCCGGTCTTGTTGAAGGCCTTGACCCGAGCACTGTAGGTGCTGTTGAAGTGGAGTCCATCCACAGTACACATCGTTTCTTTCCCAACATACACCTCCTAAGGACCCAAAGACACAAAGTGGGAATGTTTGGGGTGGCAGGAGAGGATATATTGTTTATTAATATCCTTCCTAACTTGGGCTAGCAAGTCCCTTAACTTAGCAGAGTGCATTCCCCTTTACACAGCAGATAGCTGGTTGCAGGCTCGTGTGAGCCTCACACTATTATACAATTCATTCTGTCTCAGAATGAATTGTATAGTTCCTGGTAAGTTCCCTTGAATCCCTCTTAAAAGAATAAAGACGCGGCAATCTTATTTAAAACCAATAAAAGAAGTTTACTCACATCAGTTCACAGTTGGATTCCTGAAGGCAGACTTAGTTACAAATATGTACATGTGGATCTACCCCATATGGGGGAATAATCCCAGTGCTTATGCAAGCTGAGAAGCTAGCATAGCAGTCCTAGCTAAAAAGCTGGTCAAACAAAGAAGGAAGTCAAAGAGGGAGAGAGAGAGTGCTGCGTGACTTGTCCTTTTTGTTACCTAGACAGGTAAGGTCACGCCCACCTCTAGTCACATGCAAGGAAGGATCCTCTATCCCATTAGGAAACAGGAAGTTTCGACTGGCTGGACCAATATCCCCTTGCATGTCCACTCTAGGAAAACAAGGAATGTTGTATTTGACTGCTCCCAGTGGATTACATCCCACAGTATGCAGTCAGGCTGCTGAACCAGCCTCTACCTGAGAGGTGGGTTTCTGTCTGTCTGTCTGTCTGTCTGTCTGTCTGTCTGTCTGTCTCTCTCTCTCTCTCTCTCTCTCTCTCTCTGCTAGTCTCTGGCAGGGTCCTTCAGACACAGGTTGGGAAGGGAGCAGACCCTTTCTAAGAACCTTTGCAACGCAGTAGAGATCTGGTGTGCACAGTGGGAGGCAAAGCCATAGGCCAGCCTTTGCCAACCTGACGCCCACCAAATGTTTCATACCACCACTCCAAAAGTCCACGCTTGTTGGGGCCGGTCGGAGTTGTAGTCCAAAATATCAGTAGGCATCAGCTTGGCAAAGGAAGACTCTGGCTCAAATCTCAGTTCAGTCAACAACCATGTCCAAAAAATTAGGAATGCAGGAAACTGCTTTGTGCTCAATGTTGCCTACACTGACAGGCAGCAGCTCTCCGGGGATTCAGGAAGGGAGCCTTTCCCAGCCCAGCTTGGAGATGCCGGGGATTGGACCAGGGTGCTTCTGCATGCAGAGCAGGTGCTCTGCCATTGAGCAATGATCCTACCTTAAATATATAGGATAATACTGGAAGCTGCCATATGCAGCCAGGCCACCGGACCATCTAGCTCAATATTGTCCACACTGACTGGCAGCAGCTCTCCAGGGATTCAGGCAGGGGCATCTCAGGGGCCTCGGAGATTGAACCTTCAACCTTCTACAAGCAAAGTGGATGTCCGACCACGCAGCTGAGGCTGTTCCCCAGCGAATATATTACATATATTTGGGTTTTTGGTTTTTTAAATTGCTAGTAGCTCATCCTAAGAAAATTGATCGTTGAGGAACTATCCCTGAAACTCACAGCTACCCAGAGAAACAAGGAGGCTAGGAAACAATTGCCTTTTATTTTCAAGAGGTTGGAGGCAGCTATTTTAAGCCAGCCCCCCCCCCCCAGGCATCTGCGCTCGCTTAGCTTTCCACCCACCCAAGTCTCACATCACAAATCTATTCTCGATTGCCTACGCACACAAAGCGTCAGTGGTTTTAATTCCTGCATTGCAGGGGGTTGGACTAGATGGCCCTCGGGGGTCCCTTCCAACTCTACAGTTTTGTGATTCTATGGTCCCAATTCTGTTTGAGTTTAATGGCCTTTTAACGAGGTTGGGTGGCCACCTGTCAGTTGAGATCCCTGCATTACGCGGGGTTGGACTAGATGTCACCCCCCCAGGGTCCCTTCCAACTCTAAAACCCGGAGCCAGCACTATTCTCCCTCCCACCCACCCCGCAACGTAAAAAAGCGCCTCTCCATAAAACGTACCCTGAACTGACCACCGTTCCCATCATCCAACTCCAGGATGTATCCGTCTACTTGCACCACGGAAAGTGGCGGCTGCTTCCACGACAAGGTGGCGCTGTTGTTCTGGGTGCAGCACTCTTCCAGCTGGAGGATTGGGGGGGCCGGCACTGGGGAGGAAGCTAAACAGAAATTAGTGTAACCCCGACTTCTACCGCCAGCCAGGGTGGAAATCGGGGTCTCTGAGTTCTGCAAGAGTTTGTGGGCTTGTTACCCATCCTTCACCCTAATATAATAATAATAATAATAATAATAATAATAATAATAATAATAATAATTTATACCCCGCCCATCTGGCTGGGTTTCCCCAGCCACTCTGGGCAGCTCCCAACAGAATATTAAAACACGATAAAACATCAAACATTAAAAACTTCCCTAAACAGGGCTGCCTTCAGATGTCTTCTAAAAGTCAGATAGTTGTTTATTTCCTTGACATCTGATGGGAGGGCGTTCCACAGGGCAGGTGCCACTACCGAGAAGGCCCTCTGCCTGGTTCCCTGTAACCTCACATCTCACAGTGAGGGAACCGCCAGAAGGCCCTCGGCGCTGGACCTCAGTGTCCAGGATGGACAATGGGAATGGAGACACTCCTTCAGGTATACAGGGCTGAGGCTGTTTATTATGGTATGTTCTGCTTTAATGTTTGTATTGTGACAGTCCTGGGGTCCAGCTAAAACTTGCCAATTTTTCTCCTATTCTACTGAGTGTATAGAAATTTGTAAGCCATCTCAATGCTTCTTGTTCATTAACCCCACTTTTGAAAAAAAAAAGCTATAGAAATACTGTTATTACTGCAAACTGAGACCAAATTGCCAGTTCGGAACTTCCTTCTAATTAGCCGTGGGAACTGCAGTTCTCCACAAGCCTACAGTTCCCACCCAGGTGGCATTCTTTGGCAGGCACCCTGAGGCTCGCCCTGCAATAAAGCCTGTTTCAAGACAGGGGTCTGGGTACCCCTTCTCCCTTGCGAGGCTTTGAAGTGCCACAACGGGGCAGATGGGCACCTCACATCTGGCAGGTCGCCTGGGAGCATCGCCAGCGAACATCTTCTCGGCGGCCCTGCCTCTTGCCGTCTCTCTCCGCTCTGCCACTCTGCCCCAGATGGGGCCTGTTGCGCTGTGCCAATGCAGCGGAGCTGGCAAGGAGGAGAGGAACGGATGCGAAGGCAGCTGGGCATGTCGCAGGCAAGCAGGGCTGCATTGTGCCCAATGGTGTGAATGCAAGAAGAACAGATCTTGGAATGAACGGCATACACAGGAAGTGGGGGGGGGGGGAGGCAAATGCTCCCGTTTCTGCATCAGATTTATTTTCCCTGTTTCCTAAAATGGCAATTGCATGCACAGCAGTAAACATGTAAACATGGGAATTTTCCATCCTGAGAAACCTAGATTGTCATTCTCTCTCCCTCCCTCCCTCTCACATACACACACGTATAAATAATTGTAATTGAATTTTCTGTTTTACCATTTAAAATACTCATTTTACGTCCTTAAGATATCAGTGACTTCACTTCTTCTCTTTCCATGGTTCATTTTACATATCATAAATCCCTGCACATTTTACAAAAACTATACCATTCAGTATTCCATTATTGCATCCATCAAAACTTGCTTACACTGTTGAATTTATCTTAATGCTGCCAGCATTTTCAGCTGCACACAATTATTTCCCATATATTCAATAAACGTTTTCCAGTCTTAAGTCTAAAAGTAGTTTCCATTCTTCTTTGATTGGGACCTCGCTCGTTTTCCATTTGGGGGCTAACAAAACACGGGCTGCAGTAGCACCATACATAAATAACCTTTTCTGACACCTGGGAATTTAAGTCTGAGTTATCCCCAACAGAAAGGACTCTATTTTGGGGGGGGAGTACTTTTAAACACCCCCCCAATTCATTATGGATCATTTCCCAATACTTTTTTACCCTTTTACAAGTCCAGTGGATTGTCATTTTCCTAGCCCAGGGTCTATGTGTGCAACTAAGGACATAAGAATGGTGCAATGAGTTGGTGCGTCTAGCTGTTAACCACCTCAGGGGTGGCTTTGGGCAGGATTCCTGCATTGCAGGGGGTTGGACTAGATGGCCCTTGGGGTCCCTTCCAACTCTGCAGTTCCATGATTCTATGACTTCCCAGTAAATAGGGATTCACACAGGACTGTGCTCCATGCCTTTTGTTTTAATGTTGTTGTTGTTGTTCAGTCATTCAGTCGTGTCCGACTCTTCGTGACCCCATGGACACAGAGCACGCCAGGCACCCGTATCCTCCACTGCCTCCCGCAGTTTGGCCAAACTCACGCTAGTCGCTTCGAAAACACTGTTGTTTTAATAAGATGTTTGAATAAGATGTTGTTTTAGTAAGATGTTGTTGTGAATCTCTAGGATTCCTAAAGAAACAAGTTAACATTACTCGTCCATATGAAAATGTTATCTACCCAGACTCACCAGCAAAGTTACAGGTGGGTAGCCGTGTTGGTCTGCCATAGTCGAAACAAAATAGAAAATTCTTTCCAGTAGCACCTTAGAGACCAGGTGCTACTGGAAAGAATTTTCTATTTTGTTTCACTAGCAAAGCTCAGCTTTCAAAACTGGTTTCTAGGGAACAGTGTTTCCAAAAAAGAAAGAAAGAAATTTAATTATTATGCAATTGTTAGTCACCCTGAGAACTTTGTTCAAGTATGGGAGATAACATGCCTAAAATAAATTTCTACCTTGCGGCTATTTTAAACCTGCTGTTCCTTTCCTCCCCCTCCTATTTCATGCCTGGCATCCCTTCCAAACAGACAGAGACAGGATTGCTCTGACATTTACCTTTCATTTGCATGAAGTCCAGCTGGTGGATGGTCTGCAGCAAAGGCCCACTGTCCAGGTTCAGATCAAAGTCTGTCGTCATCCTTGGGGAGAGGGTTCCTTTCCCCCACTGGTCCTCTGTCAGGTGGACTCTCCTTATCAGCGCATCAGAGATCTGGTGGCAAAGGAGACGGGTCAATCAGAGTGTGCGAGGCGTGGATAAGTACAGGGATGGAGAAGTCTCCTGGGGGTGAGGAAGGTCACAAGCCTTGATAGCCAAAATGCAAAATCCATTTTTAGACACAGGGTACCCTTTGACTTTGAATTATGGTGCTGGAGGAGACTCTTGAGAGTCCCATGGACTGCAAGAAGATCAAACCTATCCATCCTTAAAGAAATCAGCCCTGAGTGCTCACTGGAAGGACAGATCCTGAAGTTGAGGCTCCAGTACTTTGGCCACCTCATGAGAAGAGAAGACTCCCTAGAAAAGATCCTGATGTTGGGAAAGACGGAGGGCACAAGGAGAAGGGGACGGCAGAGGATGAGATGGTTGGACAGTGTTCTCGAAGCGACTGGCATGAGTTTGGCCAAACTGCGGGAGGCAGTGGAGGATAGGGGTGCCTGGCGTGCTCTGGTCCATGTTGTCATGAAGAGTTGGACTCGACTGAACGACTGAACAACAACAACCCTTTGACTGCCATACACTGAGGATTCAATGGCCTTGGGCGCCTTTCTTTAGCAGTGGTTTCCAAAGAGAGGGCAGTGGGATTATCTGGGGGCTGCTAAGAGGCAAGAGGGCAGCAGGAGGGTGCTAGAGCTGGCATCACTGGGTCAAGTCCATCCATTTTATTAAATTAATTAAACTAAATAGTTTTAATTGGATTTTGAGTAAATGTGCACTGTGTTATTACAGTACGTTTCCGAGCACAATTCAAAGTGTTGGTGCTGACCTTTAAAGCCCTAAACGGCCTCGGTCCTGTATACCTGAAGGAGCGTCTCCACCCCCATCATCCAGCCCGGACCATAGCTGTCAACCTTTTCCCTTTTTTCCAATGCTATAATATGGGAATTTCCCGCAAAAAAAAGGGAAGGTTGACAGCTATGGCCTGGACACTGAGGTCCAGCGCCGAGGGCCTTCTGGTGGTTCCCTCGCTGCAAGAAGCCAAGTTACAGGGAACCAGGCAGAGGCCTTCTCGGTAGTGGCACCCACCCTGTGGAACGCCCTCCCATCAGATGTCAAAGAAATAAACAACTATCTGACGTTTAGAAGACATCTGAAGGCAGCCCTGTTTAGGGAAGTTTTTAATGACTGATGTTTTAATGTATTTTTAATCTTTTGTTGGAAGCCGCCCAGAGTGGCTGGGGAAACCCAGCCAGATGGGCGGGGTATAAATAAATAAATAAATAAATAAATAAATAAATATTATTATTATTATTATCTTTCTTAGTGAGTCATGCAAACCTCTCTTCTGAATAAGGCTTTCTATAGGGTAGAGACATCCAACTCCCAATAGACTGCAATCTATTCACAGTATAAAAAAAACTGGCAGTGATCTATGCAAAGCTGTGGAGCTTCTTTTAGGAAGCCAAAGCTGGGTTTTGTTTTGCTTTTTGCTTTTTTTGTAAGGAGATTGCTGAGGGGCCAGAGATCAACCAGGATCTACCAGGAACACCCCGCGATCTACCAGTAGATTTGTAATCTACCTGTTGGACATGCCTGCTATAGGGGGAATGAGTTTATGGAACCCAGGGGGCAGTGGCCCCAAAAGGTTTGGAAACCACTGGCCTACAGTATCTGCAGCTTGGTGAGTTCTATCAGTGGGTGGAAACCAGTGGTGGGGCAGGTGAAAGGCAAACATGTGGGATGTGATAAATAAGTAGCAGTCAAATACAACATTCCTTGTTTTCCTAGAGCGGACATGCAAGGGGGTGTTTGGTCCAGGCAGTCAAAACTTCCTGGTTCCTGCTGGGCTGGGACATACTTCCTTTGCATGTGACTAGAGGGGGGCGTGACCTTACCTGTGCAGGTAACAAAAGCACAAGGCACAAAGCTCTCTCTCTCTCTCTCTCTTTTTTACTCCCTTCGCCGTTGGAGCAGCTGAGATTATCCCCATATGGGATAGATCCACACGTATATACTTTGAAACTAAGTCTGCCTTCAGGGATCCAGCTGTGAACTGATGATGTGAGTAAACTTCTTTTATATACTTTACACAAGATTGTGGCGTGTTTATTCTTTTAAGAGGAATATAAGGGAACTTACCAGCAGGGCCGTCTTTAGCAGATGCGACGCAGGGTGCAAATATCTACCCAACGCCCCCAAATTACCACAGTGTTGGGGTGGCTGTAGCTGCACGCTGCCAGCCATCCGGAGGGGGGGGGCACAACTCGCCCCCATGCCGCTACAGGAGAGCGATCCCCACAGAGGCTTGGGAGGAATGCCGCGCACCTGCCAGCCATATGGTTGGTGGGGCGCAGCTTCCGTCCTAAGCCTCTGTGGGGATCGCTCTCCTCCCGAGGAGGCTTGGGAGGGAAGCTGCAAACCCGCCAGCCTTATGGTTGGTGGGGAGCAGGTGGCAGGTGTGCAAGGAAAGGGGAGGCCACAGACAAAGCTGTGCAGCTCCCCGACTTGCTGGGGTGCCCCTGAGAGGCCGGCGCCCTGGTGCGACGCACCACTAAGCCCTATGGGAAAGACGGCTCTGCTTACCAGGAATCTAATAGTGAGAGGCTTAAACAAGCCTGCAACCAGCTTTCTGCTGTGCATTTAAAAGGGGAATGCAAAACTCTGCTAAGTGAAGGAACTTGCTAGCACAAGTTAGGAAGGATATTAATAAGCAATATATCCTCTCGTGCCTCCCTGAACATTCCCACACAACAGACCTGAGAAAATTCAGATCACAGAAGACAAAAAGGAAGGGATTTAAGCCTTTGCTGTAGTCCTGAGGCAAATCTTTTCTCTGAGGCTGCTATTTGCATCAGGAGGAAATGTTCCATTGATGCCAAATTCCTCTGCTTCTCTGCCTGCAGCAACCTGCATCTCCTCAGCATCTCCTCCTCTTTGCATCTTTTAAAGTGCATATTAAATGAAAAGATGCATTTAATGGTTCCTCCTGTGCAACTTCAGATCTTTTAGTCTATCAAGCCCACTACCGTCTCTTTATACCAGCTGTGTTTCCCCCCCAAGGACTCAGACAGAGACACTCTGCACTGACTCTGCCTGAGATCCTTTTAACCGGAGATGCCAGGGATTGAATTTAGGGATCTTCTGCATGTGATATGCTCAGTCCCTGTACTTCACTCCGGCCATCCCTGATCAAATGAGAATGACTGAGGCTTAAAAGTTTAAACAGGTTAGCAGGTTTATCTTCTCAAGACTGACTTGCAAACCTGCAGTCAACTCCTCCTCTTTCCACAAGCGCCTTGTCCTCCTGGGCCAGGTAGCCTTGAGTTGCTTAGGGATGCTAGGTAGCATCCAAAGGATCGGTCATGAACACCACCACAACGTATACATGAACTCAAGGAGGTCTGAATTAGGGCATTTGCAGCCATAAGAGGAAATCCATACTTCAATTAGGAGTATGAACAGGGGGGAAGAGAATCAAGCAGCAACCTGGAGGAACCCGCTGGGATCGTTCTCCTTGATGACCTCCAAGCAGTATTCCATGAGCCCCGTCGTCTGGCGTAACTTCACTGTGCAGTGGGAGATCTGGTCCCGCACCACCTGCAACGAGACACACAAGACAGCAATGTTTCCAGAGCAATGTTTCCATGCTTTTCTATCTCTGTACCATTGTCCAGCCCAGACACTGAGATCCAGCGCCGAGGGCCTTCTGGTGGTTCCCTCCCGGCCAGAAGTAAGGTTACAGGGAACCAGGAAGAGGGCCTTCTCAGTGGTGGCTCCAGCCCTGTGGAATGCCCTCCGGTCAGATGTCAAGGAAAGAAACAACTATCGGACTTTTAGAAGACACCTGAAGGCAGCCCTGTTTAGGGAAAACAAAATAAATAAAAAATCCTTCCGGTAGCACCTTAGAGACCAACTAAGTTTGTTCTCGGTATGAGCTTTTGTGTGCATGCACACTTCTTCATGCACACAAAAGCACACGAAAGTGTTCTGATTCGATACAGGATATCCAGTCACAGAACATTTCAGGACTTGGGCCTCTGCCATTGGCCCTTAAACTCTGACTTATGATTCGCAGCTTGGAAGTTTAGGCAGCCAATCACGTTGAGAGTGGGAGTGGCCCAGGCCTTCAGAAATGTATTTAAGCAGCTGCTTTGCCCCTCTTGTCCAGTTCTGTAGTTCAATAAAGGTTCTTGCTGTTATCACCTCATGGGAACCCACCTAAACTTCAGCTTCTGAACACCAGCTGTTGGAAACAACAGGAGAGTTGCTCTTGTGCTCAGGTCCTGCTTGCAGGCTTTGCACAGGCACCTGCTTGGCCACTGTGAGAACAGGTGGCTGGGGCTACATGGACCATTGGCCTGATCCAGCAGATGCTCTTCTTAAGTTCCTATACTGCAGTACCGCTCACATCCAGTAGGAGGGGCTCGCACATTGTGTTTCTTCTTCACGGTTACATTTGGCATTTGCGTTCATGCAAGTTTCTGCAAAGCTGCAGAAAAGGAGGACATGAGTTCCTTATCACACTGATTCCAAATGGCAGGCCAGATATCAGAGTCTCGCCAATGGTGGACTTGTGGAATCAGCAGCTCTTGCCGTTCCTGGCCTGGGAAGGTTTTGCCACAGTAATTCATGTGTCCTCTTTCTCCAGCACACGCCCTCTTTTTCAGAGGTAAAATTTGGGACAAATTGCGTTTCTTTGCTTTGAATGGCCATCATAGCGTCCTCTCTCTTTTTTTGCTCTTCAAAATACAGCAACCTGAGTTACATCAAGACTGGGTTACTGCAATGCACTCTATGTGCGGCTTCCTTCGTGCTTAATCCGGAAGCTGCAGTTGGTGAAGAATGCTGCAGCACAACTGCTGACGAGAACGAGACATACCAGGGTGGAGTTGATTTAAATCAAACTGATTAAAACCACAATTTAAATCATGATTTAAATCACTAGTCAGTAAGGCTCAGGGTGGATTTAAATTTTTAAAAAATCCAATTTAAAATTTAAAAAATGATTTAAATCAAAAAAATCCAATTTAAATTTTAAAAAATCAGATTTTTTAAAATTTAAATACACCCTGGGCCTTACTGACTAGTGTTTTAAATCGTGGTTTAAATCGTGATTTAAATCATAGAATCATAGAATCCTAGAGTTGGAAGAGACCACAAGGGCCATCCAGTCCAACCCCCTGCCAAGCAGGAAACACCATCAAAGCATTCCTGACAGATGGCTGTCAAGCCTCCGCTTAAAGACCTCCAAAGAAGGAGACTCCACCACACTCCTTGGCAGCAAATTCCACTGTCCAACAGCTCTTACTGTCAGGAAGTTCTTCCTAATGTTTAGGTGGAATCTTCTTTCTTGTAGTTTGAATCCATTGCCCCGTGTCCGCTTCTCTGGAGCAGCAGAAAACAACCTTTCTCCCTCCTCTATATGACATCCTTTTATATATTTGAACATGGCTATCATATCACCCCTTAACCTTCTCTTCTCCAGGCTAAACATACCCAGCTCCCTAAGCCGTTCCTCATAAGGCATCGTTTCCAGGCCTTTGACCATTTTGGTTGCCCTCTTCTGGACACGTTCCAGCTTGTCAGTATCCTTCTTGAACTGTGGTGCCCAGAACTGGACACAGTATTCCAGGTGAGGTCTGACCAGAGCGGAATACAGTGGTACTATTACTTCCCTTGATCTAGATGCTATACTCCTATTGATGCAGCCCAGAATTGCATTGGCTTTTTTAGCTGCTGCATCACACTGTTGACTCATGTCAAGTTTATGGTCTACCAAGACTCCTAGATCCTTTTCACATGTACTGCTCTCAATCCACCCTGAGACATACTCAGCATGGAACACCTGTGCTCCGAGATCTGCACTGCTTGCCGATCTGCTACTGAGGCAAATTCAAGGTATCGCTATTAGCCCACAAAGCCCTTAAAAACTCAGGGCCAATTTACCTACGAGATCTCCTTACCCAACATTGACCATCGGCCACTTCAGTTGATGGAATTGGCAGTACTACATCTGCCGCAAAACACCCACTCCACATTTCTAAGAACTCAATTGTTTAGTATGGCCTATACTTTGGAACCCCCTGCCTCTTGATATCAAGCAGAAACCTTCACTGTATTCTTTTTGGCGCCTGCTAAAAACATTCTTGTTCAGGCTAAGCCTACCTAGATGCTTAGAAATGCTAATGTGAATTTTAATCTGTTCTAGTATTTTAACTTCTACCATGTTTAAAAGTATTGTTTCGTGGTTTTATTGCTTTATCTTTTCGTTAGCCGCTTTGTGGGGGGTTCCTTGTTTGTTTTTACAAACAACCAGTTTGTAAATTTTATGAAATAAATATAAATAAAATATACAGACACAGTTCTGAGTGGCATCCCCGTGGCCTTTTCTTTTTGACTGAAGTCTATGAGCCCCAGTAATTTGCTGTTGTCTTTGTCCATGGAGTTTTCTTGGCCGGGATACTGGAGTGGCTTGCCAGTTCCTGCTCCAGGTGGATCACATTTAGTCAAAACTCTCCACTATGACCTGTCCATCTTGGGTGGCCCTGCACAGCATAGCTCATAGCTTCTCTGAGTTATTCAAGCCCCTTCGCCACGATAAGGCAGCGATCCATGAAGGTGCTGGAGGAGACTCTTGAGAGTCCCATGGACCGCAAGAAGATCAAACCTATCCATTCTGAAGGAAATCAGCCCTGAGTGCTCACTGGAAGGACAGATCCTGAAGCTGAGGCTCCAATACTTTGGCCACCTCATGAGAAGAGAAGACTCCCTGGAAAAGACCCTGATGTTGGGAAAGATGGAGGGCACAAGGAGAAGGGGACGACAGAGGACGAGATGGTTGGACAGTGTTCTCAAAGCGACTAGCATGAGTCTGACCAAACTGTGGGAGGGAGTGGAGGACAGGGGTGCCTGGTGTGCTCTGGTCCATGGGATCACGAAGAGCTGGACACGACTAAATAACAACAACAATTTGCTCCCCTTTGCAAATGTTGATGTCAACTCTCAATGTTCAAATATTTGCCAGTTGTTTGATGTCTACATTAATGCTATTCGATTTCAATGTTTGCTACCTGGTGGTTGGCAGTTGGCATGCAGTGGCATTTGGGTGCTTAATTACATTTATTACAGGGCATGCAATGGCATTCAGCACAAGGCAGCTTCCTCTGTTCTTGTAAAATCTCCAGCCTAAGGACAAGCAAGCAAAGCCTTGAAAGAGCCTTCCCTTTCATCACGACAGCCTACGGTAATGCTCTTTGTGGAGATGAGCCCAGCCCTGGAGAGCGAGATTGCAAATATGGGATTTGCGGGGGAAACCATCTTTTATCTCCTTATCTTCTTTATAGCTTAAGTCGAGGTTCCTGCTCTTCCCAGATAATGAAATCTCTCGCCTCTCCACTCAAAGTTGACGCTTTCAGAATATTATTGAAGGAGCCACCATCTGCTCTGCACACAGACTCTGTGTGTATAAATCACAGGGTGATGATGGATGCTCTGTCTCAGGTATGGCAAGGAAGGAGTTTCAAGGGCCCCGGAAATTCAATAACGGTTCATAATCTTAGCTTCACAGAAGGAGGTTTAACACAGTCCCAGTGGGGCCTTAACTGGTGTCGGGGGACAGAGCTGTAGCCTGTGAGGTTAGGGCTTGACCTGGGCCAGGGGTGACTCCTGACCTATGGCCATTTTATAACCTCAACAACAAGCCCAGTCGACGGCCAACATATCTGTGTACAATAATACATGACAGACAAAATCTGCAAAGAATATGCATTGCCTCCAGTTCAACACATTACCAGCTGCCTCTAATTCTCTTGAATAAGGCTCATTCCACACTACATACAGGTGAAACTCGAAATATTGTGGAAAGGTTCATTTCTTTCAGTAATTCAACTTAAAAGGTTGAAACTAAATATATGAGACAGACTCATGACATGCAAAGCGAGATATGTCAAGCCTTTATTTGTTATAATTGTGATGATTATGGCGTACAGCTGATGAGAACCCCAAATTAACAATTTCAACTTTGGGGTTTTCATCAGCTGTACGCCATAATCATCACAATTATAACAAACAAAGGCTTGACATATCTCGCTTTGCATGTCATGAGTCTATCTCATATATTAAACTCCAGTAGCTAATGAAAACAATTGCTTACATAAATGGACTTTTCCACGATATTCTAATTTTTTGAGTTTCACCTGTATTTAACATGGTCTCATAACATTTTAAACAGCCGTTGCTTCCCCCCCCCCCAGAATCCTGGGAACCGTAGTTTGCTATTCCACTCAGAGAGCTGCAATTCCTAGAGTTTCCTAGGGAAAGAGATTGATTATTAAACCACTTTGGGAACTGTCGCTCTTTGAGGGCTGAGGTTTGGTGAGTGTCTGAATCTACTTGCGCAAATACCGTATTTGCAATATTAGACATCTCTCATCCCTTTTGACAAACCTTTGAATCAAAGAATCATAAAGTTGGGAAGTACGACAAGAGCCTGCAATGAAGAATCTCAGCTAAAGCATCCATGACTGATGGCCATCCAAAGGTAAAGGACCCCTGACAGTTAAGTCCAGTCGCAGATGACTCTGGGGTTGCGGCACTCATCTTGCTTTAGAGGCTGAGGGAGCCGGCGTTTGTCCGCAGTTTTTCCAGGTCATGTGGCCAACATGACTAAGCCGCTTCTGGCGCAACGGAACACCAAAACCAGAGCAGCGCACGGAAACGCCATTTACCTTCCCGCCGGAGCAGTACCTATTTATCTACTTGCACTTTTGACGTGCTTTCGAACTGCTAGGTTGGCAGGAGCTGGGACCGAGCAACGGGAGCTCACCCCGTCGCGGGGATTCGAACCACCGACCTTCTGATCGGCAAGCCCAAGAGGCTCAGTGGTTTAGACCACAGTGCCACCCGCATCCCTGATGGCCATCCAACCTCTGGTTAAAAGCCTCCAAAGAAGGAGAGTCCACCACCTCCCAAGGGAGATGGTTCCCTGCTGAACAGCTCCTACCATCAGAAAGCTATTCCTGATGTTTAGTCTGAATCTCCTTTATCATCCTGGTTGTCGTTCTCTGCACACATTCCCGTTTGTCAACAACCTTAAATTGTAGTGCCCAGATCTGGACACAGTACTCCAGGTGTGGCCTGACCAAGGCAGAATCGCACAGGACTATTGCGTCCCTTGATCTGGACACTATAAAGCCTTGGCCCTACAAAGAGTTAAAAACTGGCCCGGGTATGTTGTGCATTATTTAAAACCCATCCTCTGAGCCACAGAAAAGGCAAATGCTTCACTCTAAATAAATGATGCTCATAAAGCAATGCAAATATATTTTGCATAATTAGTGCCACATTATGCATGGTTATTTATCTTTCTGCATCATTTATGATGCTGGGCACTGAAGAGCGAATAAGTTGTTCTAGTAAGTCCTAAAGCCCTAAACCAGCACCACCGGAAGTCACACTCGGCCCTTCTCCAGCCCCAGGCACTCTTCCCATGTCCATAAGGGCTAGAAACTTACTCTCATTCAAAAACAAAAGCGTAAGTTTCAGGTACGGAAAATCCAGCCCTCAGTAAAAATGCAGGGAGTTAAAAAAATCTTGCAAGTCCACATAGGGCAGTCATACGCCCAGATTTTCCTGGACATTAATGGGATTTCAGAGGCGGAAATGAGGTCTGGAGGGAATTTCCAAAAGGCGGTGCTTTTTCCTGGATCTTAGGCAAGTCAATTGAAAAATCACGTTGTTTTTAACATTTTTGTAAAAAAAAAAGGCTCAAAATCTTTGGGGGTGTCATATGAAGGCAGCCCTGTTTAGGGGTGTTTTTAATGTTTAATGCTGTATTGTGTTTTTAATATTTGGTTGGGAGCCGCCCAGAATGGCTGGGGAAACCCAGCCAGATCAGTGGGGTATAAATAATAGAACAGAATAGAATAGAAATATATTATATTATATTATATTATATTATATTATATTATATTATATTATATTATATTATATTATTATCTAAGGAAGAATACAGCAGGAAGATCCTAGAAATGGGTCTATTTAATTTTTTTAAAATTGATGGATTTGTGTTTCACTGTTCTACATTCACTCTGTATTAATTTCCATTTATTTCAGCGGATTTTGTTACGGAAGGCTTGGAGGACGTATCAGGAAGTTATATGACATTAAAAGATGGTGGAATTTCAAATCTAAGACCAACGAATGTGAATATGGTATGACCCAAATGACGAGTTCTGCCTCTGGGCCACAATGAAGTACTCAAACGCTCAACGCAACTTTATAGCTCATAAAAGAATCCAGCAGGCAGAGAGGATGCGGAGCTAGGAGGGCCTGGGTACTCATTACTGAGGGGTGATGTTGTGTAAATAACTGCTCAAGGGAACTCAAGTTACATCCAACTCCTTTAAGAGACCCCAAAGCTCATTATCAGCTTTGCAAACGTCATCTGTTTCTTCTTCCTGAACTTCTCCTCTCGCAGGAATCTCTCTCTCTCTCTCTCTCTCTCTCTCTCTCTCTCTCACACACACACACACACACACACAACACACACACAACACACAAACACAAGCTGAACGAACACTGTCATTTCACAATCGTGGAGACCTCACAGGTTGTATGATTCAGGACAGGGAGCAGAACCCAGCATGAAGAACAAGAAGAAGAAGAAGAAGAAGAAGAAGAAGAAGAAGAAGAAGAAGAAGAAGAAGAAGAGAGTTTGGATTTGATATCCTGCTTTATCACTACCTAAGGAGTCTCAAAGCGGCTAACATTCTCCTTTCCCTTCCTCCCCCACAACACTCTGTGAGGTGAGTGGGGCTGAGAGACTTCAGAGAAGTGTGACTAGCCCAAGGTCACCCAGCAGCTGCATGTGGAGGAGCGGGGAAGCGAACCCGGTTCACCAGATTACGAGTCTACCGCTCTTAACCACTACACCACACTGGCTCTCTTGAGAACCGCGGCAATCGTTTCTTCATCATCTGAACTCTGTGTTCACCACCTGAGGCCATTCTTTGAGTGCCCTCTCCACATGGGGTCCAGAGGGTGGCAACCCAAGAACGGCATACCTTCCAACATTTCTCTGATGGAAATAGGGGCATCCCATTCCACAAGGATAATTTTTCAAATTACACCCCTTTATAATTTATACCCCACACATCTTACCGGGTTGCCCCGGCCACTCTGGGCAGCTTCCAACATATATAGAAACATAATAAAACATTAAACTTTTTTTTAAAACTTCCCTATACAGGATTGCCTTCAGACGGCTCGGGGGTCGGATAACTCCATGCCCTCTAAAATTTCCCAATGAAAATAGGGACGTCAGTTCAAAAGGACGTCAAAGTGCAAGTAGATAAATAGGTACCACTCTGGCAGGAAGGTAAGCAATGTTTCTGTGCGCTGCTCTGGTTTGCCAGAAGTAGCTTAGTCATATTGGCCACATGACCCGGAGGCTGTACACCGGCTCCTTTGGCCAGTAAAGCGAGATGAGTTGTCCACTACTGGACCTAACAGTCAGGGGTCCCTTTACCTTTTTAAGGAAAAGTGGGACATTCCAGGAACAAATCATAAACCAGGACGGCTTTCTAGGGACATCCCTAGAAAATAGGGACACTTGGAGGGTCTGGAACGGGGTCTTCTCTGTAGTAGCTCCCCATTTGTGGAATGTTCTGGGCGGCTCACAATACAATATTAAAAACACGAAAAGACATCAAACATTAAATACTTCCCTAAACTTGAAACAAAATAAAAAAATTCCTTCCAGTAGCACCTTAGAGACCAACTACCGGTAAGTTCTTGGTATGAGCTTTGGTGTGCATGCACACTTCTTCAGACCTCCTTCATACCAATAACAAACTTGGTCTCTAAGGTGCTACTGGAAGTATTTTTTTTAAAAAAATTGTTTTGACTATGGCAGACCAACATAGCTACCTACCTGTAACTTCCCTAAACTTCTTAATCTCTGGGTCATAGGTTCGAGCCCTACGTTTGGCAAAAGATTCCTGCATTTCAGGGGGTGGACCAGATGCCCCTTGGGGTCCCTCCCAACTCTGCGATTCTTTGGTTCAGTTTGCATCCACCACCCCACCCCAACTGCTGCGCAGGGCAGGGCAGCAGAAAAACTTGTTGCAGCCCCTGCTGCGTTCTACTGTAAGAAGCGACGCGGGTTTGCTTTGAAGAGACATCTCGGTTCTGCTTTGGAAATGCCAGCAGCGAGAGGTCTAAGGGAAGGACGAGGATGGAAAGCCAAAAGCTCTGAGCTGGACACCTCTGTGCATGCAGGGAAACCTTTTGGAATCCTCTGCTGAACAGACAAAAATGTGTTTGTGTTAACTGGGCTGGAAAACATCTCAGCACTGCTGCCTTTGACTACTCCCAGGGGGAGAGACTTTTGGCTCTGGTCGACCCAGTTAGGAGCAACCCTCTTCCTACATGCAGGCTGTCCTGCCTGTGTTGCAGTGGTGCATTGAAAATGCCGGGAGACGGACTCTCTCCTCCCTCCGCTAGTCCATTTCCTTTCAATCAATTCTCTTGTGCAGCCGCAAACCCCCTCCTGGGAAAGGAGCTATAACCTTTCCTCGAAGGGGAGTGTGCACAGCACACAGGCAGCTGCCCTCCATCTCCAAGGTCAGTCCTCCCAGGGCTTATCTGTTGCTGCTGGTCCTCGGCATGCCACACACGCCGCCATCACTCCCTCCGTCTCCCGGGTGTTTCTATGGCAACTGTTGCTACGGCAGTTTCCAGCCCCCCTCCCTCCCACGGTGGCTGCACCCACATCCCTAAATCATCCCAGCCCTCTAATCATTCCTGCGTGCGCCGAAGGGGGGTGGGGGGGTTCAGGGAGTCTGGGTGGAGCAGGGAGAAGCCATGCTCAGCTATCCCTGAATTGTGTGTGCATAAGCAAGTGTGCAGGGTTGAGGCGATGGCAGCTGAAATCCAAAACAACTGAAGGGCACCTGTTCGGTGAAACCTGTCCCAAAGCCAAGCTGGTGAGCTACCTATATGGATCTATATTTTAGGGACACCGGTGGCGCTGTGGTCCTTGGGCTTGCCGATCAGAAGGTTGGCGGTTCGAATCCCTGCAACGGAGTGAGCTCCCGTTGCTCTGTCCCAGCTCCTGCCAACCTAGCAGTTCAAAAGCACACCAGTGCAAGTAGATAAATAGGTACTGCTGTGGCAGGAAGGTAAAAGGTGTTTCTGTGAGCTCTGGTTTCTGTCATGGTGTTTGATTGCACCAGAAGCGGTTTAGTCCTGCTGGCCACATGATCCTGAAAAGCGAGATGAGCGCCGCAATCCCATAGTCGCCTTTGACTGGACTTAACCGTCCAGCGGTCCTTTATCTTTTACCTTTATGGATCTCGTCTCACTGACCTCAGTCTGCCCTCAGCCAGCCCATACCTGCTTATCTTCTTGTTTACAACCAGTCAGAAGAACATCAGAAGAGCTCTGCTGGACCACGATGATGGCCCACTGAGTCCGGCATCCTCTTCTCACAGTGGGCAACCAGTAGCCCCAATGGGAAACCCACAAGTAGGACCCAAGCTCAAGGGTTCTCTCCCCTCCTGTGACTGTCTCCCATCTGTGTCCACCACCCATGTCAGCCTTGCTGTCCGTTCTTGTCCAAGGGCCGTACGGTGCCCCCAAATGTTACATCATCACCACCCTCACCCCAGACCAACCTTCAGCTTGTGCTCATGTTCCTTGTTGACCCGCGTCAACAGCTGAGCTTTCCTCCGGTTGAGGGCATCAATGAGGGCATCACACTGGGCGACGAGGCAGGCTTCAAACTCCACGCTGTTCTCCTGTGGGGCAAAACATCTGTCAGATGATCCCAGTGACGGGGACAGTTGACGCAGCTCCCACTTCATGGTCTTGTCCTCATGCAAGTCTACCCCGACTTGGTGCCCTCCAGATGTTGCAGAGTAGGATTCACATCTGTCCCAGGAGTATGGCTGATGAGAGATGCAGCCCCAAACATCTGGAGGGCACCAGGTTGGGGAAGGCTCTCCTGAGCTGCATGAAGATTCCCCAAGGCTCCCTGGAGGTGGTGGATATTGACTAAGAAACGTACAGATGATGTGCACATTCTCCAGGAGGCCTGGTGAATGTGCACAATGGCTGGTTGTTATACACATTTACCGCTCAACTAAAGGCTCACCCACACTTTTACTTGTCCATTGCCTAGAAAGCATGGGCCTGAGCAGTTTCCACCTTGCGCTGCTCCTTTCCCAGGAGAAACCCAGTCTTTAGCTCTAAATTGGAGCAAACAGCAATCTGTGCAAAAAAAGATTGCTGTTTGCTCCAACTGAGCTCTAAAGAGCGGTTTTGCCCAGAGGTGGGAGAAGCAGTGGGACAAGAGGAAGTGTAGATCAGGGCCAGATCAAGATGTTTAGAGACCCTAAGCCAGGGGTCAGCAACCTTTTTCAGCCATGGGCCGATCCACCGTCCCTCAGATCATGTGGTGGGCCGGACTATATTTTGAAAAAAATACTAATGAGCGAATTCCTATGCCCCATAAATAACCCAGAGATGCATTTTAAATAAAAGGACACATTCTACTCATGTAAAAACATGCTGCTTCCCGGATCGTCCGCGGGCCGGATTGGGAAGGCGATTGGGCCGGATCCGGCCCCCTGCCCTAAGCACTTAAAGGATTTGGGTGCCCTGTATTCAAAATATAAACAACAATAAACCATAAAATAAATTTTCACTCTTTGAAATGAAACAAAACCTGCAGTAAAATGGAAAATAATGTTTATTTTTGTCTACTTCCACTTTATTTATATCTGAAAAAAATTCTGCTTTTTCTAATTGTAGTCTTTGACCAGATCCTCAAAACTAATCTTATGTAAAACATCTGCTTCTTCAACACTTAGTTGAGCTAAGGCATCCAGCCTGCCTTGTTGAATAGTTGTTCCGTTGGGGTTTTAAATATACTTCAGCTGAGGAAATGAATGCTCAGCTGAGCCATTTGTGACCATGAATGTTAAAAAATCCAGCAATGGAAAATTTCTGCAGTGCGCCCCCCCCCTTCCCTTGATGCCCTAAGCGCGTGCTTATTTGCTTAATGGTTAATCCTGGCCTGGTGTGGCTCTGCCTTTACATTACCCCTCCTCCACAAGAAAATAGGAAACACGCTCAAGCTACCCGGGCAAAATCAGGCCGTTAGAATCGAACAGCATCTCTGGGCTGCCTTGAGAAAGCAGGGCTCCTGCAAAACCTCTCCGGACTTTCAAACCCATTCCTGGATATCAAACCCCTTGAATGAAACAGTTGTGCGTCTCCATCCACAGCAGGGCTGCTCTGTTAGGCGAGGCAGGATTAGTCCCAGGAGGGATTACTAACATCAAGGCATACAAAGTGGGGAGAGGCCGGGGGTGGGGGGTGGGAGATCACATGCGGCCACAGGGCTCAAGGAAGAAGCGATGTATGGAGAAGTAGGGGCGGGGGTTTAATTTGGCAACATCTCAGCCTGGCCTTGATGGATGACTCTTCCACAGCTTAATGGGGAAAGGTGGGGTGCGGGGAGGAGGAGCAGCCTTCCTGGAAAGCAAAGCCATCCATCCACAGGCGCAGGAGCCACACTTTAAATCAATCCCGCATGGACGCCCAATTCCTCCGGAGGGTTGCATTAACCCACCAGGCACATTTGCAGAGATGTTATCAGGCTTGGCTGGGGGGCAGGGAGGCTGCACGGAGAATAATTGCCTTGGCTATGCCGTATCTTTAGAAGATGCTGCCGCAGCAGCGGTACCCAACACCTCTCCATCTTGCCTAAATACTACTTTGGGGGGGGGAGGGGAAATTTAAACTGTCCGACGGTGATATTATTTTAAGCTATATACCAGCTGCCTGGGGTTTGACAAAGGGTCAATGTAAACGGACTCTCCGCGCCCTTACTTCCGCGGAAAGACCGATATTATTTCATCGGAAAGGCAATGCCCTGGCTCCCTTCGATCAATGGATGAAAGAGATGATGACTCTAGCAACATACAAACGGAATGCTTTTAAACACAGATTGCGCGCGGATAAATATTTGGAATCAGTTCGTAAAAAGCGCAATGCCGCGTTAAGAATTTGTTGGATTAATTGTACTACTTATGTGCAGGGTTTTTGTTTTTTTTGGAGCCGGAACTCGTGGGAACCAAATTCAATTACCTTTTTAAAATTAAATATTATTATTATTTTTGTCAGGGCAGGCTGGAATGGATGTAAAACCCAACGCCTGAGCCAAAAATCCACTTATATCTGCAATCAATAAAGTTGTGGCCATTTCTAATCCAGATCATTGTCTGCTTGAGTTTATGAATCATATCTTACATTTAGCCACTGCCTGGGGGGTGGGGGTGGCACAGTGACGGGGCCCGGAATAAACAAAACAACACAAACAAGCTTTGTGGTGAGTTTCCTCACCTTTTTCTCCAGAAAAAAGTGCTGCTTATGTGCTTATATATAGTACGCTATTGTATTCTATTGTTTTGATAAGTTTTCCTCTTTCTTTCCTTTCCCATTTCTTTTCTTTCATATCATATTTTCACTGATTTCTTTAAAATAAAAGGCAAATATTTTTAAAACCCTCTCCTCCATGCCCCAGAATAAATGACATGGTCCAACAGAGCAGGCTTTGCCAACATGGTGCCCTCCAGCTGTTTTGGGTCACAGCTCCCATCAGCCCCAGGGCTGAAAGGACTTCCAAGGCACAGAAAAAGAACATGACTTTCTCCCCTAAAATGAATCCTGGGAACCATAACAATAACAAAAATAATTTTTTTATTTATACCCCACCCATCTGGATGGGTTTTCCCAGCCACTCTGGGCGGCTTCCAGCAAAATATTAAAATACAGTAATTCATCAAATATTAAAAGCTTCCCTAAACAGGGCTGCCTTCAGATGTCTTCTAAAAGTCAGATAGTTGTTTATTTCCTTGACATCTGATGGGAGGGCGTTCCACAGGGCAGGTGCCACCACCGAGAAGGCCCTCTGCCTGGTTCCCTGTAACTTGGCTTCTCGCAGCAGGGAACCGCCAGAAGGCCCTCGGCACTGGACCTCAGTGTCCGGGCTGAACGATGGGGGTGGAGACGCTCCTTCAGGTATACTGGGCCAAGGCCGTTTAGGGCTTTAAAGGTCAGCACCAACACTTTGAATAGAACCGGCGTTTCCTCCTCACAGAGCTGCACTTCCCAGGACCGTTAACAAACTACAAGTTGCTGGGAACCATGGGAGGGAGAGAATGTTGCTCTCGTGTTTGAATCCTGCTTGCTCGTTTCCCACTGTGGCCACTGTGAGAACAGGATACTGGACTCGATGGGCCATTGGCCTGATCCAGCAGGTTCATCTCATGCTCTTAACCATTCCTAGGATACTTTGGGGGAAGTCATGTGCTTGGCATGCACGTAGGATGTTTTAAACTATGGGTGGTTTCAATCAGGCATAGGCAACCTCAGCCCTCCAGATGTTTTAGGACTACAACTCCCATGGTCCCTAGTTAACAGGACCAGTGGTGAGGGATGATGGGAATTGTAGTCCCAAAAACACCTGGAGGGCCAAGGTTGCCTATGCCTGGTTTAAATTATGGTGTGGATCTGCCCCCGGTCCTCATGGTGGGGGCTGATGGGAGTTGAAAGCAGCTGTAGGGCATCTAGTTAGGCGGATGCTTGGCTGGGCAATAAGCCTTGTTCACTAGTGGCCAGGGGTCCAATTTGGGCTTTCGGTTTCAGGTCCCCAAGTGCCGCGAATTCAAGAGCGTACCTGGATTTGCTGCACCATGTTCCGTAGCTGCACCAGGAATTCTTTGGCCTCCTTTGCTCTGTCTGAGAGTCCATTCAGCGCCTGAGACAGCTGGCTCTGTGGGGGGAAGGAGGAAAAATCTGGGTTAGAAGAAAGGGCCCCATTTCCCAGAAAAAAATACAGCCTGGTTTTAGCTGCTCCAGATGTGAGACTGGAAGGGAAGATTCTGAAGCTGAGGCTCCAGTACTTTGGCCACCTCATGAGAAGAGAAGACTCCCTGGAAAAGACCCTGATGTTGGGAAAGATGGAGGGCACAAGGAGAAGGGGACGACAGAGGATGAGATGGTTGGACAGTGTTCTCGAAGCGACTGGCATGAGTTTGGCCAAACTGCGGGAGGCAGTGAAAGATAGGGGTGCCTGGCGTGCTCTGGTCCATGGGGTCACGAAGAGTCGGAAACGACTAAACGACTGAACAAAGATGTGAGACAGATATTTACTCAATTTGTCACTATTTGTTTTATTGAAAAACATTTAGATTTTGTAAATGCAGCGTAAAAACAAGCAGCGTCCTTAAAACAAAACTACCACTCAAAATCGGCAGCGGAAAAGCACATAAAATCAAACAGAAATTCAGGGGATTCGGGTACATAAATCAGGGTCAGGGTCTTATGAGCCTCTGCACATGCTCAGAGAGCTCATCATTCTCGCACCTGCACTCAACGTTCTAGGTAGGTTATGGAGCCAAATATTCCAAGCAACTCAGAATTGCAACAGCTCAGGTTCAGCCAACGATTAGCAGGAGGCTAATTTCACAGAGAGCGGTAAATAATTCAGATCCCACAACCCATTGCAGTCCACTGCACTCCTTCCCAGTGGGGTTCTTGCTCATACATGCAGCCAGAAATTTACCAGCCAGCTCAGAATGCTCAAGTCACCAGGACAGCAAGATTGTAAAGCCAAAACAAAATTAAGTGATTGGGGGTTTTCACTATTTCCCCACTTACTGAAAGAAAAAAGGAAAAGGCAATATTATAGAAGAGACCCTCTGCTCAAAGTTGCTCCCCCCCTTATGTGGATTTACTGCAACCTGTGGCTAGAAAAATGCACTCTGCACATACTCAGAGGCACTACATGGTGAGGGCATATTGCAAAAAGCGGATTTCTTTCTGTGCAGAGGAAGGGCCTGTAGAGGAAAACATAGAAACATAGCTCAGCCCCAGTATGTTTCCGAGCAGAATTCAAAGTGTTGGTGCTGACCTTCAAAGCCCTAAACGGCCTTGGTCCACCCCCATCGTTCTGCCCAGACGCTGAGGTCCAGTGCCGAGGGCATTCTGGCGGTTCCCTCCCTGCGAGAAGTGAGGTTACAGGAACCAGACAGAGGGCCTTCTCGGTAGTGGCGCCCGCCCTGTGGAACACCCTCTCAGCAGATGTCAAAGAGAAAACCAACTACCAGACTTTTAGAAAACACCTGAAAGCAGCCCTGTTTAGGGAAGCTTTTAATGTTTAATAGATTATTGTATTTTAACATTCTGTTGGAAGCCGCCCAGAGTGGCTGGGGAAACCCAGCCAGATGGGCGGGTATAAATAATAATAAATAAATTATTAAATTATTATTATTATTATTATTATTATTATTTATTATTATTATCTTCAAAGATGCCACTGGCAGAAGTGACATAGC
Organism: Lacerta viridis; assembly: GCA_900245905.1. Lineage (NCBI taxonomy): Eukaryota > Metazoa > Chordata > Lepidosauria > Squamata > Lacertidae > Lacerta > Lacerta viridis. Next base: position 227,990 of record OFHU01002036.1, read on the forward strand.
ATAGTGGTCTTCAGCCCAGGAAAGGGACATCTAGCTAGATTTGACACTGGCAGCAACCCCCAATTTGCCCTCTCACATGCAGAAATGATGGATTTAACCATTATGAAGAGCAGCGGTTTCTAAAATTCTCTTTAAGGTGTCATCAATTACACCTTATCTTTTCTTAGCTCTGTGGACCAGCACTTCTTCCTTCTCTAATTCTTAAAGGGACAGCATCCTACTTGACCAGGCATAGGCAAACTGCGGCCCTCCAGATGTTTGGGACTACAATTCCCATCATCCCTAGCTAACAGGACCAGTGGTCAGGGATGATGGGAATTGTAGTCCCAAACATCTGGAGGGCTGGAGTTTGTCTATGCCTGTTCTTGACAGACAATATTGTTCTTGACAGCACCTGTTAGTCGTGTGCTCTGTGATTCAGGGCACAGGTGCAATCCCGGCTATAGGTCCCTGGTTTTTAAAAGGGTCCCTGCAACACCACCATCCCAAACCCAGACCCTTTCCAGGGTAGGCCATTTGTCGAGCCTCCTGGGAAGGAGAAAGCAATGGCACTGGAGGAAGAATTTCCTTCCTGATCTTTTGCACGCTCTCAGTGGGACAAGCTCCATCAGGCGGCAGTTTGATTGCTGAAGCGGCGGGCGAGGAAACAGTAAATGGAGCCCGGCCTGTTGAAACAATTACTCATCCCTGCAACTACCTCCTCGAAATCAATTGCTTCCACATTATGTAAATGGGGTGCCCTGGATTCACTGCACGGCTGGTTCCTGAGGTGCATCAATGCAGACACGGAGGCTTTTTCAGTGACAAGGAACCGCTGGAAGATTTATGCCAGGAATTCAGAGGCAAATGGATGGTAGCACAAAAGCAAAGGAAGGGGGGAAGCTTAGTGGTGAAGCGCCTGCTTTGTATGCAGAAGGTTCCCAGAACATTGGAACATAAGAAGCTGCCTTATTCCATAGAATCATGGAGTTGGAAGGGACCCAATGAATGTTGGAAACGTAAGGAAAAAGAAGGTGTCGTTGTTGTCGTTCAGTCGTGTCCGACTCTTCATGACCCATGGACCAGAGCACGCCAGGCACCCCTATCCTCCACTGCCTCCCGCAGTTTGGCCAAACTCATGCCAGTCGCTTCGAGAACACTGTCCAACCATCTCGTCCTCTGTCGTCCCCTTCTCCTTGTGCCTCCATCTTTCCCAACATCAGGGTCTTTTCAGGGAGTCTTCTCTTCTCATGAGGTGGCCAAAGTACTGGAGCCTCAGCTTCAGGATCTGTCCTTCTAGTGAGCACTCAGGGCTGATTTCCTTAAGAATGGAGAGGTTTGATCTTCTTGCAGTCCATGGGACTCTCAAGAGTCTCTTCAAAAGCATCAATTCTTCGGCGATCAGCCTTCTTTATGGTCCAGCTCTCACTTCCATACATCACTACTGGGAAAACCATAGCTTTAACTATACGACCTTTGTCGGCAAGGTGATGTCTTTGCTTTTTAAGATGCTGTCTAGGTTTGTCATTGCTTTCCTCCCAAGAAGCATATGTGGTGGGACTGTAAGAAAGTAAAGGACTTTTGGGAAATGATTTATAGTGAGATTTTAAAAATGTTGAAATATACATTTCTTTTTAAAAACAAACAAACCCAGAAGCACTTTTACTTGGTATTGTAGGTATAGAGATTCATAAGCATGATAAAAAAATGTTTTTATGTGCAACAATTGCAGCAAGAATACTATTAGCCCAACGATGGAAGTGGGAAGAATTACCAACAAAAGAAGAGTGGCAGATGAACCTGATGGATTATGCCGAATTGGTGAAATTAACTGGGAAAATTCGGAACCAGCAAGACCAAACTTTCCTGAAGGACTGGAAGAAAATCACGATACATTTGAAAGACAATTGTAATCAATTGACATCGCTTGTAGGGTTACAAGAAGTTTTGTAAGGAGTATAGAATTATTGCAAAAGGGACTATGCTTGGAAAACATGTGTAAAAACAATAATTATATTTAAGAAAAAAAGAGTTGGAAGGGACCCAAGGGTCATCTAGTCCAACCCCCTGCAATGGAGGAATCTCAACTAAAGCATGCAAGGAAGATGTCCATCCAACCTCTGCTTAAAAACCTTGAAGCAAGGAGAGTCCACCATCTCCCATCAGAAAATAAATACCGCGTCAGACCATTGGTCCAATTAGCTCAGTATTGTCTGCACTGACTGGCAGCAGCTCTCCGGGGTTTCAGGCAGGGTTCCTCTCCTGCAGATTAAACCTGGGACCTTCTGCATGCAAGGCATGTGACCTACTGCTTTGCTGTGGCCCCTCCGCTGGTTCAACCCTGCGCAGCATCTCCAGGTAGGGCTTGGAGAGAACCTGCCCGTCCGCGTAGACAATACTGAGCTAGCTGGACCAATGCTCTGACTCTGCACAAGGCAGCTTTCTATTTAAATCTTACGTACTTATGTCCTGATGGAGTTTTCTTCTGCACACCCCCATCACTTTTCCGCTTGCATTAACAGATTTTGGAGAAGGAACAAAGATCACCAGTGTGCAGTGACCGGAAATTCGTCTAGGTTAAAGCACTTTTCAATCTTGGAAAAGGAGCTGGTGTCCTAGGATAGATCTGGGATGAGAAGGGGGAAGGGCACCCAGGCTTAACGAAGTGGAAAATGACCTTACAGTTGCCTCTCTAAAGGGGGGGAGGGAACCTAATGCAGTCCTTTGTCAATTCTTTTCTGGGTAATTTACAGCAACAAGATCATTAAGATGGAGAGCTAATCAACGGAGGGTTCTCTAATTAAAATGACGTCACTCATCAGCCCTGCTCCCACTCAATTCTCCCCCACTCCAAGTAACATGGAAAAACACAGATTGGGGGCACTGTCAAGAAGCTTCAGGGTGAAGATTTTCCAAGGAATACGAAACTAGACGCAATCAAGAAAAACACAAACTAGATACAGGTGACACCGAACCCTCCACCATTTAGTTTTCAGAAAGAGAAGAGGAGGCTTCCTCAAACTTGGCCCTCCAGATGTTTTTTGGGGCTGATGGGAGTTGGAGTCAAAGCTCCTGGAGAGGCCCATTCTAGAAACCAGACCTGGCACCCCTGAAGTGGATTGACAGCAGCCGATTCAAGGCAAGGAACAAGTGGCACTACGACCATACACAGCACATAGTCAGTGGAACTCCCTGCCACTGGCTTTTAGACAACCCAGTGGAGAGGTCTATCAACAACCATTAGTCATGTGACTAGGGCAGGCTTCCTCAACCTTGGCCCTCCAGATGTTTTTGGCCTACAACTCCCATGATCCCTAGCTAGCAGGACCAGTGATCAGGAATGGTGGGAACTGTAGTCTCAAAACATCTGGAGGGCCGAGTTTGAGGAAGCCTGGAGAAGAGAGAGGGAATTCTCAGCAAATGTCAAGTCCTGTTTAGCTAATGCTGTTCTAGGCTGCATCAACAGAGGTCTAGCGTCCAGATCAAGGGAAGTAATAGTCCCGTTCTATTCTGCTTGATCAGACCAAACCTGGAATACTGTCCAGTTCTGCGTACCAAAATTTAAGGAGGATGATGACAAGCTGGAAGGTGTGCAGAGGAGGGCAACCAAGGTGATCAAGGATCTGGAAACCAAGTAATGAGGAACAGCTGAGGGAGCTTGGCTTAGCGTGGAGAACAGGAGACTAAGAGGAGATATGACAGGCATCTTCAAATATCTGAAGGGGAGATGGAGCAAGCTTGTTTTCTGCTCCAACGAAAAGCACAGGAAATGACAAGAAAGGAGATTTCAGCTAAACATTAGGAAGAGCTTTCTAACAGCAGGAACTGTTCAAAGTGAAGCAGACTCCTTCGGAAGGTGGTGGACTCTCCGTCATTCGAGGTTTTTCAATAATAATAATAATAATTTTTTATTATTTATACCCCGCCTATCTGGCTGGGTTTCCCCAGCAACTCTGGGTGGCTCACAGCATATATCAGAACATACTGAAATGTGAAACATTAAAAACTTCCTGAAACAGGGTAGAGGTTGGATGGCCATCCATCAGGGATTCTTTTGTTGTGATTCCTGCATTGCAGAGACTAGATGAGGCATGGCCAAACTTGGCCCTCCAGCTGTTTTGGGACTACAACTCCCATCTTCCCTAGCTAACAGGACCAGGGGTCAGGGATGGTGGGAATTGTAGTCTCAAAACAGCTGGAGGGCCAAGTTTGGCCATGCCTGGCCTAGATCATAGAATCATAGAATTGTAGAGTTAGAAGGGACCTCGAGGTCAACTAGATGTCCTTGGAGTCCCTTCCAACTGTACAATTCTATGATTCTATGACTCTTACTTATGCTCAAGATTTAAGATACAAAGCTATGCCCTCTTCCTCGTGACCAAGCGACTCTCCAGGCATACCATTTATTGTCCATTCATGATTATTTGCGCTCACAGTTATAGCCGGGTGGTTATAGGCAATCCTGCTTTAAATAATGTTTGTGCCTGCAGAAGTTTCAGGATGGGCCTACAGCTTCCTTTCCAAACAATCTATAAAAACCCATAAATCCCCACGGAAATCCTATAGCTCTAGACAGTCCCTACAGAGAGAGCCAGTGTGGTGTAGCGGTTAAGAGCGGTGGACTCGTAATCTGGTGAACCGGGTTCGCTCCGCTCCTCCACATGCAGCTGCTGGGTGACCTTGGGCTAGTCACACTTCTCTGAAGTCTCTCAGCCCCACTCACCTCACAGAGTGTTTGTTGTGGGGGAGGAAGGGAAAGGAGAATGTGAGCCGCTTTGAGACTCCTTCGGGTAGTGATAAAGCGGGATATCAAATCCAAATACAAACTCTTCTACAGATGGCAGTGATGGAATAACATTGAAGGATCATCACAGACCAACCAAGAAAGCAGAACGATGTGTGGATGGTCCGGTATAAATCCACCACTAATCCACTATTATTGTATCAACGACGTGCTACAAAAGACACACTGGAAGAATCCTCTAGCTAGCCTATAAACGGCAGGCTGCAATTTACCAGAAAGAGCATTTGTTATGTTTGGTTTTTCTCATCAGCCCAATGTGGCTGATGACACCGAGGTGGATTTCTGCCCTGATAGTCCAGTCTGCCACTCCAGGATCTGAGCTGACAGACTTCAGCCTGCTGAGCTTTTCCCTGAGGTCCACATCTCCATTCCCCACACCCACTCCTTCTCCCCTTCCAACCACTCTCTCTGAGATGCCTCCATGGGCTTCGTGGCAATACTGAGATAGTATGAGACAGCCACTCATGTTCCTAACATGTAATCAAGAGTGTCCAGGTTCACTTGGCAACTGTCAAACCAGGTGCAACTTTTCAAGGAGCTCCTTATCATGCTCGTTTTGGGGCTAAATCCAAGTCATATGTGGCTTCCAGAAAAAGACCGTACAGGTGAGGCCACACACCTGTGCAAGGATCCCACACTCGAACTTGTGGACGTCCAACAAGGCTGGGTGTTGGAAGGTTCAGGACAGATAAAAGGAAGTACTTATTCACACAGTTAAACTATGAAACTCCCTTCTATCGGAGGCAGCGATGGCAACCAATTTGGATGGTTTTCAAGGAGAATTGGACAAATTCATGAAGGAAAGGGCTATTGATGGCTGCTAGCCAAGATGGAGTTTTCTTGGCAGGGATACTAGAGTGGTTTGCCAGTTCCTGCTCCAGGTGGATCACATTTAGTCAAAACTCTCAACTATGACCTGTCCATCTTGGGTGGCCCTGCACGGCATAGCTCATAGCTTCTCTGAGTTATTCAAGCCCCTTCACCATGACAAGAAAGATGGAGGGCACAAGGAGAAGGGGACAGAAGACGAGATGGTTGGACGGTGTTCCCGTGGCTACCAACATGAGTCTGACCAAACTGCAGGAGGCAGTGGAAGAAGAAGAGTTTGGATTTGATATCCTGCTTTTCACTACCCGAAGGAGTCTCAAAGCGGCTAACATTCTCCTTTCCCTTCCTCCCCCACAACAAACACTCTGTGAGGTGAGTGGGGCTGAGAGACTTCAGAGAAGTGTGACTAGCCCAAGGTCACCCAGCAGCTGCATGTGGAGGAGCGGGGACACGAACCCGGTTCCCCAGATTACGAGTCTACCACTCTTAACCACTACACCACACTGGCAAGTGGTGGCCTGGCATGCTCTGGTCCATGGGGTCACGAAGAGTCAAACACAACTAAACGACTAAACAAGCCAAGATGGCTATACTGTGTCTTGCCAGTTGGAGGCAGCAATGCTTCTGAATAGCAATTTCTGGGGACCATGAGAGGGGAGAATCCTGGGATTCTGCTTGCAGGTTTCCCACAGGCATCTTTGACCACTGTGAGAACAGAATGGCAGCTTAAATTGATGGAATACGCACAGCTTGCAGACCTAACATATAGAATAAGAGAGCAAGAAGAACATATGTTTAAGGAAGACTGGAAAATGTTTATTGAATATATGGAGGAAAACTACGTTCATTTGAAAATGTGGGCAGCGTTAAGATAAATTCGGCAGTGTAAATAAGTTTTGATGGATGTAATAATGGAATACTGAATGGTTTAGTTTATATAAAATATGCAGGGATTTATGTTATGCAAAATGAACCATGAAATATTTGTGTTTTGCGAAATGAACCATGGAAAGAGAAGAAGTCACTGGTATCTTAAGGATGTGAAAATGAGTATTTCAAACGGTGAAACAGAAAATTTAATAAAAATTATGGGGGGGGGAGAGTTATATAAGTAATGGGAAGGTTGAAGGCCAGGATGCCTCCACAATGCATGGGGGGGGGGGGAGAGAGAGAGAGAGAAGTACCGTACATTATTTCCTGGAGATTGCACACCAGGCATGACGTCAACCTCTGTAACATTTGCAATCCCTTCCCCATTCATCCCAAGAGGCTTTCGCTCAATGGCTCAGCCTGCTGGAGGATTATCAGCGGTTCTTTCAGACAGCTGCTCCCGAGAAGGCAAGGCTGGGTGGGCTTCGCAGCTTTGGGAGGGAGGCCAAGCGGCTTGCTGGGACGCTTGATTTGTGGAAATTGCACAGGGCATCTGCCTAAGCCGCCCACCCCTCCTCCTTTTGGCCTTTTGCAACCCATTAAGGGATTCCAGCACTCTGGAGGTGGGGTGGGGGCTTCTGCGAAACAAGACTTGTGCTCAGATGACCTTGGAGAAGGAAGGTGTGTGTGTGTGTGTGTGTGTGTGTGTGTGTGTGTTTCGCTTCTGGAGGAGGCCGCCCAGATTGTAATTAGCAGGCCATCTTTTGTGCTTGGAAAGCCAAAGTGTTGCTTCGGGGAGAAATGAGATTACTGGAGCAGAGCGAAGGAAGGCGCCTCTGGGGAGGGAGTGATGGGAGAGGGGGGGGAGCAGAGAGGAGGCAGAGAAGAGAGAGAGAGAGAGAGAAGAGAGAGAGAGAGAGAAGAGAGAGAGAGAGAGAGAGAGAGAAAGCAGACAGAGGAGGATTTGCCAAACACAGCAGCAGCTAAAGGACCCTGACTCTGGATTCGAATGGGAAGCAGAGGGTAGATGACGACGAACGGGGCATTTTAATTCGTTCCACGGAAGAGGGCATTGATTTCTCCTCTGTATGAGTGATGCTCTTTCCACACTTGAAAGAGAATAAAAAACCCACGGTCTCAATTCTTGTGTTTTGGGATGTGATGTTACATCTCCTACCTGTTCATTTCTGCCTTTGGTTTTCATCACTTTTATATATCCCACTTTTTTCTCCAGGGAGCTCAAGGTGGCTTATATGGGTCTTCCCCCCCCCCCTCAGTTTATCCCTACAACAACCCTGTGAGGTAGTTTGGGCCAAAGGTCACCCAGTGAGATTCATGGCCAAGTGGGGATTTGAACCTTGCTTTATCCTGGGTCCTAGTCTGTCTCTCTAACCACTACACCACACTGGCTTGCTGTCATGAACTGGCAGGACGATGAGGAGAAGGAGGAAGCGGTGGAATAGGATCCTGGCAAGGGGTGTGGCCGGAACTGGGACACGCCAAGGCAAGCTGGGGGTGGGGAAGGAGAAGTTGGTGTAGGAAGTACTCATAGGCTGTCAGGGACCGAGGAGGAATGGTGGGAGCCACACACACCCTTCTCCTGAACCCAAGGGCAAGAGGACAGTATTGATTTAGAACAGTGGTTTGCAGAGGGACATAGTCCAGAAGGGAGAAGCTGGGAAATACTGGGTGAGGAACAGTTAGAAGAGGAAATAGCTGGCAGATTCAGTATCTTTGAACAGCATTCCTGATCCCCACCCTCCTTTCGCCTAAAACTAGACAGGCTCTGAGGGGAGGGCGTTCCACAGGGCGGGCGCCACTACCGAGAAGGCCCTCTGCCTGATTCCCTGTAACTTTCGCTTCTCGCATTGAAGGAACCACCAGAAGCCCCTCAGAGCTGGACCTCAGCATCCGGGCTGAATGATGGGGGTGGAGACGCTCCTTCAGGTATACTAGGCCGAGGCCGTTTAGGGCTTTAAAGGTCAGGACCAACACTGGGGAAAGTGGCAGGACAAAAGAAAGATCTCTCAGACCCATGCCTAGGGATGAACAGATGAAATTGTGGGACAAAGGGAAGTGTGGAAGAGCCCTTTATGTTGGGAGATTCAGGAAAGATACTTCCTTGTCTCTTTCTTCCCACAGCACATTGTTGATCTATGGAACTCCCTGCCACAGGATGGCTTTAAAAGAGGATTAGACAAATTCATGGAGGAGAGAACTATCGAGGGTTACTATCTAGGATGTCTTTGCTCTGCCTCCACAATTGGAGATAGCAATGTTTCTGAATGCCAATTGCTGGAACGCACAGAAAGGCAAGAGGGCTCCTGGGCTCAGATCCTGCTTCGGAGGTACACGGGATTGAACCCTGAAGCTTCCTTCCACCTGTGAAGCATATGTATATACATATTTTGGGAAGAATCTCCCCAATGATTTCTCACATGGCGCAAACTCCCAGTGTTGAACAATGCAACTTCCCATGGGTGACAAATGGCTGGTGGTTTTTCTTCAGCGCTTTGAAACATTTTTTGATGTAGCAAATGGTTCTGTTTATTGGTACATCCTTCCCTTCCAGGCGCACAATGGGGACTCCTCAAAAGGAAAGACTTCATGCATGTCCTTGTAAATTTGAGAAATCAATGCCTTGTTTCATCTGTCAATAATTTGTTTGGCAGATGTCTCGGTGAGGGTGGCTGCTAGATCTGGTGGCTTTTTGATTATCCTGCAGGTTTTTGGTCTTCCATCTCAGGAACAGCCTTGCTTCGAATAGATTCTAGGCTCACGAGAATCTCTATAATAGGGGTGGTGAACCCATGGCACACTCCCTGATATTGGGACTCCAACTGCCATCATCCCCAGGTAACATGACCAATGGTCAGGGCTTTTGACAAAGTCCTCCATGATATTCTTGTGGAGAAGCTGGTAAAATGTTGACTGCATAAAGTTACTCTGGAGTCCTGCATCCAATTCTGGGCACCACAATTTAAGAAGGATGTTGATAAGCTGGAAGGTGTGCAGAGGAGGGGCGACCAAGATGATCAAGGGTCGGGAAACCAAGCCTGATGAGGAACGGTTGAAGGAGTTGTTTAAGCCTAGAAAAGAGGAAACTGAGAGGAGATACGATAGCCATCTTCAAATATATGAAGAGCTGTCCCATGGAAGTGGAACATGCTTGTTTTCTCCTGATCTGGAGAGTAGGACCAGAACCAATGGCTTCAAGTTGCAAGAAAGGAGATTCGGACTCAACATCAGGAAGAACTTTCATAGAATCATAGAGTTGGAAGAGACCACAAGGGCCATCCAGTCCAACCCCCTGCCAAGCAGGAAACACCATCAAAGCATTCCTGACAGATGGCTGTCAAGCCTCCGCTTAAAGACCTCCAAAGAAGGAGACTCCACCACACTCCTTGGCAGCAAATTCCACTGTCCAACAGCTCTTACTGTCAGGAAGTTCTTCCTAATGTTTAGGTGGAATCTTCTTTCTTGTAGTTTGAATCCATTGCCCCGTGTCCGCTTCTCTGGAGCAGCAGAAAACAACCTTTCTCCCTCCTCTATATGACATCCTTTTATATATTTGAACATGGCTATCATATCACCCCTTAACCTTCTCTTCCCCAGGCTAAACATACCCAGCTCCCTAAGCCGTTCCTCATAAGGCATCGTTTCCAGGCCTTGGACCATTTTGGTTGCCCTCTTCTGGACATGTTCCAGCTTGTCAGTATCCTTCTTGAACTGTGGTGCCCAGAACTGGACACAGTCTTCCAGGTGAGGTCTGACCAGAGCGGAATACAGTGGTATTCCGACAGTAAGAGCCATTTGACAGTAACAGTGGATTCCCTTGGGAAGTTGTGGGCTTTTCGCTGGAGGTTTCAAACAAGTGTTTGCATGGTAATTTGTCATGGATGCTGTAGTTGAGCTTGCATTGCAAGGGGTTAGAGTAGATAACCCTGGGGATCCCTTCAAACTCCATGATTCTGTGATGACAGCTGGAGTCCCAACAACATCCTGAGTGGGGAGGGGGCATCGGTCCCTCATCCCCAGAGGTGGAACTAGCTGCTCCAGCACCAGGAGCGGCGCACATGCTGTGCACCCAAGGGCAGGGCTAGCCACCCACGGTGAGTGGCGACCGTCCCAGGGGGGCAGGGTGACAATGTCACCCCCCTCAGGGATGATACCCGGGGCGAACCGCACCCACCACACCCCCTTCCTCCACCAGTGCTCATCCCTCCTCCATAATGCAAGAAGAGCCCTGCTGGGTGTCAGAGGTGGTGTTTCCAAGACAATAATTTAACACACACACAAACATCTTTCCCACTTCTTTCTCCAAGGAGCTCAAAGTGGCACACTGTGCTGGTCCAAGGGTAATCCAAGAGGCGAGGTCTGGGTCCGGTCCGAAGTCCAAGGAGTCAACGATGGGGTCAGTCCGACGAGGTCAAGGCAGGGTGCAGGGCAGGAAACTAGGCGAGGGCAGGAACAGGGGCAGGATCTGGCAAGCAGCGATGTTGCTCCCGCCACCTGGGGTGGGATCTGACCGCCTTTTCATCTCTGCCGAGGTAATGGCCGGTCCCGATCCCCCGATGACTCACCACCCTGCCTCGCCTGAAGGCGAGCACTCCTCCTGCGAGTACTCAGGTCCCTCCTTCTCTCAGCCCTTAGTCTCTGCAGCTCAGGAGACACCGGAGGGTTACTAGACCCAGGGGCGGCCTCAGGATGAGGCCCCAGACTAGGTTCAGCTGATGCCTGCGGCAGAGGATCCAGTGCGGACTGAGCCTTCTCCGGTTCTGAGTCCGAGCCCAAGTCCCAGGCCATCACACACACTTTTACCACCCACCCTGTTTTATCCCCACAACATGGGGTGTGTGTTTTGTATACTGCCCATCTGTAGATCTCAGGGCTGTTCGTAATATCCAATAAATAAAATAACAATAGCAACAATAACCCTGTGAGGTAGGTCAGGCTGATAGGCAATAACTGGCCCCCAAGGCCATACCCAGGGAGCTTCATGTCTGGGTGGGGGTTTTAGCCATGGTCTTCTAGGTGCAGTGCTTTTTTTTCCTTTTAAAAATGTTTAGGGGTACTCTCATTTTCCTACGCCTATTGAAATACTGCCCCTCAAAACAATACCCAAACTTAGATTCACAAAATGTTTAGGGGTATGCATACCCCTGCACACACACCCCCAGAAATAAAGCAGTGTGTAGGTACTAGCCTGACACTAACCACTGAACCACCACCAGGGCACTCCTGGAGTTGTTTTCCTCATGCCATTACGTCCTTTTCTTCTACTGCTAGACTGGACAGTGAACCTGAGCCATTCCACCTCTCCAGGGAGTGTTTTGCATAATACGTCTCCTTTCATGAAACGGCTGAAGTTTAGGTCAACTATTTGGCCAGTGAGTAGCGTTAGCCAACCATGTGGTAGGCTGGCCGTGGCCCCTGACCTCTGCTTGGTTGCATCACTCTTAAATGGGAGGGGCAAGGTGGTACCAATGTTGGGTGCACCGGATTGCCTCGCTGCTGTGTTTGCACCACGCTGACCTCAGCACCACGTTCCCCCCCACCACCACGTTACCGCTTGGTTTAACTTGCACTGTGGGGATTGCATCCCCTCTGTCCTGCCCTCCCCCATCACTTGGGACATCATAGAATGTGCAGAGTGGAGCAGGTGGGCTCTGCTCACCACAAGCCATGGATGTGCCACCTTCTTGATAGCGGAGATGAAGCGTTCCTGCATTGACACAAATTGCTCTGGCTGCCTTCATTGCCACACGTCACAAGCTGACAGCCGTGACCCATCAATTGCTTGTGGAATGACTGTAGCCAAGTGCTAATTGCTACAAATTACCTCCTCTAGCATCCCTCCACCCACCCCACCCCCAGGCCCCCAATCTCTAGTGATTTGAGAGAGTAAGGCAACAAAATCCCATGAACGCAACCTGCATCGAAGTGTGGAAATAAGAATTTGAGAAGAATTAGGATTCAATGGCGTTGGAGGCCTCGTCATGGAGGCGCTAAACTTGTATCTGGGCTTTACCACTTCAGACTGCAAAGGTGGGTATTCAAAGTCACCCACAGGACCTGAAGGATTGCACAAGCCAAGGTCGGCAGCCCCCTCGCCTGTTGCTGAAGTCGCCCATCACCAACTGCTGTGCCACCTCTCCTTTCTGTTCTTGCAAGGATGCTTCACAGAACTGAACTCATCTCTGACCGCAGGCAAAAAATCCCCTTCCCAGGCAAGGGAGAGGGGAGCTAGGCTTCTTTCAAGGCTGCGTCCCATGTTGGGTAAATATTTTGACAGCTTGGCTGAGGAGGCTGCCGGGAGAAGAAGCTCATGCGTGGCCAGCCACGTTGTACCCAGTGCCCTTTTGCCCTGAGGCGGCCTGGATGACACCGGAGAGCTGGCAGAGCAGTTTGTGTCTTGTCAGGCAGGCTCTCTTCTGCCTAGTGAGCTCAGGAGGGCTGCGCTTGTTGAGAAGTGGAGTGGGAGGGAGGGAGCAGGAGAGGGAAGAAATGGAGCCACGAAGAACGCTGCAATTGTGAAGGAAGGTCCTTCTTCATCCCCCCACCCCAGAACCACCGGTGAAGTCAAGGAGATGCTCCAGAAAACTCCATGGGTGCTAAGAATAATAGAATTGTAGAGTCGAACTGCTGCAATGCAGGAACCACAGCTAAGGAAGCTCTGACAGGTGGCTATCCAACCTCTATTGGAGCCAGTGTGGTGTAGTGGTTAAGAGTGGTAGACTCATAATCTGGTGAACCGGGTTCGCTTCCCCGCTCCTCCACATGCAGCTGCTGGGTGACCTTGGGCTAGTCACACTTCTCTGAAGTCTCTCAGCCCCACTCACCTCACAGAGTGTTTGTTGTGGGGGAGGAAGGGAAAGGAGAATGTTAGCCTCTTTGAGACTCCTTCGGGTAGTGATAAACCGGGATATCAAATCGAAACTCTTCTTCTTCTGTTTAAAAACCTCCAGTTTTTAGGAGAGTTCACCACCATACAAAGAAGTCCATTCCACTGTCGAATGGCTCTTGCCACCAGAAAGTTCTTCCACATGTTTAATAAGAATCTCCTTTCTTGACATTTGAATCCACTGGCTGAGGTCCTCCTACCTTCTAGAGCAGGGGAAACCAAGCCTGCTCCCTCCTCCATGTGACAGTCCTTCGGATATTTGAAGATGGCTCTCAGATCACCTCTCAGTCTTCTCTTCTCCAGGCTAAATAAACATCCCCAACTCCCTCAACCATTCCTGGCGTTAGGGGTTGGATGAAGCTGCTTTAAATTAATTTCTCCACATTTCTACAACAATTTTCAATTTAAAAAAGCACCCTTAAAAAGTTCATCAGTATTTTAATGCAGATTTCCCCCTGACAAACACATCTTTGTGTGAAGTTTTGACTAATATGCATGCAGTGCTTTTGCAAGCAATTTCCTCTAAAAGAATGTATCCAGTCTCTTATTTTCACCCTATTCCTGTGACTGTCATTTGTTTTAACTGCTTTTACTTTCCAATTTTAAATTGTTGTCACCCACCCTGGGGGCTGTTGTTGGTGATTTTTCCTGCCATATATACATTTTTGTATGTCTTGCCTGGTTGCAAAATTCAGAGAAGCGTGAATTTTGAAGGGGAGACTGGATTTCAGTTTGGGTATTGTTTTGAAAAGTGCAAATTGCATTGTTTCTCATTAAAAATGCAAACAGTGTCCATTTCCCCCTCCATCTGTGCCAGGAGAAGGCACACAAGCACAGGAAGTCCACAGAGCTACGTGCATGCCTAAGGAACCAGCCTCTCACCTGATTGGTGGCTGTCAGGTGCTGCCACTCCCCCTCCCCCCCCAAATTGTGGGAGTGCATGTTTGCCATCTCTTATTTTTTTAAAAAAAAATATTGTTGCTATTTCTATCCCAGTTTCCCCCCCCCCAATCCAGAACTTCTAATGCAATTGAAGGGGAGAAGAACTTCTACTACTTTTCTCTAAACTAAAAGGTCCCAATAAATGCTAAAACAAAATAAAATAAAAAATTCCTTCCAGTAGCACCTTAGAGACCAACTAAGTTTGTTCTTGGTATGAGGTCTGAAGAAGTGTGCATGCACACGAAAGCTCATACCAAGAACAAACTTAGTTGGTCTCTAAGGTGCTACTGGAAGGAATTTTTATTTTATTTTGTTTTGACTATGGCAGACCAACACGGCTACCTACCTGTAACAGTAAAGCTAGTTACAGGTAGGCAGCAGTGTTGGCCTGCCGTAGTCGAAACAAAATTAAAAAAAAATCCTTCCAGTAGCACTAAGTTTGTTATTGGTATGAGCTTTCGTGTGCATGGTATCTGAAGAAGTGTGCATGCACATGAAAGCTCATACCCAGAACAAACTTAGTTGGTCTCTAAGGTGCTACTGGAAGGAATTTTTTTATTTTGTTTCCAATAAATGCTGCAACCTTTTCTCAGAGCGGAGTTTCTCCATCTCCATCTCCATTTTGCTAGCCCTTTTCCAACTCCTTTGGGAGGTGAGGCAACCAGACAAAGAAGCAACATAATTTCCTGGAGTGCAGCTTCTTTGCAACAAGCAATGTGCAAAGCTTAGGTGCCAACATTTCCTTTCACACTTTGTCGACTGCTGAGCAGTCCCCCTGGCAATGTTTGCTTGATGCCCTGCATGGTCTACTTTCTTGTGCGCTGAGAGCTGCCAAACTGAAGGTGCTGCAACAGTGGCTTGAGCAGATTCTCCTGGCTCAAAGCCAGCCACACTCACAGTCCCAGTGTGCACAGAGCATGAACCTTCTAGGGCATGGGTAGGCACGCTGAGGCCCAGGGGCCGGATCCAGCCCAATCGCCTTCTAAATCCAACCTGCAGATGGTCCGGGAATCAGCTTGTTTTTACATGAGTAGAATGTGTGCTTTTATTTAAAATGCACCTCTGGGTTTATTTGTGGGGCATAGGAATTCATTCATATTTTTTTCCAAAATATAGTCCGGCCCCCCACAAGGTCTGAGGGACAGTGGACCGGCCCCCTGCTGAAAAAGTTTGCTGACCCCTGTTCTAGGGGGTTCTTTGTTCAGCCCCTGTCCCACCCTATCTGAAATATAGAGACAAGGATACTAGCATACCTTCTAAGGCTATTGTTGTCAGGATTAAATATGGTGGCGAAGTTGCCAGCAAGGACCCGCTGCAATGGTTGCATTTCTCCTCTACTTGAAGTTGTACACTGGTTACCAGTGTTCATGATCTCTTACCCTGAGTCAGACCATTGGTCCAAATAGCTCAGCGTTATCTACAGGACCCTATCTGATATTTAAATTTGTTCCAACCCCCTGCCAAGCAGGAAACACCATTAAAAGAGACAAAGAAGGAGACTAATACCGGCCTCCCAATTCTTCCTAATGGATCTTCTTTCTTGGAATCCATTGACAGCAGAAAACAACCTTTCTCCCTCCTCTGCAAAGGACAATAATACCGTAACATGCAAAGGACAGCAACTGATGCTGAATAATTAATATCCTTTTACTTAATTTATTCATCTATTTCATAAAAATTTATACCCTGCCTGGTTGTAAAACAAACCAAAAACCTCATAGCAGCTTACAAAAAAAAGTATAAACCAATAAAATTATCAATATGAAGAACTGACAACAATCATAGAATCATAGAACTGTTGAGCTGGAAGGGACCACTAGGGTAATCTAGTCCAACCCCCTGCAATGCAGGAATCTTTCGCCCAACGTGGGACTTGAACCCAGGACCCTGAGATTAAGTGTCTCATTCCCTACCAACTGCGCTGTCCTAAGGCTTTCATAAAAGTTAAAATAACAATAAATTTAAAACAGATTAAAACTCGCATCAACTTTCTTAATATCTGGGTAAAGGTAAAGGTAAAGGGACCCCTGACCATTAGGTCCAGTCGTGTCCGACTCTGGGGTTGTGGCACTCATCTCGCTTTACTGGCCGAGGGAGCCGGCGTACAGCTTCCGGGTCATGTGGCCAGCATGACTAAGCTGCTTCTGGTGAACCAGAGCAGCGCACAGGAAACGTTGTTTACCTTCCCGCTGCCAGAGCAGTACCTATTTATCTACTTGCACTTTGATGTGCTTTCGAACTGCTAGGTTGGCAGGAGCAGGGACCGAGCAATGGGAGCTCACCCCGTCACAGGGATTCGAACTGCCGACCTTCTGATTGGCAAGCCCTAGGCTCAGTGGTTTAACCCACAGTGCCACCCGCATCTGGTAGGCATTGAAATGAGTTCTAGTTTCTAGTAGGCATTGAAATGAGTTCAGTGGAGGTGCGTGCCTGAACTCCCCGCCCCCACTAAGCACTATTTAAATTTTGCTAAATAAGAATAATATAAAATCAATGCCATGTTTTGTGCAAAAACTTATTCAGGCTCTGTGAATTTCAAGGGTGCTGTAGGCAGTGTCAAAGGCACTGAAGCAACCCAAAAAAGTGCTGTTACTTGAGAAAGGACTTCTTGGATATTTGTGTTAAGTTTTTTTGGAGGGGGGGCAGTTATAGATGTAAATTGCAAGAATTCCTTCCAGCTGCTATGTTGGCACCGTGGAGATTCCCCATGGTGAAAACAAGCTAAAAGGATCACCTTAACCCAAGTCTGAGAGGGCATCAATGTATCTTACAAAAGCTGGTTCTGAGCTGCTTTTCTGAGCCTCCTCCATTCAAGTCCTTGGGTACAAGATGGGTGGGTTCCTTGCTCAGAAATATGACCTTCACTGCTCCCGGTCATCAAAGGACCCCATCCTCTATTAGGTCAAAGTCAGCTGTAACCAAACTTGGCCCCATGGACAAAATGGTACCTTTTGACTGTGGGATGTAACATCACTGAAGCAGTCAAATACAACATTTCCTGTTTGCCCAGATTGGATACTGTCCCAGCCAGGAGGACTTCCTGTCACACCTGGTCTGGAGCATCCTCCCCCTGTATGTGACCAAGTAGATGGGTGTGACCCTAGCAGACCCTACAAAGGGTCCAGTCATGCTCCCATCTTCCTCTTCTGCTGCTCTCTCTTGATCCCTTCTCTCCATTTTGCCTTTTGCTGTCTGCTGGCTCTCAGCCAGCAGCACATGGGCTCATCCCTCACAGAGGATGAACCCACACTTTTCTCTGTAACTGTAACTACAAGATAAAGCCTGCCTTCAGGACCATACTGTGAACTGAATGTAAGTAAACCTTATCATTACTTTTAAAAGAAGACTGTTGTGTCATTATTGTTTTTAAGAGGGAACTAAAGGGGATTTACCAGGAACAATCCAATCTGGACAAGCCAGACTGGATTGCTTCACTCAAATGATTCTCACGAATCCATCAACTAGCTTCCTGCAATGTGCAAGGGAATGTGCTCTGCTACTAGCTCACTAGCATGAGGGAGGGAAGGATAATATTTAATCAATATATCCTCTCCTACTATCCTCAACATTCCCACATTGACAACTTTTGCTTGGTTACAAAAAGCAGGTCAAGTCCCAGGCCCTGTGTCTTGCTCCAAAGAGCTCTCCAGAAAGTTTTGTTTGACGCCATCCACGGCCAGTCCAAGGCATTTTGCCACCTGAGGCGGGGGGAAAGTTGACCACCCCCTAATTCCACATATAGAAGTCAATCTTACTTCCACACTGGTGACATGGTAGCATTCCCCACCATGCCTGTGGCAGCCGGTCAGATTTTTAAGTGGGGCAGGAGTGGCCATGTGGAAACAGCAGAGACTGGCTGGGGACCCAGGAGGAACAGCCAGGAGCTGCTGCTGCTATGCCTGAGTCAATGCACCTACTCGATCTAATAGCAGGGCCAACCCCAATCCCTTGCCTGAGAAATGGAAACCACCACCACATTTTGTCTAATAGCAGTTACTTGGCCATTCATCTGTCGATATCTATGAACTGTGCTCTCGAAAACGAGGCAATTCAGTATGTCTCAGAAGATCATTAGAATTCATTACAATGATGAATTAAAACATATTTCAGAAGGGCTGATTTTAAATGCATTCCTGGGCCAGGCAAGTTGACTTTGGTGCAGCGATGCCACTTTGCTGAAGTGGGATCATTGGGCTAGGGCTGAGGGGACCTGGGTTCAGATTTCCTGAAACTCATGAGATGGCCTTGGGCCAGCCACTGTGCCATAGCCCATGGGGATGCAAACACTGTGCATCCATGCACTGATTAATAATAATAATAGCATTCTCACATGCGAGAGAAAGAGAATGGATAATTAATAGAATATCCTCACCTACTCATCTAAATCCATCCAACAGATAAGCTGTAATGCATGCAGAGGAGGGCAACCAAGATGATCAAGGGTCTGGAAACCAAGCCTTATGAGGAACAGTTGAGGGAGTTTGGGGTGCTTAGCATGGAGAAGAGGACACCAAGAGGAGATGTAATAGACATCTTCAAATATCTTAAGGGGGTCTTCCGGCGGCGACGCCATTGCGGGTGGTCGTGGGCTGCTTCGGCTGCGAAGCGCCCAGTCCATCCCGGGGGTTGGAGCCCCGCTACCGCAAAGCGGGGCTCCGGTGGGGTGCGGGAAGAGCGTCCCGCACCCTGGGCTCCCCGGCTGAGCCCGCTGTGGCTCCGAACCCTTCCCTCGCTCCCCCTGTAAAGGGGGAGTGGGGGTGAAGGGGCAACGGAGCCGGGCTATAGGGGACATGCCCCAACCGGGATGTAAATGCGGCGACAAATCCCGTGATGAGCGTCTAAGTTCTACCTGTCTTTAACGATTAAAAGAACCCGGTGGTTGTGAGTATTTGATTGACTTTTATATTTTTGCAACGATCCGGGGAAAGAGGAAAGGGAGCCTGCCTCTTTCCCTTCGGGAGAAAGAAAGAAAATAACCAGTTTAAGTGACTGCTGCTACAATAATGGATACAAAGTGTTTGAAATTTGAAGACTGAGACTGCTGAGATTTCCCTCTGGGGATTAAGTGGGTAGAAAATATCTCCGTTTAAAAGTTTTGGTCTTTACGCTCTGGCTTCAGAAAAATGGCGATGGAAAATTTGGACTGACGTGGGAAACAATTGAAACAAAGGAAGGAAGAGACAGGAACTGAAATTTGACACTCACCCCTTCCCCCAACATGCTGCACTTTGTGTTTGAACTTGTTTTGAACTCTGGACTAACGGATAAAGAAATGCTTACTGTCTTGAAACTGGAACTGCTTAATCGGAAATTGAAAGTCTTGAGTGGGATAATAAATAAAAAAAATCTACTTTCCACAGAGGAGGCTTTTCAAAAGTTTTAACAATGGAAGAAAACCTTGGCAGAGAGTTAGAAGGGATGCTTGAAGGATGGTTGGAAATGGCTGGGCGACTCCGGGAAAAAGACCCGTTCTTTGGGGGTGGCAGCCCCGGAACGGTAAAATTTGCAATATCCAGTCCCCGAGGTGGGAGCTCGGGGGCAAGGGACATGGAATTAAGATATCTACAAGAAGAAGAAGTATGGTACAAAGAAACGGAGGAGCCCAGAAGAGAGGTGATGAGTATCCTGATGCTCGATGCAAGGTTTGTGTGTAATGTTGTCTGGATCTGTGGACAATTGGGAAAAGAAGATAAATGGAAGATTGGTTCCGGCGAAAGACAGAGAAAGACAATGGACAGAGGGGGTGTGGGGTGAAGCATTAATTGTAAATCTAAATGGTCTGTTATGGTATCTGAAATCGGAGGGTGAAGGTTGTTAATTATAAGTTTATAGTGAATAAGTAAGGAGATATTGAGATTTTATGTTAATAGCAGCATGATAAAGGACAAGAAGAAATAAGTTTAGATTTTTTGAGAATATTTTGTTAAGATTTATGATAAAGTAAGATGATTAAGATGATTGTTTTATTTTTAACTAAAGTTAATTTTTAGAGAAAAGTTGTTATAAAAAAAGAAGATTGATTTAAAACCGAAGGTGAATAGGCAGGGGAAGTCATGTGTCAAGATTCGAAACAAGAATTTTTTTTTTTATGGATATAAGTAAGAAGAAAAATCCTGGCTATGTTTGTATTTGTGTTATATATGTTGGTGTGGGTGGGGTTTATGTTGTGTTATGAAAAATGCCAATAAATTCTTATTAAAAAAAAAAACAAATATCTTAAGGGCTGTCACAGCGTCACATGGAAGGAGGAGCAATTCCTCCCCCTCCTACTCCAGGGGGTAGGACTCGAACCATTGGATTTAAGTGACAATAAAGGAGATTTCAACTAAACACGAAATAGAACCTTCTGGCAGTAAGAACTGTTCGACAGTGGAATGCACTCCTTTAGAAGGTGGTGGACGCTCCTTCCATGAGGGTTTTAAAGCAGAGTTTGTTTGGCCATCTGTCATGGATGCTTTAGTTGAGATTCCAGCATTGCAGAGGGTTGGACTAGATGGCCCTCAGGGTCCCTTCCAGTTCTACAATTCTATGATCCTATGATGGAGGGGTGACAGAAAAAGAGAGAGAAAGGGAGGTTAGAAAAGAAGAGAGAATGTGGGAGAAAGAGAGAAAAGAAGTGGAGAGAGAGAGAGAGAGAGAGAGGAGAGAGAGAGAGAGAGAGAGAGAGGGGTGGAAGAGAGAAAACGGGGTGGCAGCATGAAGGAGAGAGGTGGGTTCTGAGAGAGGGAGCAGGAGTGGCAGAAAGAGAAAGAGAGAAGTGGGTGGCTGAAAGAGAGAAATGGGGTGCTCTGTCCACTTCAGTTCTGCCCATCACTGGCTCTGACTCCAGTACCTCCCCCCTGTCTATGGCCAACCCTCCCTGGTCTGCACCCCCTGACCAATAATTACCCGGTGGGAGTTGTAGTCCAAAACACCTGGGGTGCACCAGGTTGCAGAAGGCAAGGCTAGTGCATTGGCTGTAGGGCACCCTTGTTTCCAAATGCTCCCACCACAACAAATGACATTTCGTGTATTCCTGGTTCATGTGGCTTGAGGAGAAATGTTCCATTGCCACATCCCACACGGCGCCTTGAGCAGCACTAAATTCATTATTGACTATGAGACCTGAAGCTAAAAGCTTTGGGTGCTCTTAAGTCATAGCATACCATGTACAGTACATTGTTTCAGCAATCCATACAAAAACCCGGAGTGGAGCAAGGCAGTGTGATTATCCCCACATTTGTGACCCTGAGGGCACTTTGCATTTCATGGATGAGCAGAGAGGAAACAGGGTCTTCCCACTCACGATGCAACACTTAGCTGTAATTTTGCACACACTGTTGGTTCTGGCTACACCAGGCAGAATCGTAGCTGGAGTTTCAAGCGGCGGCAATGGGTGTACATGCACTTCATCTCCAACAGAGGCAGATGCTACTGGTTTGCGCATTGGAACATGGGCTTCACAGTCCGGGTGCGACATTTGCAAAAAACAAAAAAAAATCACCACCACCAAACCCTCTCCAGGGATAAATGTGTCACTAGGTGGCTTCTTCCCACACACCATACTGAATATGCCACATCCTGCTGGCTCCCTGCCCAGACAGCTCAGTGAGGGTGATCGGGTGTGTGTGTGTGAGAGGGGAATCAATTATGCCGATGTGCATCCATGCGCTGATGCCCAGCTTACGTGTTCCGTCAGGGTACGTGGGGGAGGAGGGGATATCCAGCCACACCGGAGTCGCTTCTCTGCCCTAGTTACCTCAGAGGCAGGGTCGCCAACCTGCAGCCAGATCCCCTGTGTCAGCTAGACATGGGTAGCTGGTGTGTGTGTGTGTGGAGTGGGTGTAGAATGGGTGTAGAATGGGTGGATTTGGTGGGAGACTAAAACCATACCCCTCATCTCATTCTTCCCACCCACCACTGGAGTGGCTCCTCCATATTTATTCAGCCAGCCTTTGCCAACCTGGTGTCTTCCAGATGTTGTCAAACTATAAGTCCCATTGCATTCGTGCCGGCTGGGGCCGATGAGAGTTGCAGTCCGACAACATCAGGAGGGCACCAGGTTGGCAAAGGCTGCATCAAGCAACACAAAGTGGCATCTGAAATAATTTGCAGAGAGGCTGGTCAGCATTCAGGAGAGAAATCTAATCCTCAAGAAAGCATCCTCCGAAATCTCCTCTGACGCTCTTGAGATCTGTCACTGGCTTAAAGCTCCTCTCTCCACAGACCCTTCATTTGAACCCAAGAATTCGTTTGTTTGTCCCCCCCCCCATGCCAATGGCCAGTTCTGTCATCAGTGAAGGAACAGGGCTGAAAATATCATAGGCATAGGCAAAGCGTTTCCCCCTCTTAACAAAATAAACACGACACATTCTTGCGCATATGGCAACACAGAAATGCAGCTGAGAGACCCAAAGCAGCTGCACCAAGCCAATATTGATCCCAGCACCCTGCCCACCACCCCTGGCTCTAGATATCTGGTCCTGCCCTTTGCAGCCTCCCTGAAAAATGAGAGGTGCGTTTGCAAGAAAAGCTTGTAGGGGGTTCCTGTGGGGGAACGTCGTCTGCATGTGGGCAAAGGCAATGGAAGCCTGGGCAGTCCCAGGGGTGATATAAGGACAGTCGAGGGCTGCAGCATAACAAAGTCTGTTCCATCCCTGCTCACATCCACACTCATCTGTCAATGTTAAATTCATCCACCCCCAACCCCCAGGACTGTGTTGCTTTGCACTGCAGGCAGCTTGGTGCAAACACTTGAACAGCAGCCAAGAAAATGGGGGTGAGGGTGGGGGTGGGGTGGCAAGAGCCTTGGCAAAAGAGGCAATGGAACCCCAGCAGTTCTGTGCTTCGAAATCAGGGCGAGAAGCACCTCAAGAAGCAGCTGGATTGGCTGACAGACAGGAGGGGCAGCAGCTGGGGGGGGTCTGGAAAGGGACTCCTGGAAGCCCACCGAGGAGCAAAGACTGGGAAGAAGGTTGTTTACACGGAGTTGAGACTGAATCATTAAAGGCGGGGGAGGGAGATGGGGGGTGGGATTGATTAGTCAGGTAGGGAGGAAGCTGGATGATGAGAGGAAAGAGATGGGTGGGAGGGAGGGAGGGAAGGATGAGAGTGTTTGCTTGTTCATACAGTACTGTCATTTAATATGGATGTACATCCATTGATTCTCCATTACCCGTATGACGTTCTCCTGCAAATCACTGCCTCCACAAACGTTCCTTCTCCCTCAGTCTGGATTTTCACATACCAGCCATACTCTAAAAATGAGAGGGTATGAGAAAATCCATATGGAGCGAGAGGAAAGTGTGAGGAGGCTGTGATTTAGAGGAGAGAGTCCTCTGGGCAAATGAAAATTAATGGAGGGACAGGAAGCTTGCTATCCACATTGAGGGGCAAAGTGGATGAACCCTAAGGAGGGACGCTGCAGAAAAAAAGACAAAGTGGGGCAATGAAGGGAGTCAAGAGGTGGAAAGGGAAGAAGGGAACTCTTCAAAGCTGACTGCCCAACTAGTGGCCACCAGCTGCTTGGGACTACAACTCCCATCAGCCCCAGCCAGCCATGGTGGAGGCTCTGGAGTTGTAATAAGGTAGCATGGGGGGGGGCACCAAGTTGAGGAAGGCACAGAGAGGGGGGGAGAAAGGCAGAGGGAGAGTTGGAGACTGAAGACATTTAAACAGAACCAAGAGAAGAGGTAGATAAGTGAGAGAGAGTAGAGGAGAGAAGAGAAGAGAAGAGAAAGAGAAGAGAAGAGAAGAGAAGAGAAGAGAAGAGAAGAGAAGAGAAATGGATGGTTGGATAGGAGAGATGGAAAGAAGCCCCCCCACAGAAAATGGACCTGGAGCTGCCTTTAGATCACTGTATGCCAGCACTATAGTATAGTGGTTAGAGTGTTGAACTAGGGCCTGGGAGACCAGGGTTCAAATCCCCACTTGAATCTCCATGGGTGACCTTGGGCCAGTCACTGCCTCTCAGACTACCCTACCTCGCACGGAATTGTTGTGGGTTGAAATGTGGAGTGGGGAGAACCATGAGCTTCTTGGAGAAAGGGGTAATATATAAATGCAATAAACAAACAAATAAAAGATCTGCCCACCTCCCGCCCGCCCACAAACACACTCCCGGGGGCTGACCTTGTGGAGCTTCCACATGGCACCCAGGGCCTTGACCTCGTGGCTGGAGTGCTTGCCCTCCTCCAGGCACTGGTAGCAGACAGGCACCTTGCACTGGACGCAATACATGCTGTGGTTCTCCAGCTCGTGGTCGGTGCAGGTGGAGATCTTGCGCGGGCTGAGCCTCCGGCTGACCCGGCCCTGGGCAGGGGGCAACAGGCGGTGCTTGGCTAGCGGCCCCCGCGGCGGGTGGCAGCGCAGGCGGCAGGGATCGCAATAGAAGACGTCGCACTGCTCGCACATGACGGTGGCCTCCTTGGGCGCCTTCTCGCACAGCTGGCAGCGCAGGGCGGCCGCCTTGCTCTGCTGGTAGCGGTCGATGACGCCCTCCAGGACGCGGTTCTTGGGGAAGCCGCGCAGGCCCCGCTCGTCCAGGATCAGGCTGCGGTGGCACTGCGGGCACGTCAGGCAGGAGTTGCGCGGCACCGGCGCCAGAGAAGCGGCCGAGGCCGGCGGGAGGTGCGCGGCGGGCGGCACGGTCGGCGGGAAGACGCGCACGCCGTTGGGAGACTTCTGGCACGGCGTGGTGGGCGCGCTGGCGAAGCCGCCGTACGAGCCGTAGCCGCTGTCCGCCTCGCTGTACAGGCTCATCTTGTCCAGGTCCAGGTAGTCATAATCGGAGGCCGAGCCGCCGGAGCCCGAGGCGCGCCGGCTTTGTGGCGAGTCCGCCTCGGGCGTCTGCACCAGGATGTTGCGGGCGCACGCCTGGCACAGGTTGTGCGAGCAGGGCAAGATCAAGGGCTCCCGGTAGAAGGAGCCGCACACCGGGCACTTGAGCTCCTCTTCCATCTCGTCCATGGAGCACAGCAGCCGCCGCTGCCCCTCGACGGCCACCGTCAGTAGCAGCAGCGAGCGAGCGAGCGGGCAGAGGCGCTTTCAGCACCACGGAACTTTCAGCACCACGGACAGCGAACAGCTCCTGCGCCGACTGCCAGCCTCGCTCTGCCTGCGCGCCGCCAACCTCTGCGAGCGCCTGGCTGCCGCAGCCGCCCCGCCCCTCCGCTCCTCGGGCCCCGCCTCCGACGCTCGCCATTGGCCATCTCGAGCCCAGGGCCCGGCCGCCATTGGCCCAGGGAAGGTGCCCCCGGAGAGAGGAGCTCCTCGGACTCTTGCCCCCCTGCCCTCGCCGAGGAGGGGGCGGCCGCAGCAGAGGAGAGGCGCCGCTCCTGCTGCGGAAAAGGAAGAGCACGTCTTCTCTGGAGCGTTGGATGCGGCTTAGGCGCCTACCAGCACTCCGAGGGAGGACACCCTGGGATGCTTCACCCAGGGCCCAGGAGGACGCCGTCGCCCAGGACAAGGGGATCGTGGGTTGGCTGGGGGAAACACAGCCCAATTGGGACTGAGGCCTGTAAATGGGATTGCGCGGGACGGACGGACGGACGGGATGTGGCGGGTTGGATCCTCAGCGCAAAGGCCCGTTTAGCGCAGCATCTTGGCCAGACTGACGCATCTGGGAAGCTAGTAAATCAGGCGGGAAGGCGATCGACCCTCTCCCTGTTCTTCTCCCCCACCCAGTCCCGCGCCATTTGCCTCAGAACACAGAGGGCAGGGATGGGCCCCCCAGGTGCTTCAGATGGTGTTGGAATGCAGTGGTCACCACCCTCTGACCATTGATCGTGCTGGCTTAGAATGATGGCAGCTGCAGTCCAATAACATCCGGAAGGCCACGAGTTGCTCCCTGTTTTAGGGCCATCCACGCATCACCTCATCTTGTGGTAGCAAAAGTCCACAATTTAATCCTGGACTGGGAGAAGACTTCCCTGGTGTAGCTTGAGCCATGAAATCCACCCCTCACCCGTCTCTCCTCCTCCCAGAGGTAACAATCCCCAGAGTTCCATGGGAAGGGAGTTGAATTGTTAAACTACTCTGAGCATTATAGCTCTAGGAGAGGAATAAAGGTGGTCTCCTAACAACTCTCAGCACCCTTAACAAACTACAGCTTGGGTGGTGCTGTGGGTTAAACCATAGAGGCTAGGGCTTGCTGATCAGAAGGTCAGCGGTTCGAATCCCCACGATGGGGTGAGCTCCCATTGCTCGGTCCCAGCTCCTGCCCACCTAGCAGTTCGAAAAGCACGTCAAAGTGCAAGTAGATAAATAGGTACCGCTCTGGCAGGAAGGTAAATGGCGTTTCCATGCGCTGCTCTGGTTCGCCAGAAGCGCTTAGTCATGCTGGCCACATGACCCGGAAGCTGTACGCCGGCTCCCTCAGCCAGTAAAGTGAGATGAGCGCCGCAACCTCAGAGTCGTCTGCGACTGGACCTAGTGGTCAGGGGTCCCTTTACCTTTACTTTATGACTTTGGGAGAAGTGATATCTGTGTTTGCAGCACCAAAGTGACCTCTCTGGGGCACAGGCAGTGATTTTCCCCTGGAAAAATAGGTGCTGGTACTCACCATGAAGTTGTTACAGTAAGTGCCACGCTTTTTAACAAAAGAGAGAGAGAACTGCCGGTCCTGAGTACCCCCGAGCACCCCCTGAACAACAGCACTGGGCACAAGCATGGGTGTAGCTAGGGGGCAGGGAGGGGCAGCGGCCCCCAATCAAGTAAATCAATGCAAAATACTTATCTAACTGAGGTTCTCCCTCCCCAACATAAAGCCTTCCCCCCCTCAACACAAATCCTGGCTACACCCATTGGCTGGCAGTGTGTCTGGAGGTCCTGTGGTGTCCAGATGACAAGACCCCCCTCTTGGTCTTCCTGATGTGGTCCAAAGGAAAGCAGAGCAAGACGCTGGGCACCTTGGCTGCAGGAGTTGCTGGAAGGAGTGGGTGCCACCAGCTTGGAGTTTACTGCTGGAGTCCCACAAGTGGGTATGGATTGGCGGCCACCAGCTTGGCTGCAGGAGTTGCTGGAAGGAATCATACAAGATGCAACCAAGGGTCTTAGGGAATCATAGTGTTTTAAATGTGTTGTGTGAATTTGGCCTCAGGGCTGCCCTTGTATTACTCAGCAAGGAAGAGGGTGGGGACAGAACTAGAGTAAGTTGGCTCCTTCTGTCATTGCTCTGGCTCCACCTGCTGTTGATCTCCCTGCCTTCCGCCCTATCGGTTCCAATGGTCACAAGCCACCACTGTATCTGCCACCCGAGACTCGTTACATTGCCCAACGGCAAGGCCAGCTTTGACTTGGTGAAGAAGTTACACACACACACACACACAAACACAAACACAAATGTTGCTTTCCTGCTGTTAGCCTGACATTTCTTAACCCTGCCCTTTCATCTGCACATAAGCTCGGTTAGGAAGCATGTTAAATATGCGAGGACATTTAGGACATAGTTAAACTATGGAACTCACTCCCACAGCAAGCAGCGATGACCACCAACATAAATGGTTTTGAAAGAGGATCAGACAAATTCATGGAGCAGAGGGCTATTGATGGCTACTGGCCAGGATGGCTCCGTTCTGATTAGATTAGATTTATTTATTGTCCTACATATACACAGTATACACAACAACGAAAATCAAACACCCAAAGAGGATTTACATACACATTTGCAATATCTCCAACACTCTCATCCTTATTAAAACATAATCTATTAAAACATAACATAATCCAGAGTATAACTAACCTATTAAAAGCTGAAACCTAAAAGCCTGTCTCATTCCTTACTACTCACTGTTACTATTACTTACTACTGCTGGATCATTATTAAGTACAGTCAAAGCTCTTGGAGAAACTATTCAGGGCGTGTGGTTCGAGTTTTCATTATTCTGTACACAGTGGAGGCAGCAAAGCTTTTGTGCTGGAGATCAGGTCTTTTGTGCTGCTTGCAGGCTTCCCACAGGCATCTGGTTGGCCACTGTGAGAACAGGATGCTGGACTAGAAATAGGCCATTGGCCTGACCCAGCAGGGCTCCTTATGAGGTCAGGAGCATTTTCTTGCTGGAATACACTGCAAGGGCCTTAGGCATGCATTCTTGGGGTCTCTTGACAGCTGCCTCCATGTGTTCATTTGTTATCCTCGTTGCCTTTTGTAGCTGCACCCCCCCTCCACACACACACACACACACACACAAAATAAAAAATTCTTTCCAGTAGCACCTTAGAGACCAACTAAGTTTGTTCTTGGTATGAGCTTTCGTGTGCATGCACACTTCTTCAGATACACTGAAACATGCACACGAAAGCTCATACCAAGAACAAACTTAAGTTGGTCTCTAAGGTGCTACTGGAAAGAATTTTTTATTTTGTGACTATGGCAGACCAACACGGCTACCCACCTGTAACACACAAACCACTGAGCCTGGCTTCCCTTTGGCCAGGTAAATACCTCCGCTTCTCAATGATTGCTCCTCTGTGGGCAACCCTGGGTCATTTATCACTGTATCAGGGCGGAGGGTCTGCTTAGCTTGCAAATGATCAGCAAACCACTGGGATAGGGAAACCAGGAAGTGTGGGGCTGCTTTCCGCCTCCACCGCCCCTTCGTCATGTACCATCATCTCACCCTGTGGCTTTCTACCTGACACAATGTTTCAGCCCTCTTTAACTCGACGAGACAACGCTTTGGGTCATACAAGATGCTGCTGCTCCCTCTCTGTCATGTTCAATATTGCCCCGAGGAGTGTTGCTGTTTTCATAAGCAAAAGAGCTGTAATCATTGCTTCCCTGCTTGCTAAACTCTTTGGAGAGACACAGCGGTGGTTGGGAGTGTGGGAAAAGGTTATGAAACCAGATATAGATTTCCTGGCTCGTTTGCGCGTGCACTCAGCAGTTAAATAATGAGGAACAGGAAGGCAGACCTCAAAGTTTGTTTTTTACATTGAATATGCCCAGATTCCCTGGAAAAGACCCTGATGTTGGGAAAGATGGAGGGCACAAGGAGAAGGGGACGACAGAGGATGAGATGGTTGGACAGTGTTCTCGAAGCTACTAACATGAGTTTGGCCAAACTGCGAGAGGCAGTGAAGGATAGGCGTGCCTGGCGTGCTCTGGTCCATGGGGTCACGAAGAGTCGGACACGACTGAATGACTGAACAACAACAACAATGCCCAGATTTATCCTTTCTTGAGAGACAATGGAAGGTAGCCATCCCCAGCAATAGGTTTTGGGTGTCCTAAAAGGTCAGCAGTTCGAATCCCTGCGACAGGGTGAGCTCCCGTTGCTCAGTCCCTGCTCCTGCCCACCTAGCAGTTCAAAAGCACATCAAAGTGCAAGTAGATAAATAGGTACCGCTCTCGGGAAGGTAAACGGCATTTCCGTGCGCTGCTCTGGTTCGCCAGAAGCGGCTTAGTCATGCTGGCCACATGACCCGGAAGCTGTCTGCGGACAAACGCCAGCTCCCTTGGCCTATAGAGCAAGATGAGCGCCGCAACCCCAGAGTCGTCCGTGACTGGACCTAACGGTCAGGGGTACCTTTACCTTTAAAAGGTGACAGCAGAGTGGCAGGTGGGTCTGAGATGATCTACAGTGCTCTGGTGCACCCTCCCCCACCTCAAAAAATATTTTATTTTCAAGTATTTATACAAGAAGGAACCATCAGTGGATTCAACAATCCACACACAGAGGGAGATGCACTAAATATGTATTTGGTCACATCTAACTTGGAAGCCATTCCAGTTTTTAGGCAAAGGCATCATTCTACAAGTTTCCATGTGTCCTTGGAGGTGCATGTGTAATAAAACTATGCCAGGTTGATTGAAAGTATTGGTTTCCATGGGTTGTCGGTTTGTCCCATTTATAGTCTTATAAAAAAAAAGTTGGGTGCCTGCCACTCTCTCTGCTGAGCGGTGGCAAGAGCCCATGGGGTGCCAGCCACGTGGCTTTAAGAATATGGCTTCCGGGACGGCGTGCTTAGTGCCGGGTGGGGATCCGCGCTCCTGCTATCTCGAGGCGGACCGGTGTTGCAAAGAGGCGAAAACGGGCGACGAAGCGTGAGTCAACCGACCCCAGGGGGGGATTCTGGGGGCAGAAGCCCACGGCGGCGCGATTTGGGGGTCTCCTGCCCAAAAAACAAACCTTGAACGGGCGCGAAAGACTTAACCGGGAGACCGCCGCGCAAACGGGCATAAACCCCTCTGCAACACACACGCCCCAAATCTCGGCAAAGCGGCGCCGAACTTTCCCCCATTAAAATACAGACTGCAAAAGAACAAACTCCCCCGAATACAGAAAAACTAAGTATATACATAAACAATAACGCAACCCCGGAACAAAGGGGTGATATCGGAGGGAGAGGACGTGGAGTATCTGCAAGGCAGAAACGGACAGTAACAGCAAGGGGGGCTGTGGTACAACGTGAAATACTTGTCATAAAACAACCAGGACTGTAGCGAAAGTATCGTAATTACCCCCCTGCGGACTGAATGACATTGGGAGAGTATAAACGAAAACCAACAAAGCACGTAAGACAAAGTGAAAGAGAGGAAACCGCTAAAGGGGGAGCGGGAAGGTGAAGAGCGTGCAAACATACAAATTCAAACTTTTTTACCCTGAGAAAGAGCGAGAGAGATAATTAACAACCTTTTTAATTGCCGGAATATTTCGAGAAAGCTGAGTCAGCGGAAGGGCCGCCATCGTAGGAGGAGGGAGACAAACGAGAAAGCGGAAGGAGGAGACAAAGAGGTGCTGGAAAACAGACCGTAAGGGAAGGAAGGAGAGAGGCAAGAGAGAGAGAGAAGCGCGACCTCAAGTGGCCATAAACAAAACTGCAGTTGGAAATAAAGAAATTATTTGAATCTACGCCACCCAGTGGTTGTCCCGAGAACTACGGGGGAAATCAACACGTAAGAAAACAAGGAATGGATATGGACAGCTGCTAAACAATACCCCCAAAGGGAACTCCCTATAAAAAGAAGGAAACGGGTGTTGAAGCAAACTAATAACATAAAGTTAAAATAAAAAGGAACTGGGAAATCATAAGCTGTAGCAATACACCAATGGGAACTAAAAAAACAACAGTTTCCAGTAGCTACGCAGCAGCTTTGGGTCACCAACGGAGGAATTCGATTATAGAAAACGACACTAGTATGGAGATGAAAGAGTTAATGACAGTTATGGAGAGAATGGAGAAAAATATAGGTGATAAATTAACAATGCTGGATGGGAATATTAAAACGCTGGATGGAAAGATGGAGCTAATGGGAAGTAAGATTGAGAAAAACTCAAGCCTAATCCTGGAATTATCAGGCCAAGTAAATCAAATGACAGCTAAACAGACGGAATTAGATGCAACGGTACAAGAAGTTAAAGAGAAGCTGCAAAAACAAGAAGAGAACATTAAAAAGACACAGTCAGAACAAAAGGAAATCAAAAGATACCAAGAAAAAGACAGATTGGAACTAGACGAATTAAAGAGGATACATGAAGAAACCTTGGACGCTCTAGCTGTTCTTGAGATGAGGCAGAAGGAGATGATTCTCCGCCTGAGGGGTATTAAAGAAAATCGAGATGAAGACATTTCAGGAATAATCATAAAAGCAATAGCGGAGTGGTTGAAAGTGGCAGAAGAAGAGCTGATATTGGACATAGAAAAAATTTTCAGAATAAAAGTGAATAAAACCAAAATCAGGAAAGGTCCAGGGGACTGCCTCATCTTTTTAAACTCAAGGCTGTTGAGAGACAAGCTTTTACTAAAAGGAAGAGCAGAACCTCTTCAAATATATGGAAATACGATAGAAATAATGAAAGAAATTCCAACCCGTCTGCTCAAAAAGAGGGAGAATTATAAGTTTATAACATCGGCATTGAGGAAAAATGGAATTTTGTTCAGATGGGAGTTCCCAGAGGGACTCTCGTTTACTTTTAAGGAAAGAAGAAGACTCTTTAAATCTGTAGACGACACCGAAATTTTCTGGAGAAAGTATTGGGAGGAACTGGGTGGAGAGAAACGACCAGAAAAGAGCATTCAAAACGACTGAAATGACGAGAAAAGCGGTGGTCGGAACAACTGAGAACTAAGCTCAACTTGACCTCCCTTGGGTTCTTCCGACTGACTAAATCGTA
The DNA here is from genome assembly GCA_900245905.1 of Lacerta viridis. Taxonomy (NCBI): domain Eukaryota; kingdom Metazoa; phylum Chordata; class Lepidosauria; order Squamata; family Lacertidae; genus Lacerta; species Lacerta viridis. The sequence goes on from OFHU01002036.1 coordinate 260,412, forward strand.
ACTGGACCAGGGAAAGCGTACTTTTAAACTGACGTTGTTTTTTTTTGTGCTTTCTCTTCTCTTTCCCCTTTTCTTTAATTTGCATATTTTCTCCTTCCTTTTCTTTTCTCTTTGGAGTTTTTTTTTCCCCTCTTATTATTATTATTAAATACATAAAAGGAGAATAAAGATAGAATTACAGTCATGACGTTGAAATGTGTCTCATGGAACGTAAACGGTCTAAACAGTAAGCTAAAGAGGAATAGGGTAGAATGTATATTGAAAAAACGAAAATGGGACATCATTTGCTTACAAGAAACCCATATTTCCCAAATTCATACAAGGGTCTTAAAGAATGTAAGACTGGGAAAGGAATTTATAGCAGCGGGGGTAGAGAAAAAAAGAGGTGTTGTGATGTATATTAATCCAGGGTTACAGCCTCAGCTATTATTTAAAGATGAGGAAGGAAGAATTTTAATTGTTGAGATACAATCGGAAGTTGGAAAAATTGTATTGGTCGGTTTCTATGCTCCCAATAATAGGAAAGAGGAATTTTACAGGAATTTGGAGGAAAAACTTTGGGATTTTGCAGGGGAGGATATAATATTTATGGGAGATCAGAATGGTGTAATCTCTAACGACCTGGACAGAACGGACAGGGAGAAAATAACCAACTCCGGTAAACTTCCATTATCTTTTTTCAATTTGGTCACTAATTTAAATTTATATGATACCTGGAGAACCAAAAACCCAAGTGCCAGAGACATCACCTTCTACTCGGAAGTACATAAATCTGGAGGGAGGATCGATGCTATCTGGGTCTCAAAAAAATTAATGTTGAACGTGGGAAAAACGGAAATTTTGAATAAATCCATTTCCGATCATAATCCAGTCTCGATAGAGATGAAATTTAGGAAATGTACAAGTGGGAGATGGAGGATGAATGAAGAACTGTGGCGGGAGGAGGCAAGAGTGAATAAAGCAAAAGAGACATTAAAGGAATTTTTTACAATAAATGAAAATCAAATAACGGATAATATGGTGATTTGGGACACCAGTAAAGCTTACATGAGGGGATTTGGGATTCAACAGATGAAGGAAATTAGGAAAGAGAAGAATAACAACTTTATAGAAATGAATAAGCAAATAAGAGACAAGGAATTGGAATTGGTTAAAAACCCGAAGAGTGAAGAATTAAGATCGAGTATCAGGAACCTGCAATCCCACCTCTCAGATTTGATAAATAAAGAGGTAGAAAGGAAGATTCTCTGGACTAAACAAAGATATTTCGAACAGGCAAACAAACCAGGGAGAATGTTATCATGGCTAGCTAAAGAAAGACAAGTAAATAGGGTGATAAATAAAATAATGGATGGAGAGGTGGAGTTAACGGACCCGGAACAAATTAAGGCAAAATTCTGGAGATACTACAAAAATTTATATCAGGACAAAGGGGAGGAAGAAAGGGAAATGCAAAATTATCTACAGGGGAAAGAATTGCCAGAAATTAAGGATGAGGAATACAACATGTTAAATGCAGAAATTGGGATAGAAGAGATAGAGGAGGTAATAAATAAAATGGAAATAGGAAAATCCCCCGGCCCGGACGGAATCCCAGTAATATATTACAAAAGATTTAAAGAGATAATAATACCAAAGTTAAAGGTTATACTGGATGAGATCTTGCAAAAAAAGAAGATTCCTAATTCCTGGCAAGAAGCCTTGATAACTTTAATTCCTAAGCAAGGCGCTGATCTAAAATTAACAAAAAACTTCAGACCGATATCGCTGTTAAATATAGACTACAAAATTTTTACAGGGGTACTTGGCAAATAGATTAAAAAGATTATTAAAAAGAGTGATAGATAAAGATCAGGTGGGCTTCCTCCCCGAGAGACAAATTAAAGATAATACCAGAACAATAATTAATTTATGGGAATATGCAGAGCTAAACCCGAGCAAAAAAATCGCAATGCTGTTGGTGGACGCCGAGAAAGCTTTTGACAGCATTTCCTGGAATTTTATGGTGAAAAATCTGGAAAAGTGGAAAGTGGGAGGAAAATTTTTGAACGGAATAAAGAGTATTTACAACAAACAAACAGCTAGATTAATTATAAACAATGAGCTGTCGGAAGCTTTCGAAATTGAGAGAGGTGTCAGGCAAGGCTTGCCCCCTTTCCCCATTGTTATTTATTATAACTCTGGAAATTCTCCTCAACACATTAAGAGAAGATACGAAAATTGAAGGGATAAAAGCGGGAAATTATAATTATAAGGTGAAAGCATACGCAGATGATGTAATCATTACAGTGGAATCCCCGATAGAAAGTCTGCAAGAAGCATTAGGGAAAATTAATGAATTCGGGAAGAACTCAGGTTTCAAGCTAAATAAAGAAAAATCCAAATTATTAACAAAAAATATGGGGGAATGGGAGAAAAAAAGACTGGAAGAAGTAACAGGATTAAAAATTGAAACTAAAGCTAAATACTTAGGTTTGTGGATATCCAATAAAAATACAAATTTATTTAAGGACAACTATATCAGACTTTGGAAGGAGGTTAAAGAAACACTTAAAAAATGGCAAAAACTACAGTTATCTCTATTAGGACGGGTTTCAATGATAAAAATGATGGTACTTCCTAAAATCCTATTCCTCTTTCAAGTAGCACCGGTAATCGTCGGGACGAGGTACCTTAAGAATTGCCAAAAAGATCTGGCGGACTTTATTTGGCAGGGGGGAAAAGCGAGAATAAAAAGAGAAATTATGTTAAGCGAGAAGGAAGTAGGCGGCTTCGGGGTTCCGGATTTATTAACTTATTATGATGCAGCAGGGTGGATCTGGATCAAAGATTGGATCACATTAGAAAATAAAGAAATATTAGAATTGGAAGGCTGGGACAAGCTCTACGGCTGGCACGGGTACCTTTTTATGAGAAATTAAAAATGCATAGAAGATTCAATAATCATTTGGTAAGGAAAGCGCTGATCGAAATTTGGGAAAGAATTAAAATAAAAATAGTGAAAAAAACACCCTGGTGTATCTCACCGGTTGAGGCCACCTCAACTTTTAAGAACACGACTAAAAGGAGATGGCCTACTTATAAGGAATTAGTGGAAGAGCAGAAAGAAAACCCAAAATTAAGAAACTATGCAGATTTGAGATCTACTGGCATAAGCTGGCTAGAGTATCTTCAATTGAGAGCGATATTTCAACAGGATTTAAAAAACAGAGGGTTTGAAAATAAAGAAACAAGAATAGATGAAATAATTGTCTGCAAACAAAAAATATTATCCAAAGTTTATAGATTAATAAAAAGTGAACAGCTGACCTCAGACATAAAAAATAGCAACATGATAAAATGGGAAAAAGATTTTGGGCATGAAATTGAATATGATAAATGGAAGCAATTCTGGACGAAAAATATTAAATTTACAGCCTCTTACCAAATAAAAGAAAATCTCATGAAGGTACACCATAGATGGTACTTAACACCAGAAAGAACAGCCAAGATAAGTAACTCCAGGAACAATAAGTGCTGGAGATGTAGAGACCAGATCGGGACGTTGTTCCATATCTGGTGGACTTGCCCCAAAATTAAAGAATTTTGGATGATGATCCACGAAGAGGTACAAAAGCTGATCAAAATATCGTATACTAAAAAACCAGAGCTATACTTATTGGGAATAATCACCAATGAAGTGCCAAGAGATAGAATAAATATTTTTCTATACGTGACAACTGCCGCAAGAACGCTCGTGGCCAAATATTGGAAAGGAGATCAGTTACCAACAAAAGACGAATGGGTCAGTAAAATTGTAGAATATCTGGAGCTGGCGAAGCTGACGAATTACATCAGAGGTGCTTCTAAAGAAATAATTAAAAATCAATGGAAATATATAAATGAATATTTGGGGAAACAAGATAAGAATAGAAGATATTGGTTGTGTCTAGAATAATGAAAGGAATTAATGTCAGTAAAGCGATGTTTGGAAGATCTGCAATAATTTGTGAAATATGTACAAATGACAGATAGAATAAGGTAATTTATTTAAAATATGAAGCGTTGTTAAAGCAGTGGAAGTTCTTTTTGTATGTGAAGCTTAATTATGTATGTCAGTTGGAGTTTCTTTACTTCCCCTTTGGCTTTCTTCTTTTCTTTTCTCTCCTCTTTTTTTCTTTTTTTCTCTTTTTTTCCTTTTCCTTTTCCTTTGGATAGCGAATGTAGACATATGTTTTGGATTTTGTTTTTCCTTTCTGTATATATTCACTCATATATGTGAGATATGTAAAAATATTTTTAAAGTGCAATAAAATTTCTTTATTAAAAAAAAAAAAAAGAAGATAAAAATGGGACATCAAATTTTGGCTGAGTAATTGAGATGTATAGGTGGTATATTACACCTGAAAAAATAGCAAAAATGTACAGAACTGGCTCCAATAAGTGTTGGAAATGTAAAGAAAAGGAAGGCACTTTTTCATATGTGGTGGAGCTGCAAATTGATTAAAAATTATTGGGCTATGATTTATAATGAAATTAAGAAAATGTTTAAGTTCACCTTTACTTAAAAAAAAAAACCCCCAAAAGCCCAGAAGCCTTTTTATTAGGAATTTCAGGTCCAGAATTGCCAACAGAAAAGGAAAAAAATTCTTCATGGACACTACGACTGTGGCTAGCATGCAACTAGCCCAAAGATGGAAAAGTGAAGAAATACCAACTAAAGAAGAATGGCAACAAAAACTGATGGAATATGCTGAAATGGGAAAACTAACAGAAAGACTCAGAGACAAAGACAATAGAGAATTTAAAAAAGATTGGGAACCATTTATGCTGTACTTACAGAAACAATGTAAAGAAATAGACTCACCAGCAGGGTTTGAGTGTGTTGTTGTTGCTCAGTCGTTCAGTCGTGTCCGACTCTTTGTGACCCCATGGACCAGAGCACACCAGGCACGCCTATCCTTCACTGCCTCCCGCAGTTTGGCCAAACTCATGTTAGTAGCTTCGAGAACATTTCCAGAATGGATAGGTTTGATCTTCTTGCAGTCAAACATGGGACTCTCAAGAGTCTCCTCCAGCACCATAATTCAAAAGCATCAATTCTTCGGCGATCAGCCTTCTTGAGTAAACATGTACAATTTGAGTAAACATGTACAATTAACAAAAATAAGTATGAAAACTATAAAGATGATGTCAAAGTGATAAAAGGTAACAATAATTAATATATAATTTATATAGAGAGTCCATATGAAGGTACAGGAAAGCAAACCAGGGAAACCAGAATTGGGGAAAACCAGAAGAGGAGGTTGAGGGAAGTCGGGGGGAGGGGCAAATTGGGGAAATGCATTTCTTTATTTTGATGAATTGATATGATGTAATATGATAAAAATATAAAATTTAATAAGAACTTTCTTTAAAGGAAAAAGAAAGAAAGAATATGGCCTACTCACCTATTTACAGCTTCCATCTGCATGGAGTCCAGATCTTATTGCATAGTCTTACTAGAGGCAGCAGCACAGGCTGCCTGCAGCCGGTCTCTCCCAAGATCCGCACAGGCTGCCTGCAGCCGGTCTCTCCCAAGATCCGACTTGTGTAACAATATCAAACGCCTGAGTTGTGAGGTCCTGATCTCAAACATGCCTGCATTTATAGTCTTCCAATTCCTTGCAATAGTAAGCCATCAGGCGAGTAATTAGACCTTTGTGGGAAAGTTGTTGAGCAGCTTCTGAGTAGCACAACAGAAGGGCTATTTGGGGAGGATCCAAGGGGATATCTTGTTTTGTGATAAGACCTGCTAGCTCCTCTCCATTTCAGCAAGGCTTGCCCAAGGAAGACGCTGTTGGACTCAAACCAATGGCTTCAAGTTACGAGAAAGGAGATTCCAAGTAAACATCAGGAAGATCTTTCTGGTGGCAAGAGCTGTTTAATGGTGCGACGGACTCCCTCAGAAAGTGGTGGGCTTTCCTTCACTGGAGGTTTTTAAGCACATGTTGAATGCTCATCTGCCAGGGATGATTTAGTTGAGATTCTTGCATCGCAGGGGGTTGGACTGGATGACCTCTGGGGTCCCTTCCAACTCCACATTTCTATGATTCCATGATTCAGCCACACAAGTGGCTGGCATTGTGTGTGTGCTCAGTACTTCACTGGAGAACCAGCAGCCTGGGGCAAAACTAGGCTTTATTTCACCTGGGTCAAATATGTACACATGCAGGCTGGGAGCCTCAATCGTGCCCCTCTGGAAGCTTCGCCCTGGGCAAAAGAAACCTGGCTAGCTCCCACCCCACCCTGTAGCTACAGCTCTGCCAGCAGCCAGGACAAAGCTGCATTTCCTCAATGTGTGGGCTGGTCCCGAGGTTGATACTGGCCATTCGGAAGAACAGGGCATCTGCTGAAGCACTGCAGATTTCGTAACGGGCACCCTCTCCAGTCTCATTTTTCCCTGCTTTCCTTGCCAGGATCCAATACTCAGCTACTTTGAGTGAGTCATCCCTCCTTCCCCAATCCTGCAATGACAGTCTCATGCCAAAAATCCTTCCTCAGCCAAACATCCCCCATCAAGCTGGATCCAATTCATCGAAAACTCACAAAAAACAAAGTCCCGCCAGCTCTGGGATTCTGCGTCCAACCAAATGACTCGGCTCAAAAGCAAGGTGCAATTGAGATGGCTGATTCGTCCTGGGCACCTGCTCTGGTCAAGCCACACCTCTCACTGGCCCTCCTTCATCACAGAATTATAGAATCGTAAAGTTGGCAGGGACACCAAGGGTCATCTAGTCCAACCCCATGCCAAAGGTGAACCTTGGTAATATGTAGGGGTGGAGGAAGAGGGGAGCAGTGGGAGCACACCACCCCCAGCAGCGCGATCCTGGTGGGGTTCCATCGCAGCTGCCCCCCGCCCCCGCAGGCGGTGCACCCCACCCCCAGAATGCATGCCATCCCCGCCCTCACCTGCTCTCTGCCCCCGGTGCCAGAGCATGAAGCTCCGCCACTGGTAATATGGCACCATTGCAAGGCCTAAATTCAAGGCACTCCTGCCCCTTGCACCTCCTCAAAGCTGGGTAAGGGAATTGCCGGGCTTTGGGAAGGGAAGGAGGCACTGTGGGATGTAATCCACTTGGAGCAGTCAAATACAACATTCCTTGTTTTCCTAGAATGGACATGCAAGAGGATGTTGGTCCAGCCAGTTGAAACTTCCTGTTCCTCCTGGGCTGGAGCATCCTTCCTTGCATGTGACTAGAGGTAGAGCCAGTGTGGTGTAGTGGTTAGGAGTGGTAGACTCATAATCTGGTGAACCAGGTTCGTGTCTCCGCTCCTCCACATGCAGCTGCTGGGTGACCTTGGGCTAGTCACACTTCTCTGAAGTCTCTCAGCCCCACTCACCTCACAGAGTGTTTGTTGTGGGGGAGGAAGGGAAAGGAGAATGTTAGCCGCTTTGAGACTCCTTTGGGTAGTGATAAAACGGGATATCAAATCCAAACTCTTCTTCTTCTTCTTCTTCTTACCTGTCCAGGTAACAATAGGAAGAGTCACACAGCATTCTCTCTCTTTTTTTTCACGTCCTTCTTCATTGGACCAGCTTCTTAGATAGGAGTGTTCTGCTAGCTCTCAGCAGCTAGCAGAAGCACTGGGACTATTCCCCATATTGGGGTACCGGTAGATCCACATGTACATATTTGTAACTAAGTTCTGCCTTCAGGAATCCAACTGTGAACTGATGTGAGTAAACTTCTTTTATTGACTTTAAATAAGGATTGCTGTGTCTTTATTCTTTTAAGAGGGATTCAAGGGAACTTACCAGGAGTGTACAATTCAATCCAAGGCAAACTGAATTGTATAATAGTGAGAGGCTTTGCACAAGCCTGCAGTCAGCTATCTTCTGTGCATGTAAGAAAGGGGGCTGTAACTCTGCTACATGAAGGAACTTGCTAGCACAAGTTAGGAAGGATATATATATCCTTAGGTAGGATAAACAATATATCCTCTCCTGCCACCCTGAACACAGGGACAAAGCTCTGGCAGGGTCCTAGATCCCTTCCTCCTACTTTAGAAAGCTGGGCAAGTGCTTGGGGAAGGCTTGGGGAAGGAAGAGGGCGGACTCTAGGACCCTGTCAGAGCCTGTCAGAGCCCTCACACCTCCTTCCCAAAGCCCAGGGTGCAAGGTTCCCCCTTGGTGCTTGCACCTGTGTGGGGGAATCGGTTGCAGTGCCCTAAATTGGTCTCTGTCAGTGTGGTGTAGTGGTTAAGAGTGGTAGACTCGTAATCTGGGGAACTGGGTGTTTGTTGTGGAGGAGGAAGGGAAAGGAGAATGTTAGCCACTTTAAGACTCCAACCTCTGCTTATAAAGCTCTAGTGAATGAGAGCCCACCGCCTTCTGAGGTCATCCATTCCACTACTGGCACTTGCTATCAGAAACTTCTTCCTGATGTATAGCTGGAATCTCCTTTCTTGCCCTTTAGATCTATAGGAGTCCTTGAGAGTCTTTGTGCAGGTGGTGCTGTGGTCTAAACCACAGAGCCTCTTAGGCTTGCTTGCAGATCAGAAGGTTGGTGGTTTCAAACCCACAAAACATACAAAACCATGTAGAAGGATCAAAGTGAGAAACGAGGATACACAGCTCATTTAAATTTTTTTTTTTTTTTTTTTTACAAATATCTCTGAACTCCTCTTCTCTGGCCTGTGGTCTACCCAAGGTTGCTGAAGACCAGAGAAGGGAAGGGCTGTGGCTCAGTGACAGGACACCCGCTCTGCATGCAGAAGGTCCCAGGGTCAATCTGCAATGGCATCTCCATGCAGGGCTGGGAATATCCCCTGCCTGAAGCCATCGAGAGCTGCTGCCAGTCAGTGTAAACCATCTTGAGCTAGATGGACTCATAATCTGGTTGGGTGTAAGGTGGCTTGCTCTGTTATACTGTATTAGAAAATTTGGTCTTCTCTTCTCATCCTTCCAACTCAGTTGTCTTGGTTTTTTCCCCCCCTTCCTCTCCCCAGCTCACACAGAGTTGCAGGGAAAAGGTCAAGAACCACACAACTGGTAATTAATTCTTGAAGTGCTGTTACTTTCTTGGAAGTGTTCAGACACCTTTATTATTATTTTTAAAGGGGGGGAGGGAATGACATCTAATTTGAATCAAGTAGTAATTAAAAATCTGCCCTCCTGGTATACTAATGAAGTCAAGCAAGGGAATTATCCCCCTCCTCTGGACCGTTTCAGTCCTCGTGCACCTGAATGTCTCCTGCCGACTTTTTAACATTAGAAAACTGCCTCACTAAGGCAGAGCTGTGGGCAGCAGCTTTTGGGGAGCAGGGTGCCATGGGCAAAGCCAGCAGTCATCAGTAGGGCTGTGGAGGAAACAGAAGGAAGTGGTCCTGAACCACCTGCCCCTCTGGTCCTTTTTTTAAAAAAATTAAAGAACAGGGGTTCTTCAACTATTATTATTTGCATTTCCAGGGGCTGGGTTGGATGACGCTTTGAGTCCCTCCCAACTCTAAGATTGGTCATACTGGCTGCGGCTGATGAAAGTCCAACAACATCTTGAGTTTCCCATCCCTGAGTAAAAGAAAGACTTTAGCAGGGTGTGGTCGAAGCTACTAACATGAGTCTGAGTCTGACCAAACTGTGGGAGGCAGTGGAAGACAGGAGTGCCTGGCAGGCTCTGGTCCATGGGGTCACGAAGAGTCAGACACGACTAAATGACAACAACAACAAACATTAAAAATAAATATGAACTTAATCACTGGATTCCTCCAGACAACCTGGATTGGATTGCACAAAGCTTGCATTATGTTACACTATGCCAGGTCTTTATTGAGCATCCATTTCTAATTTATTATACCACAAGAAGCATTCAACTTTATTTGCTTGCATGATAGAAGCCTTTAATCCAATTAAATTGTGCAAACCTACATTTCTGATATTCACCTGGGTTCTGCAAAACACTGACTACCTGAGTGAGGGTGACCCATACCTAATATATGGGTGGAGGAGTTGGTATTCCCAAAGGGTGGGGACTTCACAGGGAAGGAGGGACTTAGAAATGCTGGACCCTGCCACAAATATAATCACTTCCAAACTACCTGCCCACCTGTCCATTGTAATTCGCTGTAATACAAAGTGGAAATATAGCTACATTCGGAATGACCCCAGAGAACCTGCCATGTTTCTGAAGTGATTAGACTTGCAAACTGCTAAAAAGCAAATCCCCCTTCTGTTTGGCTAGGCAGCTCAAGAAGAGTCCACCCTTCTTCCCAGATGGCCAGAGAAGCTTAATTCCTTCCTCCAATCTGTTCCAAAGAGCTGGGGTCTCCAAAATGGTGCTTCCAAGACGGGAAATTGAAATCTGCTGGAATCTCACCCTAGTAGCTATTTGCACTTGGAAAGTGCATCTTCTATGACAGAAATGGGGAACCCTTTTCAGCTTGCCCCCCCCCTGCATTTCCTTATTGGAGAACCTTCCAGAAGCTGCATATCAGTTGTGGGTGGGAACGCTAAGAAACCAAAAAGATCAGTGCAGTTTTGAAGGTTGAGTCTGCCATATTGATTCAAAATGGCACCCAGCTGTATCTAAACATAGATGAAAACTCACTGCCTTGATCTCAGGAATCATCCTGTGAAATTTGGTTATGATATTTTAAGAGGTGTCGAAATGCATGGTGATTGGACCAGTTTCTAAAATATATAGTAGATATTTATTTATTTATTTATTTATTTATTCATTCATTCATTCATTCATTCATTCATCATTAAGTGGTTTTGTGCATCTAAACAAATAAATTCCTTGACCATGCCCATCCTTTCTGCACATTCCTGGGGGGGAAATGGCAAACAGCAAGTAGCCCACTTGAGTTTGGATGCAAAGTCTATAGACAGAGGTGTTGTCCACTCTCTCTGGGACCATAGAAGGTCTGGTGGGGCTCAGTTCTAACATGGAAATCTGAAAGACAGGGCCTGCTGGCTTTCAAATGTATTCTCAAGCTAGGAGATTCTACAATCTCCCTCTCTAGGTAAGATGTTTTTAAACGAGGAACGGGAGATTTCAGGAGCTGTGAAGAATGCCTCATTGTAATCACACCAATTTCAAGGCAGGGAGGCAGAGCAGGTGGGAAGCCCTCGCTCAGAGATAAAACTCTGCTAATTAAATACCGCACCTTTGAATGCCCTTAGAGAGCCATGATTGCAGATTTCAAGTTGGGCACAGTCGACGACGTCAGAGGAAGCCTGCCAGGGTTCGCCATTTAAGGTAGCACACTTTTTTATTATTTTTAGCTAATTTGGTTGCCATGGCAGCAGGCAAATTTCAGCACTAGGATGCAAGATGAAACTTTTTTTTCTTCCTATTTTGCCTCCTACTCAATGTATCCTAAAACCCCCCACTGTGGAACAGATTGCGCAGAATTAGACTGAAGACAGGCTGTACATTCCCCACCCACAGAATAACATGCTGACCCACTTTGTCTTCCACCGTTTTATGGAGTCTGCTTTCTCCAGGCTTTCTGGTCCAACCCAAAAAAAGCATTGATGGAACCAGCAGGAGGTGAAAGATCCACTTCAATGGCCTCCCTGAGGCTTTGGCGATGCCTATAGAGTAGTGGCAAGTAAGAAAGCCCATTGGATTGGCCTAAGCTGGTGGTCACCCAGCTTTTGGGGCTTCTGGGACTCTCCAGATTCTAGAGTCCCTGTTGTGGATGTCACCCTTGGTCTCTTGATAGAATAATGGAATTGCAGAGTTGGAAGAGACCCCCAAGGGTCATCTAGTCCAACCCTCTGCAATGCAGGAATGTCAGCTAAAAGCATCCATGTCTGATGGCCATCCAACCTCTGCTTAAAAACCTCCAAGGAAGGAAAGCCCACAACCTTCCGAAGGAGACGGTCCAACAACTCTTAATGTCAGATAGTTTCTTCCTAATGTTTAGTCGGAAACTCATTTCTTGTCATTTGAATCCATTGGTTTGGGTCCTGCAGCAGAAAGCAAGCTTTCTCCATCTTCTTTGTGGTTGTCTAGATATTGTGGGAGGCATGGACACAGCCCAAGGGGGGGGGAGCAGCTGCCCCCCCCCAGATCAAGTAAAACAATAAAAAATACTTAAAACAAAATAAAAAATAAAAAATTCCTTCCAGTAGCACCTTAGAGACCAACTAAGTTTGTTCTTGATATGAGCTTTTGTGTGCAAACACATATCAGCCAATCTCCCATTCTCATCACCCTTCTGAGTAATACCCCTCCCCACTCCCTCACTATATATAAGGGTCTGGTGACTTCTGTTTCAGTGTATCTGAAGAAGTGTGCATGCACACGAAAGCTCATACCAAGAACAAACTTAGTTGGTCTCTAAGGTGCTACTGGAAGGAATTTTCTTATTCTTTATTTTGTTTTGACTATGGCAGACCAACACGGCTACCTACCTGTAAATAAAAATACTTAACTGACCAATCACATCTGTTCTGCCCCCCAAAGTCCTGCCCCCCAACAAAGTCCTGCCCCCCTCAACAAAAAACCTGGCTATGCCCATGGTGGAAGGTAGATGTAGGAGGTACTTGTCGGAACGGCCACCTGTTTGTGAGGTCTTTGGTTAATCGGCTGGAGGGCCTTATGAAAGTTTTCTGCTGGTGCCGTCTCTGTAATTAGCAGTGTAATCCTCTCCTCCTTAGAATTAAGTCGCATTGAATTCAGTGGTACTTACTGTCCTGGATTGCAGCCTAAAGATTTCTAATGGAATATTGATTGAACATTCATTTCACTTTTTTAAAAAAAAAAATTTTGAGTTGGGAAGGTTGGGTTAAAAATATTTTAAAGCAACAAAGGGAGGTTGGGTCCTGAGCAGATTACCTTCGTTCTAGAACTGTGCATAGCTGACAGCTAATGGCATATTTCATCAATCAGCACCTCAATAGCTAAAGGACCATTGATGACCTTAGACCATGGTTTCCCAAACTTGGGTCTCCAGCTGTTTTTGGTTTTGGACTACAATTCCCATCATCCCTGACCACTGGTCCTGCTAGCTAGGGATGATGGGGAGTTTGGGTAACCCTGCCTTAGGTGATTGCTGACTACCAATAGGTATAAAAAAACCACAACCCTTCCGTGGAAAGGGCCGTAGGTCAGTGGTAGAGCATTCAGAAGGTGCCATGTCCAGTCCCCAACATCTCCAGCTGGGGCTAGGAATGAGCCCTGCCTAAAACCCTGGTGAGCGACTGCCAGTGTAAATAATAATAATAATAATAATAATAATAATAATAATAATAATAATAATAATTTATTTGTACCCCGCCCATCTGGCTGGGTCTCCCCAGCCACTCTGGGCGGCTTCCAACAAATATTAAAATACATTAGAATATCACAGATTAAAAACTTCCCTAAACAGGGCTGCCTTCAGGTATTTTCTGAATGTCAGGTAGTTGTTTATCTCTTTGACCTCTGATGGGAGGGCGTTCCACAGGGCGGGTGCCACTACCGAGAAGGCCCTCTGCCTGGTTCCCTGTAGCTTTGCTTCTCGCAGTGAGGGAACCGCCAGAAGGCCCTCGGCGCTGGATCTCAGTGTCCGGGCTGAATGATGGGGGTGGAGACGCTCCTTCAGGTATACAGGACCGAGGCCATTTAGGGCTTTAAAGGTCAGCACCAACACTTTGAATTGTGCTCGGAAACGTACTGGGAGCCAATGCAGATCTCTCAGGACCGGTGTTATGTGGTCTTGGCAGCTGCTCCCCGTCACCAGTCTAGCTGCCGCATTCTGGATTAATTGCAGTTTCAGTTCACAGCACTGAACAGGATGGACCAACAGTCTGAATTAGTATAAGGCAGCTTCTTGCAATAATTTTTAAGGTATCTAGCAAAGGAGAAAGGTTGGTTTTGTGTTTTCACAGGGGCTGGCAAGGAGGAGTCTTTGCAAGTTAGGGCTGGCATTTTGTGGGTTTGGAGGGCTCAGTCTGGATGATGCCCTGAGTCCCTCCCAATTCATGAGGTCCTGTACCCAGCGAGGATTAGAATCAAATGGAGGATTCTGCAGATGAATTTAAGTGTCCTCATCAGCATGCCAAAATAATGAGTTGGGTTGTAAGAGCTACGACTAAGGGTAAAGGTAAAGGGACCCCTGACCATTAGGTCCAGTTGCGGACGACTCTGGGGTTGCGGCTCTCATCTCGCTTTATTGGCTGAGGGAGCTGGCGTACAGCTTCTGGGTCATGTGGCCAGCATGACTAAGCCGCTTCTGGCAAACCAGAGCCGCACACAGAAACGCCGTTTACCTTCCCATCTGAGCAGTACCTGTTTATCTACTTGCACTTGACGTGCTTTCAAACTGCTAGGTGGACAGGAGCTGAGACCGAGCAACAGGAGCTCACCCCATTGCGGGGATTCGAACCATTGACCTTCTGATCGGCAAGCCCTAGTCTCTGTGGTTTAACCCACAGTGCCACCCGCATCCCTACGACTAAGGGAGGTACCCTTATAAAATCATTTATCCTAAAGGCACCACGGTGTCTCCACTGACCTTCATTCTGAGGAAACCACAGCAGGGTATCTGCCCAGAACCTGGAGTCTCTCACCACTCAGAGATTGGGGTGCGATGTAACAGGCGTATTATTTGCTTTGGATTGGGGGGCGGGGGGAGAGATGCAGCTGCTTTTAAAGACCAGTTCAGTCAGCCAGAGCGCTAACCTCTTCCTCCCTGTTGTACCTGCACATTTGTGTGACAGAGATCACAGGAGCAGCAGCACCCATCGCCAGAGCCCTCTCATCACCAGGAAGCTGTTGCCGACCCCTTCGAAGGAGCCCCAAACCCCAATGCATTCTCTGGGTTTGAGCTCGGAAGGCAACACCCCCCTCCTACAAACACACACAGCTCTGTTCGCGCCTGCCTTGTGGAGCGTCAGTTGATTTAGATAAGGGGTTTTTTTTGGTGGCCGGGAGAGAGGCTGACACCGTGACCAGAATCTGTAGAGGTTGCCATGGCAGCAGAAGCGCCACAAAAGGCTTCAGAGACCGCCTTGGAGCAGCCTATAAAGCATGCCCGTTTCCAAGGCAAAGTCTTGCAGGAGAAAGAGAGCGCCTCGCGTGTCCCCCCCCCCCAATCCCCTGGCTTCATGGAGTCTCCTGCGTGCTCCAGGATGGCTTGTTACCCCAGCAGGACATTTATGGGCCACGAGCGACAAGGGCCCCTGACAGCAGATCTCAACATCTTTTTATTGGAGGAAAGCTGTCCCTACTCTCAATAAATATCTAAGGCACACTCAGATGTGAGGGGTTTGGCATTAGTTTTCTGGTAATATACTCCTGTGCTGCCCATACACCTGTCCCATTTTCTAATGTTCCTTTCACAAGGCAGTACCTAGAATCATAGAACTGTAGGCACCTTTCTGAAG